>CM077166.1:179108086-179486649 GCA_039583875.1 Platanthera guangdongensis | reverse complement strand
ATTATATAGTAAAGATATAACCAAGCACTTGAGTAAATCACTCAGACAATTGAAGCAAAACAATAATTATCAAGAAGCCTAGAATTTGTGGGGGTGCTCCAACATCAAGAAGGGCTGTACTCAGATCAAGGCAGATTGCACCCGCATCAAGGCGGGCTGCGCCTACATTAATGATCGTGAAAAAGTAGCATTACTTACAGAGTTAGCAGTATTAAAAAACATATTGCATAAATGAATTTAAGGTAAAACATTAGTATCAGTTAAGATCTAGTTTTTTATAACAGTACTATATAAGTAGCTTTATATAACAAGTAGCATGATTACAAACTTTTGTCAAAAAATTAAGGGTGTGTTTTACTAACAAATTTAATTTGGCTTCTAGCAAACTCAAATTCCATTCAAACTTTTTTTTTTCCTTCTTTTTGAAAACCTCAATTTGTTGCTAGCATACCCAAGTTCTAATTCAATTATGTCACCTTCGTTACTCACGCTCGCAACTCCCTCCCTCTCCTGTTCGCGACTACAGGAGCAAAAGTAAATAATTTGTTTTGAACTTAATTAAAATTTGTGAACTTAATTAAATTTTTGTTTGATAAACTTAATGAATATTTTGTTCGGTAAGCTTAATTATTTTTCACCGCAACGACGATTGGCTCGACGGTGACGATGGCGGTTTCGTTGCATCGACGATGATGGCGGTTTCGGTGTGGCGGCGGCTTATGACGTTAGCACAACGGCGATGATGTTGGTTTTGGTGGCGGCAGCGGCGATGGCGGTTGGCAGTTTCGGTGTGTGGCGGCGGCGATGGCGTTGGCGCAGCTGCGGCGATGGCGGTTGGCGCGGCGGTGATGACGGTTTTGGTGCGGCAACAGCGAAAGGGGTTGGTACGGTGGAGGCGATGGAGGTTTAGGTGCGGTGGTGATGATGGCGGTTGGCGCGGCGGAGGCGATAACGGTTGATGCGGCGGTGGCGATGGGGGTTGGCGCGGCGGCGACGATGGTGGTTGGCGCGGCGGTGGTGATGACGGATGACACGACAACGATGATGGCAGTTTCGGTGAGGCGACGTCGAAGGCGGTTGGCACGACGGCGGCGATGGCAGTTTCGGTGCGGCAGCGATGAAGACGGTTGGCATGGCGATGACGATGACGGTTTTGGTGAGGCGGCGGCCATGGCAGTTGGCGCAACGGCGACGATGACGGTTGGTGCGACGGCGATGATGACAGTTGGTGCGACGACGGTGATGACGGTTGGCACATCGACGATGATGATTGTTTCAGTGTGGCTAACGTGTCTAAGGAGACCACATCAGTAATATTAACATATGTATCAACATATATTGAATGAATGCATATCTTTAAATAAAAATTTTTATTTTTTATGGTGGTTTGCTAGTAACAAAAAAATTTCAAATAGCCATTTTCAAATTTGAAAATTTGCTAATAATAGTTTGCTAGAAGCCAAATCGAATTTGCTAATGACAACACCCAAAATTAAAACCTGCGTACATTTTTGCCAAAAAAATTAAAACAAGCAAAAACGCAAAAAAATTCTGTCATAATCCTGCATATGAATCCATATCAAAATATTGGCATCCCCTTCTGATGCAACAATACAAATGCTAATAGAATTCATCTAGTGGCCTTGAGAGATTCTGCTTCGATAAAAGATGTAAGGATAAAAAACAATAAATAACAAGATATAATGTGTTAAAACAACAATATTTGAACCATAGTATATATTCATTGTTAGATGTTATCTCCGAATCATATCGTAAACAAAATTTCACTCTTCTCTCGCACTCAACCCTCTTGGCATTACCGGTATAATTAGCCTAAAACTTTTAACTTCAGTATGCGGACCATTAGACAACTTGGATGTACTCGCTTTGCAAATTTTGTCATAGTATTCATAATTGCCGTCGGTGGTAGCAGTGATATTGCAATTTTTATCTCCTGAGACTGACAAAGCTAATAAACAAATGATAAACTTGAGGTAAATGAAAGTATTTAACATCTAATAATATTTTATGTTATTTAAAATGCACCAAATTAGATTTATACAGTATAACGCTCTTACGTTGGACCGAGCCACCCTAGATTAGCAACGCTGCCGCCTTAGATTGATTTTAGTCCGCCATCTGCATGTGTTTGAGATGAAATATGAATCAAAATTAGAGCATGCATTATTTAAATCACTCACCAATGATATTATATGATAAAGATATAGCTATGCACCTGAGTAAATTACTCAGGCAGTTGAAGTAAAACAATAATTATCAAGAGGCCCGCGTCAAGGGGGTTGGACCTGCGTCAAGAGGGGTTGAGCCCACGCCAAAGGGGGTTGGTCTTGCGTTAAGGGGGGTTGGGCCCGCGTCAAGGGGGGTTGCGCCCGCTTCAAGGCAGGATGCGCCTGCGTCAAGGCGGGCTGCATCCACGTCAATTATCGTAAAAAAATAGCATCACTTACAGAACAACAATACTTGAAGAGCACATTGCATGAATGAATTTAATAAAGAACAATAGTATCAGTTAAGATTGAACTTTATATAACAGTAGCATATACGTAAATTTATATAACATTAGCATTGACTACGAACATTTTTGTCAAAAAATTGAAACCTGGCTACATTTTTGCCAAAAACTTAAAACCTGCAAACACGCAAAAAAAATCCATCATAATCCCACAAATGAATCCATATCAAAATATTGGCATCCCCTTCTGATGCAGCAATCTAAACGCTAATAGAATTCATCTTGTGGCCTTGAGAGATTCTGTTTCGATCAAAGATGTAAGGATAAAAAATAATAAATAGCAGGATATAATGTATTAAAACAGAAATATTCGAACCTTCAAATATATTCTTTGTTAGGTGTTACCTCCAAATCATATTGTAAACACAATTCCACTCTTCTCTCGCACTCAAGCCTCTTGGCCTGCCAAGGCTGCATGTGTAAGAGATGAATTGTATTAGAATGTGAATTACTACATAAGAAGGGGATGCCAATATTTTGATATGGATTCAATTGCGGGATTATCACATATTTTTTTGCGTGTTTGCAGGTTTTACTTTTTTGGCAAAAATAAGGGCAAGTTTTAATTTTTTGACAAAATGTTTGTAATCAATGCTACTATTATATAAAACTACGTATATGCTACTAATATATAAATCTCGGTCTTAATTGATATTATTGTTCTTCATTAAATTCATTCATGTTATGTGCTCTTTAAATAATGTTACTCTGTAAGTAATGTTACTTTTTTACGATCATTGATGTTGGCACAACCCGCCTTAAAGCAAGCACATCCCGCCCTTGATGCCGACGCCGCCCCCGTAAATTCAACGCCTCTTCATAATTACTGTTTTGCTTTAACTGTCTGAGTGATTTACTTGGATGCTTAGCTATATCTTTATTATAGAATATCATTACCGAGTAATTTACATTATGCATGCTCCAGTTTTGATCCTTACTTCATCTCAAACACGTGCAAATGACAAACCAAAATCAATCTGAGGCGATGTCATTTCCAATCTGGGGTAGCCCGTCCAACATAAGAGCTCTATACTGTACAAATCTAATTTGGTGCATTTTAAATAACTTAAAATAGTATTAAATGTTAAATACTTTCATTTACCTCAAGTGCATCATTTGTTTCCCAGTTCTACTAGTCTCAAGAGATATAAACTGCAAATTAATGTACCACGGACATCGATTATGAATACTACGACGAAATTTATAAAGTGAGTATAACTAGGTGGTCTGATGGTCCGCGTACAGAAGTTGAAGATTTTAGGCTAATTATACCAGAAATGCCAAGAGGCTTGAGTCCGAGATAAGAGTGTAATTTTGTTTAGGATATGATTCAGAGGTAACACCTAACAAAGAATATATACTATGGTTCAAATATTACTGTTTTAACACACTACATCCTGTGATTTATTGTTTTTTATTCTTACATCTTTTATAGAAACAAAATCTCCTAATGCCACTAGACGAATTCTATTAGCGTTTGGATTGCTGTATAGAAGGGGATGCCAATATTTTGATATAGATTCAACTGCGGGATTATGGGAGATTTTTTTGCCTATTTGCAGTTTTAATTTTTTTTGTAAAAATGTTGTTAGGTATTGTATCCACAATAACCCAGATTTGTATGAAGTCACCCTTGAACTAAGATAAATTAAGTTTGTATTTGATGTCTTTTCTAGTTGAGTGCTTGCAAGTTATAATTGCCAAATGTGGACCAATGTCAGTTTATAATGAGTCACTAAATACAGGATCACACAATGTAATCTCTCATTGTGTGATCCAAGGTGATGACTCATGTGTAACCTCTCTATTGAGACACACTTCTTTTTCAAGTACCAAAGTCATGAGAAGAAGACCGGTTGCTTGTTAACAAGAAGAAAATCACTTTTCAGTTGACAAAAATTTTCTAAGTATTTTACTCGAGAAAAACAGTCAATACTCGTCAAGTTGATTATCAATAATTTCATCTAGCTTATTTGGATGTTCAGACTCATTTGGTTGGACTTCCAAGGTTGATTGTAAATCCAACGATGCACGCGATAGTCTTCTCCTCGCATTCACTGCACTCCGTTGTTTTGTAGTCAATGTCTGGCGCCAATTACTAACACACACTCATGTGACTCTCGAGGCTGCTCAGGCGTTGTCGTCAAAGTCGAAGGCCTCCCTCT
The DNA here is from genome assembly GCA_039583875.1 of Platanthera guangdongensis. NCBI lineage: Eukaryota > Viridiplantae > Streptophyta > Magnoliopsida > Asparagales > Orchidaceae > Platanthera > Platanthera guangdongensis. The sequence goes on along the minus strand of CM077166.1, from coordinate 179,481,951 downwards.
TTTATGTTGTACTAGCCCGTCCTGAGTTGCCAATGATGATGACTCCCCCGTTTGATGTTGGTCTGCCATCTGTATGTGTTTGAGATGCCATGTCTTCAAATTATGAATAAACAATCTCGATTTATAATAATATGTTAGAGTTCATCACAACTCATATAATGTAAAAATTTAGAAATGTGTTCCTCATTAACACATCTTTTCATTAACACATTTAGAAATTTGGTCCTCACTAACAGATTTTCTCACCAACATGGATTTTATAAACTTAAAACATTATCCGGAGTTTAAAAACTTAAAAATTATACAGAGTTGTTAAATACTATGTCTATCCATTTTAAATAATATTTTTTATGTTCATACATCCATAACAACTATTCTCATTCATAATATTAAAAAAAACTAAATGTACCCCCACAAAGAACGAACTCTCCGCTATTGCATAAAATTAACCTCTTGTGCTAGATGAAAATTATTGAGGTAGGAGAAATGGTGGGGGGGGGGGGGGGGGGGGGTATTATGGGATTTAAATGTTACACCAAGGGTTGTTGAAGTGTTTGCTTATATAATAAAGATACACACACATACACATACTAGCATTTGTGAAAGGGCTTCGCCAGTTATCGATACTACACTGCGGGCTTCTCCCGCAAAACATCGACATTGATCGTGAGTGGCAATATGTGTCGTGGGCGATAGTATTGGTCGTGGCAGCGACATTGGTCGTGGGTGGCGATATTGTTTGTGGGCATCAAAATTGTTCGTGGGCGTCAACATTGTTCGGGGGGCGGCGACATTGTTCGGGGGCAACGACATTGTTGGGGGGCGACGACAATGTTCGGGGGCGGCGACATTGTTCGGGGGCGACGACTTTGTTTGGGGACGACGACAGTGTTTGGGGGCGGCGCCCGCATCAATGATCATAAGAAAAGTAGCATTACTTACCGAGTAACAATACTTAAAGAGCACACTGCATGAATGAATTTAAGGAAGAACAATAGTATCAGTTAAGATCGAGCTTTAAATAACAAAAGCATATAAGTATCTTTATATAACAATAACATTGGTCACAAACATTTTGTTAAAAAATTAAAACTGTTTATATTTTTGCCAAAAAATTAAAACTTGCAAACACGCCAAAAAAATGTCATAATCTCACAGTTGAATCTATATCAAAATATTGACATCCACTTCTGATGATGCAGCAATCCAAACGCTAATAGAACTCATCTAGTGGCCTTGGGTGATTCTGTTTTGATCAAAGATGTAAGGATAAAAAATAACAAATAACATGATGTAATGTGTTAAAACAACAATATTCGAACCATAGTATATATTCTTTGTTAGGTGTTACCTCTAAATTAAATCGTAAACAAAATTTCACTCTTCTCTCGCACTCAAGCCTCTTGGCATTGATAACATTATTAGCCTAAAACATTCAACTTCAGTACGCAGACCATCATACCACCTGGTTGTACTCAGTTTGCAAATTTCGTCGTAGTATTCATAATCATTATCGGTAGTAGTAGTGATATTGCAGTTTTTATTCCTTGAGACTGGCAGAGGTGTGAAACAAATGATACACTTGAGATAAATGAAAGTAATTAACATCTAATATTATTTTAGGTTATTTAAAATGCATAAAATTAGATTTGTACAGTATAAAGCTCTTACGTTGGACATGGCCATCCCAGATTGGCAACAACGCTGCCTCAGATTAATTTTGGTCTGACATCTGCCTATGTTTGAGATGAAGTAGATATCAAAATTAGAGCATGCATTCTGTAAATTGCTCGGCAATGATATTATATAATAAAGATATAGCCAAGCACTTGAGTAAATCGCTCAGACAGTTGAAGCAAAACAATAATTATCAAGAAGCCTAGAATTTGTGAGGGTGCGCCCACATCAAGAAGGGATGCACTCAGATCAAGGCAGATTGTGCCTGCATCAAGACGAGATGCGCCTACATTAATGATCGTGAAAAAAGTAGCATTACTTACAGAGTAACAGTATTAAAGAACATATTGCATAAATGAATTTAAGGTAAAAACATTAGTATCAGTTAAGATCTAGTTTTATATAACAGTATTATATAAATAGCTTTATATAACAGTAGCATTTATTACAAACATTTTGTCAAAAAATTAAGGGTGTTGTTACTAGCAAATTTAATTTGGCTTCTAGCAAACTCAAATTCCATCCAAAATTTATTTTTTTTCCTTCTTTTTGAAAACCTCAATTATGTTGCTAGCAAACTCAAGTTCTAATTCAATTATGTCACCTTCGTTACTCACGCTCGCAACTCCCCTCCCTCTCCTGTTCGCGACTACAGGAGCAAAAGTAAATAATTTGTTTTGAACTTAATTAAAATTTGTGAACTTAATTAATATTTTGTTTGATAAACTTAATTAATATTTTGTTCGGTAAGCTTAATTATTTTTCACCGCAACGACGATTGGCTCGACGGTGACGATGGCGGTTTCGTTGCATCGACGATGATGGCGGTTTCGGTGTGGCGGCGGCTATGACAGTTAGCACAACGGCGATGATGTTGGTTTTGGTGCGGCAGCGGCGATGGCGGTTGACAGTTTCGGTGTGACGGCGGCGATGGCGGTTGGCGCAGCTGCGGCGATGGCGGTTGGCGCGGCGGTGATGACAGTTTCGGTGCGGCAACAGCGAAGGGGGTTGGTACGGTGGAGGCGATGGAGGTTTAGGTGCGGTGGTGATGATGGCGGTTGGCGCCGCGGCGGCAATAACGGTTGACGCGGCGGTGGCGATGGAGATTGGCGCGGCGGCGGCGATGGTGGTTGGCGCGGCGATGGTGATGACGGATGGCACGGTAACGATGATGGCAGTTTCGGCGAGGCGACGTCGAAGGCGGTTGGCACGACGGCGAGGATGACAGTTTCGGTGCGGCAGCGACGAAGACGGTTGGCATGGCGACGACGATGACGGTTTTGGTGAGGCGGCGGCCATGGCAGTTGGCGCAACAGCGGCGATGACGGTTGGTGCGATGACGATGATGCCAGTTGGTGCGACGGCGGTGATGACGGTTGGCACATCGATGATGATGGTTGTTTCAGTGTGGCTAACGTGTCTAAGGAGACCACATCAGTAATATTAACATATGTATAAACATATATTGAATGAATGCATATCTTTAAATAAAAATTTTTATTTTTTATGGTGCTTTGCTAGTAACAAAAAAAATTTCAAATAGCCATTTTCAAATTTGAAAGTTTGCTAATAATAGTTTGCTAGAAGCCAAATCGAATTTGCTAATAACAACACCCAAAATTAAAACATGCGTACATTTTTGCCAAAAAATTAAAACAAGCAAAAACGCAAAAAAAATATGTCATAATCCTGCATATGAATCCATATCAAAATATTGACATCCCCTTCTGATGCAACAATCCAAATGCTAATAGAATTCATCTAGTGGCCTTGAGAGATTCTGCTTCGATAAAAGGTGTAAGGATAAAAATAATAAATAACAAAATATAATGTGTTAAAACAACAATATTTGAACCGTAGTATATATTCATTGTTAGATGTTATTTCAGAATCATATCGTAAACAAAATTTCACTCTTTTCTCGCAGGTTATAATTTGCAATTCTGGGTAGCCCGGTCCAACATAAGAGCTTTATACTGTACAGATCTAATTTGGTGCATTTTAAAAAACTTAAAATAGCATTAAATGTTAAATACTTTCATTTACCTCAAGTGCATCATTTGTTTCTCAGTTCTACTAGTCTCAAGAGATATAAACTGCAATATCAATGTACCACGAACATCGATTATGAATACTACGACGAAATTTACAAAGTGAGTATAACTAGGTGGTCTGATGGTCCACGTACAAAAGTTGAAGATTTTAGGCTAATTATACCAGAAATGTCAAGAGGCTTGAGTCCGAGAGAAGAGTGTAATTTTGTTTAGGATATGATTCAGAGGTAACACCTAACAAAGAATATATACTATGGTTCAAATATTATTGTTTTAACACACTACATCCTGTTATTTATTGTTTTTTATTGTTACATCTTTTATAGAAACAAAATCTCCTAATGCCACTAGACGAATTCTATTAGCGTTTGGATTGCTGTATTAGAACGGGATGCCAATATTTTGATATAGATTCAACTGCGGGATTATGGGAGATTTTTTTTGCCTATTTGCAGTTTTAATTTTTTTTTGTAAAAATGTTGTTAGGTATTGTATCCACAATAACTCAGATTTGTATGAAGTCACCCTTGAACTAAGATGAATTAAGTTTTTATTTGATGCCTTTTCTAGTTGAGTGCTTACAGGTTATAATTTGTCAAGTGTGGACCAATGTCAGTTTATAATGAGTCACTAAATACAGGATCACACAATGTAATCCCTCATTGTGTGATCCAAGGTGATGACTCATGTGTAACTTCTCTATTGGGATACACTTCCTTTTCAAGTACCAAAGTCATGAGAAGAAGGCTGGTTGCTTGTTAACAAGAAGAAAATCACTTTTCAGTTGACAGAAATTTTCTAAGTATTTTACTCGAGAAAAACAGTCAATACTCGAGTAAGGTTATAGCTATTCTCGAGATAACCTAATATAGTTCTCGAGAAAGTCATGCAGTACTCGAGTAGATCTTGACTCCTTCTCAAGAAATCTTAAATGTTTGACTCAAAATATTTCTAAGTATTTTTCTCGAGGAGAGCTTATTGTACTCGAGTAGAATTAAACTTAGTCCTCGAGTGAGCTCAGTCAAGTATTCGAGTTGTAGAAGCTATTCTCGAGAAAGCTTAGTGCAGTTCTCGAGAAAGCCATGAGTACTCGAGTAGATCATAACTCTCATTATAGAGTTAACTTAAATTTAAGTCAAAATTTTTCTAAGTCTTTTTCTCGAAAAGACAAAGTCATTTCTCGAGAAGGCCAGAATTATCTCTCGAGAACTAGGAATCTTTTCTCGAGTAACAGATATCTCTTCTCGAGAAGCAGAAATCCTTTCTCGAGAAACTGTCTTGTTCTCGAGTAACAGAAGTATTGTTCTCGAGTAACAGAAGTATTGTTCTCGAGTAACTGAAGTATTGTTCTCGAGTAACAGAAGAACTTTTCTCGAGTGTCAGAAGTCTATTTTTCTCGAGTAAGTATACTCTTTCTCGAGAAACCAGAATTCCTCCTCTACACTTTCCTTAAGCATTTCTTCTCGAGAACTTCATAACTCTTCTCGAGAAACAGAAATGTCTTCTCGAGAACTTTATAACTTTTCTCGAGAAACAGAAATGTCTTCTCGAGAACACATATTCCTCTCGAGAAATGAAGTGCAGATTTCTGAATTTTCATTAAGTATCCGACGGATTCGATTTCAAATGTCATTAACTCCTGATTGGTCCACGTGGCTCACATTTAATGTAATTTAGACCATTATGAAAGGTCAATAAAAGGTCTTGTCAGAATCGACAAACTCTAAGAAGTATTTTTCAAGTATTCTGAATCAATTTCTCAAGTTTCTAAATCGAGAAGAGCCGCCGCCGCTCTATTCTTCATCGCTGAATTCTTTCTCGATCCCAAAGATTCAGACAAGGAGTTCACCGATCAAGATTTTCGACAACTGCAAATCATCTCCTTGATCATAGTGATCCTAAGTTCTCAGATCCAAGAATTCTCAGATTTCTTCCTCAACTTTTCTGATAGGGCTTTTCAGTTTTTCAAGAAGGAAGAACCCAAGATTCAGCCAAGATCTGTGAAGATAAGTCTGTGTGTTCTGATTGTAAATTCATTTGATTGTTGTATGAGTTTTTCTCCGAGATTGTAGGAGTTATTCTCTGAGTTTTGTAGGAGCTGATCTCTGAGTTTTTGTATGAGTTGTTTTGCTCCGAGTTATAAGAACTTTGTTCCGAGTTATAGGATTGTTTTTAATCCGAGAGAATAGTGGAGTAGCCGAGTCTAGTGCGTTGCTAGATCGGTGTGGTGGAAAGTGGATGTGCCCAAGGTTGGGGAACCATTATAACTTTTGGTGTCGTCTGCGATTGCTTGTTTATTTTCTATGCATCGCTCAGACAAACTTTTATTCCGCAAAAAGATGCAAAACTCACATATTCACCCCCTCTAGGTGATTTAGATTGACAACTAAAATATTTTCAAATGTAGACAAGTTTTGATTTTTTGAAAAAAAATATATGTAATCAATGCTATTGTTATATAAAGCTACTTATATGTTACTGTTATATAAAACTCGATTTTAACTAATACCATTATTCTTCCTTAAATTCATTTATGCAATGTACTCTTTAAGTACTGCTACTCTGTAAGTAATGCTACTTTTTTAAGATCATTGATGTAGGCACAACCCGCCTAGATTTATGCGGGCGCAGCCCGCCATGTTGCAGGCACAACCCGCCTTGATGCAGGCGCACCCCGCCTTGATGCAGGCACACTCCGCCTTGATGTAGGCGCACCCCGCCTTGATGCAGGCGCAACCCGCCTTGAAGTGGGCGCCGCCCCCAAACAATGTCGCCGCCCCCGAACAATGTCGCCGCCCCCGAACAATGTCGTCGCCCCCGAACAATGCTGCCGCCCCCGAACAATGTCGCCGCCCCCGAACAATGTCGCCCCCCCCCAGAACAATGTCGCGGCCCCCAAACAATGTCGACGCCCACGAATAATTTCGCTGTCCACGACCAATGTCGCATCCCACGACCAATGTCGCCTCCACGACCAATACCGCCACCCCGACACATATTGCCGCTCACGATCATTGCCATTGGTTTGTAGGCGAAACCCGCTTAGTTGCGGGCAAAGCCCACAGTGCCGCATCGAGAATGAGTGAAGCCCGTTCGAAGATGCAAATATATATATATATATACCACTATAAAAGAAATATAAACTCATGAGTTCGAAATTAGAATAACCGTCCGATCATGGTTTGATAATTCTGTTGTCGTCCGATCGAGCTCAATCAAACCGTAACCTCTCTCCACATTTAACTAGGTCTCCTAAACCTACTACTAGGGTGTCCTAAACCATGTGAAATTATGTTTTTGCCCTTTCATTTCTAAAAAATTAAAATGACCCACCCAATATACCATAGCGCCCGGTACAGTCCTACCGGCCAGTCTAGCCCACCCAACCCGATATGGTCTTACTTAGCCCGCCTGGAATGCCCAACTTCAAATAATTATGGTTTGATTTTGTATTTATACTCGAAAACTCAATCCTTTTACCCGGTGAAACAAAATATATAATTCAAAAATAAAACATTTGTGTGTGTACTAAGAATCGAACTGCCAGTCTCCTGTTCAAAGAAACTCACCAGAAGCATTATGCCACGAGAGCATTTGCATTAGATTTTTGGCGCATATTTTATTTATGACATTCCACGCTTATTAATTAAATTGTTAGCTAATACTCAGCTTAATTACATTAGTTTTATTCATTTAATATTTTAGATTGTTATACACTCGACTAAATTAGATTATACTGTTTGAATAATGAATTTAAAATTATATTGTTTTAACGGGGGCAGACGAAGCCAGCCGGGGGGGTGCAGGCGAATCCCGCCGTCACCAGCCGAGTACTGTCGTGCTTGGTCATAGGGGCGGAGCCCCGTGTCTGGCACTCGTATATATATATATATATATATATATATATATATATATATATATATATATATATATATATATATATATATATATATATATATATATATATATAAGAGTAAGTAATGTTTATGAGAAAAACTAAGCAAGAGGGATAAACCTTCACTTGCCTCAAATCTACTATTTTCCAACCTTTTAAACGCTTCTCGTCACAGATCAGCTAAAGAGAAGCCGTGACAAGGGAATCTGGAATGAGTTGGTAAAAAATGAAAGTTAGGGCTATTCACCCCACAGTCAAAAATCCACAAAACCAAAAATACTTAATGCATACGCGTAGAGCTCGGCGAGAGCTTTCCGAATCTATATTCCAGCGAAGATTCTGTACACCGGAGCTCTCGCGACGACGATCAAAAGACTCCCAAAAATGATGTCCTCCCTCACGCCCTACTTTATCTGATTCAACACTTAGGGTTACGAGATTTTTTTGTTGGGCGGGATTCGCCCAAGGCTTTTGAAAAGAAAATAAATAAATAAAAGTAAATACTATAAAAAATAAGTTATTTATAAGGTATAATTAAGAAGTAAAAAAACTTAAATTTCATTTAACGATATAGTGCCTAAAACTCACCTCGTTTCTGATGAATTTCTCATCAAAGGTAAATATCTGCTACGAACCCAACAACGTAACCAAAATCAGAGTTCGACAAGCCGCTCTCGAGTTATGATTTTCCAAAGTTTATGGAAACCGATAATTCTTTAAACCTTTGAAAATTCATCAGGCTTCAAATATAGCTCGAATCGCAATGAAATTTGACAGACATAATTAAAATTAATTAATTAAATTTTCTAACGTAAAAAATTTCAATTCCAGTAAGTTTCAAAATATAAGTATTTTACTCGCATCGAATATCTTGTCAAAAGTCAAAACAAGGAATAAAACATGGACTCTCACCAAACCAAAGAATCGAAAAATAATAGGTCTTAAATGGATTTATAAGCTAAAACAAGTTGAAATCAACAAGGTTCTAAAACACAAAATATGGCTCGCTGCAATGGGGTACACACAAAAACCCGATGAAGACTATGACAAAATGCTTGCATCGGTTGCATGATTAACTACAATCCGTTTAATCCTTGCTATTGCAGTACATTACAAGTATATTGTATACCAAATCGATGTAAACCAACATTTCTTAACGGGGAACTCACAATAGAGGCATGTCTCTTAGCCACAAGGTTTAAATAGTAAGGGAGGAGAACAGAAGATATAAAGATTACACAAAAGCTCTCTATGGATTAAAGCAGACACCAAAGACATGACATCATAATATAGACATCTATTTTCAGCAAGAAGGATTTGCTAGAAGCCCTATCAAACCGACACTCTACATTAAAAATGAAGAAGAAGGTAAGATTATGGCGAGCTTGTACGTGGATGATCTAATCCTCACAGGATCAAATACAACCCTGATATAAGAATTTAGAGAGAAATTGAAGACAAAGTACGAAATGACATATCTTAAATCATTGAAGCTTTTTTGGGACTTCAGATCAAACAGTTCGCAGGCAACACCATCATCTCTCAGGAACACTACATAAAAATACTACTGAAGAAATTTGACATGGAGAATTGCAATCCAACAATCACGCCGATGTTAACTACAAAAAATTAACCTCCATAACTGTCACATCCCGCATTTTCTCATTTATAATAAAAAATCAGAGCACGAGAAAACTACGAGCTGTGATGCCACGTCAAGCAGGGGATAACTGCTGACGCTCAGGCGACACTCTAATCCTTCAAATCATAAGTTAAAATGAATAGAAAACTGATTTTTAAATTAATTGGCCGTATCCCTCGGCTCAGTGGATCAGATAGTCCACGGTTTGAAAACTATATTTATACGTAGCGGAAAAATACTTCATTTATGCTAAACATCCTAAAAGAGCGCATAAGCGTCCTAAGAGGACAACTTACACTATGCAAGACCCTAGATTTCAATTTATAATATTTATAAGGGAAACCATCTTTTTACGCATTGAAAAATAGAGTTTGAGCTTTTATAAAACATGCTGATCATGCAATACATATAGTAGTTCTATTATAGGGTTTAAAGTAACTAGCAACCTAGCATAAAACATTCCCAGAGAGCAAGTGAAACTACCACAAAACAGGTAAACTAGCAGCTAAGTAAATACTTAATATCACAAAGGAAAATCACCAACGAGCGTCAACAACCTGACACGAACTCGCTGGTGAGCATGTATGTCTGTACTACTACAAGGCTAAAGAACTACCTCGACAAGCGAGGAAAACACTGCCAAAGCGCAGTCCACAGAGAAACTCCTGAAACTAGCCGCACAGCCGGCTACAGACCTGAACCTGAGGCATTCAAAAGAAGAACACCTCAGCAAGAAATAATGAAACAAGTGGCAAAGAAGCATCAGATAATAATTGAATAAAAGAACAGAAAGAAAAAGGGTAACCAACCCTGCAAGAGTAAATGCTGAAAACTCAGCTAAAGAATCCAAAAGAGGACAAAATGCAGGTGTAATAATCAGTAAAGTGAGAGAAAATGCAACAAGTACAGAAACGTACCAAACTCCGCTCAAGCCTGCAGAGACAGAAGAAAACCAATATGCATCAAATGAACAGTAAGAAGGAACTAACAGTCCTAAACTTGTAAATCGTTAGCACTGGCACAAATCCCAAACCTGTGTCGGAGACTAAGAACAGTCACAACCGAACAACCAGGTCCAGGTGTCTCAAGAGTACTAAAGGGGCCGCCACAGGGTCCACACACATAGAGTTCCAACCTCTTACAAGAACCCAAAAATAATATCCAAAGGAGGGAATGGTGGTGGCCACGGCTCGATCTCCCCTGGTACCATACTCCTTCAGAAACCCAGCTACCACATGCTAAGGATCCACGATTCAGCGCCAAAGTTAGCCGACAACACCACTTAGAAACTACCAAGTTCTACAACCAAAACCCGCCGACTTATTTTCCCCTACCCGCCGAACTATTTTCCCCTACCCGCCGAACTATTTCCCCCTACCCGCCGAGTACAACTAAAATAAAACTGATAACTTCCTAGTTTGGGCCGACTACAAGCCCAAAACTAGGAACATTCCAATATTACCTATTCTACGACAAGGAGGAAAGAATAATAAAACAAAAATGCAACTCATGGAGGCACGCAAGAGGGGAGAAATCCACTTGCCTCAAATCGACCTTGAAAACGTCACCCAAAATACTCCACCACGTAGATCCGTCCAAAAGGGGGCACGCGGAGACGAGATCTACGAAAAAACGGACAACCGGGGTTAGGGCCGAAAAAAATCTATGGCGAAACGGTCACCGAAACGGGAAAAGCTTACCGCGATCTCGAAGCTCTCGCCGAGAGCTTTCCAACGCCGCAATCGGATCGAAATACCGTCCACCGGATCGGCGGTGGCGGCCGCCGGAAGTTTCGCGAACGGAACCGCACTCGTCAAAAAAAACGCACAGGGGGGGGGGCTGCTGTTCGGGGAAGAAGAAGAGATTTAACTTATATAACTTATATATTATAATATAATATTAATAATAATATATTAATTATAATAATAATAATATAAATTAAAAAAAACTTAAAAAGGGGGGGGGGGGGGAATCCGATCGGTGAGAATGAATCTCACCGATTCTCACCGATTCGGTGAGAATCGGTGAGATTCATTCTCACCGATTCTCATCTAAAACTACATATATTTTTTTATTTTATTATTTTTTTTATATAAATTCTTTATATAAAAATATATATATATATAATAATATATATAATTATTATAACATGATATTCTTATATGGTTACGGAGGGTCAAACGCGTGCCGAATCGAACGAAATTCGCACCGTAGGCGAATGACGACGCTACGAATCCAACGGCGAAGTCGAAATCGAATTCCGACGCACCGTTTTCGAGATAATAATTTCTAAAGTTAACGGCGTACGCGAAAACATACAAACTTCAATCGCGCGCCGAGGCTCCAAAAATGCTCGGAACGCGATGAAACTTGACGAGCAAGTCTAAAATTAGCCGATATAATTTCCTAATATAAAATTTTCCACTCCCGACGCAAATCCCAAAATTTGGCCGGTCAAACCTAACGAACGCAAACGCGCTACGACAAAGTCGGTAACAAAATCCGACGAACAGAACTCGGGCAAAACTCCCGAAGCCAAAACACAAGCATTCCCCAAGAGGCTCCACCGAGTCACCAAACAGACTCCGGCTCGCTAGGGAATCTTGTTACCAGGCATCACCAAGCCACGCAGGGAACCTAAAGAGCTAAGAGCACGCTCTAACAACGTCACATGACCAAAACGCGCTAACATAACGCCCTGACGTCATAATACGTCAAATAAGAAATTAAATAAATCACTGAAAAATCGGGGGGGCGTTACAGTCACTCTCCCTAAAAGAAAGTTTCGTCCCGAAACTTTACGCATAAAACAATTCTACCAAAGAGGAAAAGAAAATAACCAAGGGTTATCGAATGCTTACCGAGCACATCTAGGAGAACAAATGAGGATGCGCCTCCCTCATAGCTGACTCCAACTCCCAAGTCGCGCTCTCCACGTCTTGGTTTTTCCACAGAATCTTTACCATCGGTATTGTCTTTTTCCGCAACACTCGATCTTGCACATCCAAAACACGGATAGGAACTTCCACGTAGGAAAGGTTAGGCTCCAACTGGGGCACTGCATCCAGCACTTGTCTGTCACTTAGCACACACCTCCGCAGTTGGCTTACGTGAAAAACATTGTGTACGCCAGGAAAATTTGCGGGCAATTTCAACTTGTAGGCTGACACACCAATCCGCTCCACAATTTCAAATGGTCCCACATACCTCGGGTCCAACTTATGGTTCTTACCGAACCTCTTCACTCCAACCATCGGGGAAACCTTAAGGAATACCATGTCCCCCACAGAAAATTCCAAAACGGACCTACGCCGATTGGCGTTCTTCTCGTACCGCTCTTGCGCTATCCGAAGCTTCTCTCGAATAAGCTTTACAGAGACTTCCATATAGCGCTTCGAAAGGAGCCATTTGCAGACTCTCTTGATAACTGTTATTGTATGCAAACTCCATCAACCTCAAGCGTTCATCCCACGCTCCTCCGTGGTCTAATATATAACAACGGATCATATCTTCCACAATCTGATTAACACGCTCCGTTTGACCATTGGTCTGTGGATGATATGCGGTAGAATATCTCAAGTCCGTTCCCAATCCTTCTTGAAGGCTCTTCCAGAAACGAGACGTAAACCTGGAGTCTCGATCTGATACTATACTTATGGGTACTCCATGTAACCTGATAACTTCATTCAAATATAGCTCCGCTATCTTCTTCATCGAGTAACCAATCTGAAAGGGTACGAAGTGTGCACACTTTGTTAATCTATCAACAATCACCCAAACAGAGTCATGCCCTCGGGGAGATCTCGGCAAACCAGTAATGAAATCCATTGAGATACTCTCCCACTTCCAAGTTGGAATCTCTAAAGGCGCTAACTTTCCACCAGGCCTTCCATGATCAGCCTTAACTCTTTTGCATGTAAAATACTCTGACACAAACCTTGCAATGTCACCCTTCATCCCAATCCACCAGGCAATCTGTTTCAAGTCCTTATACATTTTTGTAGACCCTGGATGGTAGGCCACACTTGAACCGTGTGCCTCACTGCACAACTTATCTCGAATATCTCAAAAATTAGGGACGCAAAATCTACCGCGGTACTTTAGAGTACCCGCGTCATCGATCGAGAAGTCAGGCAGCTCCCCCTTCTCAGTTCTATTATGAAGGTGCAGTAGATCAGGATCGTCCTTTTGATGAAGCCTCGTAAGAGAAATCCATGAAGGCTCAGACACTTCCAAACTGCTTGGCAAGTCACCTCTACCAACTGAAATATCCATTAAAAGAAACTCTTCTACCAACAATTCAGTGGAGAGATTGAAAATTTTCTCTGTCTTCCTGCTTAAGGCGTCGGCTACCACGTTAGCCTTACCCGGATGGTATAAGATCTTCACTTCATAATCAGCCACATACTCTAACCATCTGCGCTGGCGCAAGTTCAACTCCTTTTGAGTGAAAACGTACTTCAAACTCTTATGATCTGTATAAATCTTGCACTGCGCGCCATACAACAAGTGTCTCCATAATTTCAATGCATAAATAACTGCTGCGAATTCTAAGTCATGCTTAGGGTAGTTCCTTTCATGAATCTTAAGTTGTCTTGACCCATACGCAATCACTTTTCCTTCTTGCATCAGCACACAACCAAGACCCACGTGTGATGCGTCCACGTAAACGACATAGTCTAATCCTTCCGTAGGCAATGTCAATATCGGAGCAGTGCACAGTCTATCCTTTAGCTCTTGGAACGCTTCTTCGCACTTATCGCTCCACACAAATGTTGCATTCTTCTGGGTCAATTTGGTCAATGGCGCAGATAACGTAGAGAAACCCTCTACAAATCTTCTATAGTAGCCAACCAACCCTAGGAAGCTTCTTATTTCTTTGGGTGTGGCAGGCCTCGTCCATTCCATAACTGCGGCTATCTTTTCTGGGTCGACAGAGATTCCGTCCTTGTTAACCACATGACCCAGGAAAGAAACCTGAGGCAACCAGAACTCGCATTTACTTAGCTTAGCGAATAACTTATGGTCCCTCAAGGCAGATAAAACTAGACGCAAATGTTGGTCATGCTCCTCAACATTGCGTGAATACACCAACACATCGTCTATAAATACGACCACAAACTTGTCCAGAAAGTCCTTGAAGACCCTGTTCATCATGTCCATGAAAGCAGAAGGTGCGTTGGTCAAACCAAACGACATCACCAAAAATTCAAAATGTCCATGTCGGGAACGGAAGGCATTCCGCGGTATATCTGATTCACGGATCCTTAACTGGTGGTAGCCCGAATGAAGGTCAATCTTAGAGAACACGGCGCTGCCTCGCAGTTGATCAAACAAATCGTCTATCCTCGGCAACGGATACCTATTCTTGATCGTTACCTTATTTAGCTCTCTATAATCGATGCACAACCTCATCGATCCATCCTTTTTCTTGACGAACAAAACGGGAGCACCCCAAGGCGAAGAACTCGGCCTTATAAATCCGTTCTCAAGCAACTCGTCTAACTGGATACGCAACTCCTCCAGTTCGCGTGGGGCCATTCGGTAAGGCGCCTTGGCAATAGGACGCGTACCCGGCTCCAAATCTATAACAAACTCCATGTCTCGATCAGGCGGGAGACCAGGAAGATTAGCTGGAAAGACATCAGGATAATCACGAACCACCGGGATCTCCTCTAAACACGGCAAACTAACCTTGGTTTCTAAAACCGAAACCAAACAAGCAAAACATCCGGAATCTACAAGCTTCCGAGCACATACCGCCGATATAGTCGGAGAATCCTGGCGCGGATAACCGTAAACACTCCCGGGCTGACCGTTGTCCATCCTGAAGTCCAAGCGTTTACCCTTGCATTGGATCACAGCATCATATCTGGACAACCAGTCCATGCCTAGGATCACATCGAAGTCTACCAGATCTAACAGCTTCAAATCAACAAACGCGAGGAAATCGCCTAACAAAATTGGACAACTCTGGATACCCTGGTCCGAAACTACAGATTCGCCTGAAGGAAACTTGACACAGAACGCATCACCAACACGATCGAGATCCAACCGGTAATGCTCTACGAAGGCCCTAGCCACAAATGAGTGGGTAGCGCCGGAATCGAACAGAACACGCGCCCAGCGGTTCTTTACCTTAAATCGTCCTATAAAATTGCACACGCGACTAAGGAAGCGAACGCTCAAAACTATAACTATGAGCTAAACATTAGAACTAGGGAAGAATCTAACCTGATATCACTTGCGTGGACGTCTGAGCTTCGTCCATAGAGACCACGTTCAACTTTCCTTTCCCCTTGTCCACTCGCTGCGGCGGCGGCAAGGCCTGAAGAGGAACTGGCTGCAGAGTAAGCTGAGCTTGCGGGCACTGATACTTGAGATGACCCACTTGACCGCACAAGAAACAACTTCTAGTCTTCTTCCAGCAATGGGCATCATCGTGCCCCGGCTTCTTGCATACCGAACAAAGCAAATATTTCTTTTGGACACCTTGGATCGCATGAATCTGCTCTTTCCTTTGAGCTCCTAACCTTTGATAACATCTTTCCAATGGATGGCCCGGTCGGCCACAGAAACTGCATACCTCCTTGTTTCTCTTCCTCGGAGCAGCGTCAGGGGCCTGAGCACTCTTAACCTCATTAGACTTTCTTTTATCCTTTCTCAGTTGTTGAACTCGATTCTTAGCATTATCAATTGCCTCTACCTTTAAGGCAGCTTCCACCATACCAGCATAACTTGAGGTCGCATAGGCACTTGCTAATTGCTGGACGTCACTCCTTAGCCCAGCCAGAAATCGCTTGCTTCTATTTTCGTCGGAACTCACCAAGTCTGGGGCAAATCGGCTTAGCTTACTAAACTCGATTTCGTACTCGCTAACCGTGAGCTGCCTCTGCTTTAAGTGCATGAAATCATTCATCAGACGGTCCCTCTCGACCGATGGCAGAAACTTGCTCAGAAGTAGCTCCTTAAAGGACTCACAGGAACACCCGTCCTTCAGACCTTCTTTCTCCCTCAGCCACCAGCCCTTCGTCAACCCCTTGAGCTGATATGCGGCTAACATCACCTTCTGGTCATCAGTGATCCCGGAGTATGAGAACATCTCCTCGATTGATATCATCCAATCATCTAATACCATGTAATCTGCCTTGCCATCATACGTCGGAGGCCTAAGTCGCTGAAACTGAGAAATAAAGGTCATCTCTGGTGGCACCACGACCGGAGGCACCAGAGGAGCGGGGGGAACAGGGACAGCTTGACCCACCATAGGGTCCTGAACTCTCGGAATCTGCCCTGCCACGACTGCTAACAAGGACTGGACCTGAGACTGCAAATCCCCTACTTGCTTTGACAAGGCTTCATTGCTTTGTCTCAGACCTTCTATCACTGCGCTGCTCTGCGCACCTGATGATTCTCCCTCCGACTGGGGAGTCAACCTTGTCGAAGGACGCCTCGACATTCTAATGGAACAACAAAACACTAATTAGACACCTAGCCCACCCACTAGAACCAAACAACATAGTACAAACAATACATACTTAAGTACTTGCTGATGTAGTCTTACTCTTTCGAGCATTATGGGTGGCCGACGGAACTAACACGACGTTCTCCGATAACTCTCACGTCACACTCAAGCATTTAACGCAGTAACGAACAATTAATATTGTTACTAATTAAAGATTACAGGGGGGTTCGCAAGGCCCCTTAAGATAATACCAAGGCGATATGCCGAGGTCCTCTCAAGCGAAAAGAACCCACACGGTTCGATCGAGCGTTGTTGTACCAAAAGAGAATCCACCGAAAATAAAAGATTCGGACAAGGGTGGTTCTCTCCCAACAAAATAAAACGAGGGACGCCACGCCTCACGAACTTAAACGAAAGAAATAAACACGACAATAACTAAAAGAAATTAGCCACGAAAATTCAAGCGTTACACAAGCCACGCAATTTGCCAATGCCACAAGATCTATCTAAAGAAGAGAAACACAAAAAGGTGGAAATGTTCGTTACCCAACCGGATTTGATGAATCCGGTTCACTCTACTAGAATCGCTCTTCAACGGCTCCACCAGAGATACGACGGAGGGAGAGAAATTCGTCGCCTTCTTCGTATCACGCTTTATTTGGAAAGTCCCGGCGAAATCTTCTGAATATGGAAATAATATTTCCCAATAAGGCAGGAGAGAGAAAGGTGGCAGGATATCGAAAATAATTAAGGAATGATATAATTTCAAATATGGTAGGTAGAGAATTTAAGGACGGGGATATATTTTGAATATGGTAAATAAGGGATGAATATGGTAGATGATCTTTAAGGTTTTTAGGAAGGGGAATAGGGTGGTGGGTCGGATTTGGTGAGGATGAGGAGGCCTCGGGTGAGAGGTGGGGTGGCCGGATTTGTGAAGGGTGGTGGTGGAACTCGGGTTAAGGAGTTTTGGTGGTAGTCGGACTTGTGAGAGTGGAGGTGACGGCTTGGAGGTTGGGGAAAAGAGATGTCTCATATAGTAAGGAGACAAGGTAGAGATGAGGAAGGAGAGGAAGGGAGGCCGAGAGAGAGAGAGGAGGGGAAGGGTGGCCGGTGGCCAAGGGAGAAGAGGAATAGAGGGGGCAGAAATTTGCCTTGGAGAAGGAGGAGGATTTCAATCTTGAAATTGGTTTTCTTTTCATTCATTCACTAAAGAAAAACAAAGGAGTACATGCCTTTATATAGGCTTTACAATCAAGGGAAAAGGGCTACATGCAGCCCAACATGAAAATGAAATAAGACAACCATACACCATGGTTTTATAACATAACCATGTTACAAATAATACATGAAATTAAACATGAAATAAAAATGATAATTTTGAAATAAAACAACTAATAAAATATAATATTACTCAATTATTATTTATTAAAAAAAATAATAATTGGGCTTGCACTCCGGACGGCTATTGTGGCGACGCCAATAATTGGGCTTGCGCTCCGGACGGCTATTGTGACGACGCTTCCAAGGGTCATCCGTAAGCATGCTGTCGCCGTCATCAAAGTGTTGCGGGCCGACATCTCCATTCAAATCTACCGGGTCACCATCATCGTCAGAGGGAGGACGCTCCTTGGCCACATGTCGTGGGAAGTCGGCTCCATCAATCCTCCCCCTCTTAAAAATACTCATCACTGATGAGTATACCTGTGTGTACTCGCCTGGAAGGTCATCGGCGGGGAAGAACCTGCATGGCAAAAGGTGGTCTTGGAGGGACCTCAAATACGCGTTATCCAAAGAAGGAAAAAGAATTTCAACAACATCCACCAACATACCTCCGATGGAGACCGAGAAGGAGAACGATCCTAGGAAACTGTCACCACCCAACCCAATAGAAAGCATAGTGGAAAATATATACGGAGAGGTAGACATTTCAAGTGGCATAAAAGCATAAAGCGTAAAGTATGTAACGATGAAAATAGGAGCTATGCCCCAATCAGTGGAAACTTTTAAAAGAAATGTCATGTCACCAAACTTCCGTAAAATTCGTAAAGAATAGACTAGCTGATTCGTTATTATTTCTAAGGTGCCCGGGAGCATCCGTTCAGGGGTGAGACAATCCAAAACCAAATCAATCACACAACGGTGTGAGACTTTTTGACACAAACTCGCAAGTAAATTAAAGGACGCATTTTGATGGGTTAAATGGATAAGAATGCGCCTAGTTAACTTAAAACCATGTGGGGTGAACCCATGTGCAACATGACTAGAATTAATAGTAGAAAATAACGGAACTATGTCAGGTGGCACGGGTGCTTTAAATTCAAAAATTATTTTTGTGGAGCCGAACGTTTTCGTTTTAAATTTGGAATTAAATTTTGATTTAAAAATGTCGTAATGAATAGCCAGCAGAAAACGTTCGTCACCAACTACGTTTACCCACATACATCGTAGTAAGCCTAATGGGGAGGCGATAATAATAAACTTCTCCAAATATAAAGGGCTACGAATGACTAGCTCGTGTTTTAACAAATCATCTACTCGAGTTAAATGAACCGGAGGGAAAGTCGACATGGGTGATTCCGTAGGGGAAGTTAAGTCACACTCAACGTCAAAACACTGATTACTCATCCAAGAACAAGCCTCCGGTTGCAGGCCGTTAAAATCATAGGAAAAATTAAACAGTGGATTCGTCCTCACTGAAAATTCATCCGACAAGTCTTCCAACTCATTCGATACTTCATTTATTTCAGAATTAGTGATCGTATCATAGGTAGGCAAAATCATATCCGACAAAATTTCTAAACAGTTTTCGGCCCCAGGTAAAGGAGCTATCAATGAAATGTTTATCGGACCCTCAGGGCAACCGTCCTCCAAAGAAAAGTCATCCGCGCAGGGTAAATCTACCAAAGCTTCACAACCTTCGTTGACCAGCTCTTCCCATGAGGTGGGTACGTCGTCACAATCAAAATAAAGGGATGGGCAAATCGAATCCCGGGGAGTATCAAAATTAACTTGACTTTTAAGCGGCGTTGATACCGTCAATGAACTAACTCCCGGATGTATCACAATAAGATTATCCCAAATTGAACAACCATCCCAAGGTGACTCTTCCAATATCGTTGAAACATCTATTAATTCTGGGTCAACCATAATAATATTGGGTCCTATCAAGTCATCACCTAAATTAGTAACAGGTAAGCTTTCAACATTGGATGACTCTACCGACTCAGCCGGAACGTCTTCTGACTCGGGATCATCAGACGACTCCCTGGCTAAAATATCGTCGAAGGGGGGTGGAGATGATTCCTCGGGGGAGAAATCCTCGTCCAGGTCACTAGGGTAACCAATCTCCTCAACGTCACTAAAAGCGTCAGCGAGAATTGCCTCGTCCTCAGTGACGGGCTTAGTCTTATTCACATCCTCAGGTTCAACAGGAGAGTCAGGCACTATCGTAAGTGAAGGAAGACTCTCACCTGTCTGATTAACTTCATCATCCAGAGATTCTATATCCACATAAGAATCCTCAGAGGTATCAATCACTATACCAGAGGGCTTAGATGTCGAGGCTAAAGAAGCTAGCACCCTAATAGTAACCTCTTTCGAGTTCAAATTTTGGGGTCTAAATGGCTTATGTTCCCTATAGGTGGGACTATGCACACTTTGGGTATTACTACCTCTCTGGGGATAGGATCTATCCTGAGGCGTAGGGTCACTCCTATAAGCAGATACGGGTCTGGTGCCATAACTATTCTTACTAACGGGTGTGGTGCTATTAGTACGCAGGTAGGCGGGATCAAATTGATCCGAGAGGAGGCTACGCATGTGCGGCCAAGTATAATGATAGCTACCAACACGACGCTCTTCGTTTAACCAAAATAATCGGGCTCGACCTACTAACCGCTCTCGGGCAAAGCTAACCTTTTCGTAGTCATCCCATAAGTGACAATTAAAATATTGTTCTAATCCCTTAAGCCAGTCTCGAAAATTTTGGGGATACTCTAAACCGTCATAAATAGGATAAATGTGGTGTGCCCTAGGGGTGTGTTTAGTCATATCCTTAGCATAAGAATAGTCTAACTCGGTAGCATATATGTCATATGCCATTTAGTGAGAACCAGAGAGAAAACTCACCCAGAACTGGTGCACATGCAATGACTAAATAATCTGACCCTACTTAATTTTAAAAGATGGAATTGTTCCCGCTTAGCCACTAAGGTTATAATTATATAAAATAGATTTTTTTGCTGGACAAAATATGAGGATTATTAAAAAAAATTTTTTTTTGAATTTTGCTGAAAATATAAAAATATAGGCCGCTATTTGCAGACCAACTATTAAATTTTAAAATAACTTAATAAAAATAATGATTTAATGAAAAAGAAAAAAATTTTTTTGGATTTCTGAAATTGGAAATTTGAAATTTGAAATTTCGAAATTTGAAATTTGAAATTTCAAATTTGAAATTTGAATTTTAAATTTTGAAATTTGAAATTTTGAAATTGGAAATTTGAATTTTGAAATTTGAAATTTGAAATTTGAAATTTGAATTTGAATTTTGAATTTTGAAATTTGAAATTTTAATTTTGAAATTCGAAATTTGAAATCTGAAATTTGAAATTTGAAATTTAAAATTTGAAATTTGAAATTTGAATTTAAGAGGGGGAGGAGTGTCAATTAGGAAATTGACGAGAACCTCGCTTTGATACCAAATTGATGTAGTCTTACTCTTTCGAGCATTATGGGTGGCCGACGGAACTAACACGACGTTCTCCGATAACTCTCACGTCACACTCAAGCATTTAACGCAGTAACGAACAATTAATATTGTTACTAATTAAAGATTACAGGGGGGTTCGCAAGGCCCCTTAAGATAATACCAAGGCGATATGCCGAGGTCCTCTCAAGCGAAAAGAACACACACGGTTCGATCGAGCGTTGTTGTACCAAAAGAGAATCCACCGAAAATAAAAGATTCGGACAAGGGTGGTTCTCTCCCAACAAAATAAAACGAGGGACGCCACGCCTCACGAACTTAAACGAAAGAAATAAACACGACAATAACTAAAAGAAATTAGCCACGAAAATTCAAGCGTTACACAAGCCACGCAATTTGCCAATGCCACAAGATCTATCTAAAGAAGAGAAACACAAAAAGGTGGAAATGTTCGTTACCCAACCGGATTTGATGAATCCGGTTCACTCTACTAGAATCGCTCTTCAACGGCTCCACCAGAGATACGACGGAGGGAGAGAAATTCGTCGCCTTCTTCGTATCACGCTTTATTTGGAAAGTCCCGGCGAAATCTTCTGAATATGGAAATAATATTTCCCAATAAGGCAGGAGAGAGAAAGGTGGCAGGATATCGAAAATAATTAAAGAATGATATAATTTCAAATATGGTAGGTAGAGAATTTAAGGACGGGGATATATTTTGAATATGGTAAATAAGGGATGAATATGGTAGATGATCTTTAAGGTTTTTAGGAAGGGGAATAGGGTGGTGGGTCGGATTTGGTGAGGATGAGGAGGCCTCGGGTGAGAGGTGGGGTGGCCGGATTTGTGAAGGGTGGTGGTGGAACTCGGGTTAAGGAGTTTTGGTGGTAGTCGGACTTGTGAGAGTGGAGGTGACGGCTTGGAGGTTGGGGAAAAGAGATGTCTCGTATAGTAAGGAGACAAGGTAGAGATGAGGAAGGAGAGGAAGGGAGGCCGAGAGAGAGAGAGGAGGGGAAGGGTGGCCGGTGGCCAAGGGAGAAGAGGAATAGAGGGGGCAGAAATTTGCCTTGGAGAAGGAGGAGGATTTCAATCTTGAAATTGGTTTTCTTTTCATTCATTCACTAAAGAAAAACAAAGGAGTACATGCCTTTATATAGGCTTTACAATCAAGGGAAAAGGGCTACATGCAGCCCAACATGAAAATGAAATAAGACAACCATACACCATGGTTTTATAACATAACCATGTTACAAATAATACATGAAATTAAACATGAAATAAAAATGATAATTTTGAAATAAAACAACTAATAAAATATAATATTACTCAATTATTATTTATTAAAAAAAAATAATAATTGGGCTTGCACTCCGGACGGCTATTGTGGCGACGCCAATAATTGTGCTTGCGCTCCGGACGGCTATTGTGACGACGCTTCCAAGGGTCATCCGTAAGCATGCTGTCGCCGTCATCAAAGTGTTGCGGGCCGACATCTCCATTCAAATCTACCGGGTCACCATCATCGTCAGAGGGAGGACGCTCCTTGGCCACATGTCGTGGGAAGTCGGCTCCATCACTTGCTCATGCTGCTAACTTGCTCTGTGATTTTTTTTGTAATGATGATATGCTTATCCTACGATGATTCACTATCATCACACTAACTCTTGTGCCTAGATCGGGAATGCATGAATTTATATTCTTTTTGACTCAAAATTATGTGTGTACACATGTCATCCTGCAAATCTTTAGCTTGGCACGTTGTGCTTATGCAATGTTATGCTATGCATGATTGTGCTATGCATTCTAAAAAGGCCCTAATGCATGTTATGAGCGGCGTACACATGAAAATGTTATGCATCCCATACTACATAACATTTCAATGCAACGAAAAGGAAAACGTGCTAGCCGCATTCATGTGGTGAGGTTATGCATCCCATACTACATAACTCTCACATGTTGCCTCATATGGTGGATCCATATACAAACACATATTATGCATCACATACTACATAATATGCCCCGTATACTTCTTTATGCTCATGAGTGTAGTGTTCGTGCTTTAGCCAAGACGTGCTGATGATATATCGGTGTGTGTATGGTATGAATCTAAACACCTAACACTTACAGGGACAGGTTGCCCGACAATTTGTCAAGCAACCTCCCTCTGATACCAACTGTCACATCCCGCATTTTCTCATTTATAATAAAAAATCAGAGCACGAGAAAACTACGAGCTGTGATGCCACGTCAAGCAGGGGATAACTGCTGACGCTCAGGCGACACTCTAATCCTTCAAATCATAAGTTAAAATGAATAGAAAACTGATTTTTAAATTAATTGGCCGTATCCCTCGGCTCAGTGGATCAGATAGTCCACGGTTTGAAAACTATATTTATACGTAGCGAAAAAATACTTCATTTATGCTAAACATCCTAAAAGAGCGCATAAGCGTCCTAAGAGGACAACTTACACTATGCAAGACCCTAGATTTCAATTTATAATATTTATAAGGGAAACCATCTTTTTACGTATTGGAAAATAGAGTTTGAGCTTTTATAAAACATGCTGATCATGCAATACATATAGTAGTTCTATTATAGGGTTTAAAGTAACTAGCAACCTAGCATAAAACATTCCCAGAGAGCAAGTGAAACTACCACAAAACAGGTAAACTAGCAGCTAAGCAAATACTTAATATCACAAAGGAAAATCACCAACGAGCGTCAACAACCTGACACGAACTCGCTGGTGAGCATGTATGTCTGTACTACTACAAGGCTAAAGAACTACCTCGACAAGCGAGGAAAACACTGCCAAAGCGCAGTCCACAAAGAAACTCCTGAAACTAGCCGCACAGCCGGCTACAGACCTGAACCTGAGGCATTCAAAAGAAGAACACCTCAGCAAGAAATAATGAAACAAGTGGCAAAGAAGCATCAGATAATAATTGAATAAAAGAACAGAAAGAAAAAGGGTAACCAACCCTGCAAGAGTAAATGCCGAAAACTCAGCTAAAGAATCCAAAAGAGGACAAAATGCAGGTGTAATAATCAGTAAAGTGAGAGAAAATGCAACAAGTACAGAAACGTACCAAACTCCGCTCAAGCCTGCAGAGACAAAAGAAAACCAATATGCATCAAATGAACAGTAAGAAGGAACTAACAATCCTAAACTTGTAAATCGTTAGCACTGACACAAATCCTAAACCTGTGTCGGAGACTAAGAACAGTCACAACCGAACAACCAGGTCCAGGTGTCTCAAGAGTACTAAAGGGGCCGCCATAGGGTCCACACACATAGAGTTCCAACCTCTTACAGGAACCCAAAAATAATATCCAAAGGAGGGAATGGTGGTGGCCACGGCTCGATCTCCCCTGGTACCATACTCCTTCAGAAACCCAGCTACCACATGCTAAGGATCTACGATTCAGCGCCAAAGTTAGCCGACAACACCACTTAGAAACTACCAAGTTCTACAACCAAAACCCGCCGACTTATTTTCCCCTACCCGCCGAACTATTTTCCCCTACCCGCCGAACTATTTTCCCCTACCCGCCGAGTACAACTAAAATAAAACCGATAACTTCCTAGTTTGGGCCGACTACAAGCCCAAAACTAGGAACATTCCAATATTACCTATTTTACGACAAGGAGGAAAGAATAATAAAACAAAAATGCAACTCATGGAGGCACGCAAGAGGGGAGAAATCCACTTGCCTCAAATCGACCTTGAAAACGTCACCCAAAATACTCTACCACGTAGATCCGTCCAAAAGGGGGCACGCGGAGACGAGATCTACGAAAAAACGGACAACCGGGGTTAGGGCCGAAAAAAATCTATGGCGAAACGGTCACCGAAACGGGAAAAGCTTACCGCGATCTCGAAGCTCTCGCCGAGAGCTTTCCAACGCCGCGATCGGATCAAAATTCCGTCCACCGGATCGGCGGTGGCGGCCGCCGGAAGTTTCGCGAACGGAACCGCACTCGTCAAAAAAAAACGCACAGGGGGGGGGGGCTGCTGTTCGGGGAAGAAGAAGAGATTTAACTTATATAACTTATATATTATAATATAATATTAATAATAATATATTAATTATATAATAATAATAATAATAATAATAATATAAATAAAAAAAAAAAACTTAAAAAGGGGGGGGGGGGGGGGAAATCCGATCGGTGAGAATGAATCTCACCGATTCGGTGAGAATCGGTGAGATTCATTCTCACCGATTCTCATCTAAAACTACATATATTTTTTTATTTTATTATTTTTTTTTACATAAATTCTTTATATAAAAATATATATATATAATAATATATATAATTATTATAACATGATATTCTTATATGGTTACGGAGGGTCAAACGCGCGCCGAATCGAACAAAATTCGCACCGTAGGCGAATGACGACGCTACGAATCCAACGGCGAAGTCGAAATCGAATTCCGACGCACTGTTTTCGAGATAATAATTTCTAAAGTTAACGGCGTACGCGAAAACATACAAACTTCAATCGCGCGCCGAGGCTCCAAAAATGCTCGGAACGCGACGAAACTTGACGAGCAAGTCTAAAATTAGCCGATATAATTTCCTAATATAAAATTTTCCACTCCTGACGCAAATCCCAAAATTTGGCCGGTCAAACCTAACGAACGCAAACGCGCTACGACAAAGTCGGTAACAAAATCCGACGAACAGAACTCGGGCAAAACTCCCGAAGCCAAAACACAAGCATTCCCCAAGAGGCTCCACCGAGTCACCAAACAGACTCCGGCTCGCTAGGGAATCTTGCTACCAGGCATCACCAAGCCACGCAGGGAACCTAAAGAGCTAAGAGCACGCTCTAACAACGTCACATGACCAAAACGCGCTAACATAACGCCCTGACGTCATAATACGTCAAATAAGAAATTAAATAAATCACTGGAAAATCGGGGGGGGGGGGGGGGGGGGGGGGGGGGGGGGGCGTTACAATAACAGATGAAGAAGTGGCAATAGATCAAGAAAAGTATAGAAGCCTTATTGGAAGCCTCATCTATCTTACAAATTGTAACGTCCCGTTTCACCTTTCGTGGATCACAACACCACTAAGCCTTACGTAGACCATTACCGGGCTGCATCCCAAGCACCACAACCCCTCTCCAGCCCACAGGCGGGTTGTTGGTGGCCACATCCTATATTTGATGAGCGAAACTCTCTGATTAAGCGGACAACACAAGGACTTCCCAGTAGATCACCCATCTCAGTACTACTCTAGCCTGAGCGTGCTTAACTATGGAGTTAAGCGTGCTTGGGCGAGAGCTAAGCGTACTGGGATGGGTGACCTCTTAGAAAGTCCCCGTACGACCCAACTTAACTGTCGAGTTCTCTCATCAAAAGGAGACCGTGGCCACCAAAAACCTGCCTGTGGGCTGGAGAGAGGTTGGGGGTGCTTGGGATGTAGCCCGGTAACCGAAACCGGACCAGGTGGAAATTAGAGTACACGCTGGAGCGCGGGGACGTTACATAGATTCAATACCTGATATCGAGAACTCAGTTAATATCACGACACGATTCATCGCAATCCATCAAAGTAACACCCTACTGCAGCAAAAAGGATTCTCCAATACTCCAAGGCACAAAAGAATATGGAATACTCTATCAAAGCAGCCACGATAACTCTCTTCATGGTTACACGAACTCAGATTGGGCTGCGAATACTAAAGATCGTAAAAGCACATACAGATTCATCTCTTTTGCTGAGTCAGGGCCTATATCATGGAGCTCACGAAAATAACGGTCGGTCGCCCTCTCAACCACTGAAGCTGAATACATGGCTCTCAATAGCGTAACATGTGAAGCCGTCTGTCTTAGCTCCATCGCCTGAAGAAAGAAATAGAAGGAGAAAGAGAGGGAGAAAGAGAAGAGGTGAAGCTTTATTGCGATAACAGCTCTGCGATTGCTCTCTCAAATAATCCAGTATACCACAACAGAAGCAAACACATTAACATAAAGTACCATTTTATCATAAAACTTTTGGAGAATAAGATGATCAAAGTTCAGTTTTTCCTGACTAAACAACAGCTCGCTGACCTAATGACTAAACCATTGCCACGAGAGCAATTCATCGAACTTAGGGAGAAAATTAGGCTACTCAACAATGCAGATTTAGAGTGGGCGTAAAAGCTGTAAAAACCCAACAAGCATTAAAGGCCAAATCTGCATCCATGAATTATATTAAAGTATCTAGAATACTCTATATTCCTCTATATCCAGAACTATCTATCAGCATAACTAAGGGTCAGTTTGTTTCCATTTTTTGTCCATTGAGTTTCGACCACAATGATGTTTTTTACAGTTTGTTTTGGCGTTCCATCTGGAACGGAGCCGGTTTTTTTCCGTTGCCAACGGAGGTTTCCGACAGCTCATGGGATTAGCTTTCCAACGCCAGCGTTGCCATCGTGGCGAGGGGGGCGGCGGCGCCGTGCAACGGTGAGAGGCGGCAGAGGCAAGCTCTGGCGCTGTTTCTTCTGCCATGGTCGTTGTTTCTTCCGCCATGGCGATGATGGCGTTGTTCGCAATGGAGAGAAGCTGCTCCGCTGACCCATCCATGGCGATGATGGCGCTGCTCCACTGCCCCATCCCGCCGGAGAGAAGCCGCCAGAGAGAAGCCGCTCTGCTGCCCCATCCATGGCGATGTTCGTGATGATGGCGCTGCTCCGCTGCCATGAGATGCTCCCTCCTCCATGTTCGCGATGATGGTGCTGCTCCGCTGCCATGAGATGCTCCGCACCGGAGATGCTCCCTCCTCCCCTAGTGCCAGATATGCTCCCCTCCCCCGCCTCCTCCCCCGCCTCCTCCCTGTTCGTGATGATGGCGCTGCTCTGCTGCCATGAGATGCTCCCTCCTCCATGTTCGCGATGATGGTGCTGCTCTGCTGCCATGAGATGCTCTGCACCAGAGATGCTCCCTCCTCCCCCAGCGCCAGATATGCTCCCCCCTCCCCCTCCTCCTCCTCCCTCCTCCATGTTCACGATGATGGTGCTGCTCCGCTGCCATGAGATGCTCCGCACCAGAAATGCTCCCTCCTCCTCCCCCAGTGCCAGATATGCTCCCCCTCCCTCCTCCATGTTCGCGATGATGGTGCTGCTCCGCTGCCATGAGATGCTCCGTACCGGAGATGCTCCCTCCTCCTCCCCCGGCGCCAGATATGCTCCCCCCTCCCCCGCCTCCTCCCCCTCCTCCTCCCTTGATTTGCTGTATTCGGTGATATAAAGTCCTAAGTTTAGATTTTATTATTAATCTAATTATTATATTATTATAATTATTATAATATTATTATAATTAATATAATACATATTAATTATAACTCGTTAAATTTAACAGAAACGCTATCGCCGAAACAAACTGACTAAACTATTTCTCCATTCTGAACAGCTCTGCCACCGTTGTTTTACCAAATTGTTTTTTCATTCTGAACAACTTCATTCCAACAACTCCATTTCCACAGCTCTATTCTCACAGCTCCTTTTGTCACCGCCACCGCCGAAACAAACCAATCCTAAGGCTTCGTTTGACACAATGGTGACGGTCATGAACATGAGGGTTAAATTGTCATCCGTTAACGCTCGCCTAAGAAACTTCATCCACTTTTATGTTCAAACGGATGATGTTTGTTAGATGATCCTTAATAAATGACATTTAAATCCAAGAGCTTACGACCGCCACCACCGTGCCAAACGGAGCCTAAAAAACACTTCCTAGTAAAACCCGATCATAGCCATCAACATCTAGCAACATTCCACCAACGTCTTAAAAACCGGACCGGAGATGGAACCGGTCTTAGGAGAGGTTCATGGTTCAACCGGTTGGATCGGTTGAACCGTTGTTGAACCAGGGTTGGACCGTTTAGACAAAAGTAACTAATATTATATCATCATATATGTACTATGAAATACTATGAATATCATTATATCAAAAATAAAATATCTAATGCAAACATATCATAAATATAATGTCACACAATGAGGTATAAAGTTAAAATACTAAAAATAGACAATTAAACATCATGTCTAGAGTCTAGACTTAATAGCTCTTAATAATTAATATCATAGTTTTCAAAATTAAAGTACTCCAACTCTTTCAATCATAGTATATCATCAATATCATAATCAACAAATAATTCTCCTCCAAAAGCTTCAAGGTCAACATCTTCGATAGCATTCTGAGTAGACTCCTCTACACAAATAATTTAAATTAAAATCAATTGCATTATATAATAAAAATAACACTGACACACATTTATCTAACAAACTGAAAAACTTACCATTTATTTGTTCATGATGTTGTCCACTTGGGTGAGTCTCCGCATCAATTGGTAAAGCAGATTCCCCATAGATATCATTTTCCAATTCATTATAATTAAGTTCTGGAGTCGGCTCTTCCTCAACCACCCAAAAATCCATCGAATCAATACTAGTATAATCAAGAGGATCATATTTCTTTTTCTTGAAATATATCCTGCCAAAAAAACCATATTATATGAGTCAAAGTGTCAAACGATCAGTTGAGTTTAGCAAATTAATGGTTAAATATTCATATCTATCCCTCATGTTAAGATTGTAACGAACATAAACCAAATCATTGAGTCTTTGATGCTCAAGATGATTCCTTCGTTTTGTATGAATTTGCTCAAAGACACTCCAATTTCGTTCACAACCAGAGGATGAAGAGGTCTGACTAAGAATTCGAATAGCCATTTTTTGCAGTTGAGGGGCACTTGAACCGAACATTCTCCACCATTCATCTATAAAATGAGAAAAACAAAAGTTAAAAGTTAAAACTCAAATTAAAAAATAAAATGTACGTATATTAGTATGTTAAATTGTTAACTATGAACTCATAGTCTTACTACATACCCGGTTGCATTTCCTTTGACATTTTGATGGCAATGGGTTTTCCAAAGCTTTCAAGTTGGTCCCGATATATTCTAACTTCATTCATCGCAATTGAAGCTTTATTGCAAATATCCTTATTGCCAATAAGATCAATTAAGCCTTGCACAACTTCAGGCTTATTAGAATAATTAGCTGGATCATATTGGAAAGCAGGGTTCAAAAAATATGCTGCAGAATGAATTCTTTGGCGAAGCTGGCTATCCCATCTATCTTTGATAATAGTTGTATATGTCTTGTACAATCGCTTAACATTTTTGAATATACCTTTAATTGCTTTTCTAGCACGGTACATACCATCATAAACATAACCAATTGACGGCTTTTCATCGGAATCAACAATCCGTAATAATCGTATAAGTGGGCCGGCAACCTTTGTCATGATCAAACACATATTCCAAAAGTTATTATCTAAAATAACAGCAACGACATCTTTTCCTTTGCTTAATTTTGCAAGTTTTGAGTCAGTATAGTACTTGCTAGTCACTAAAGCTTGTAAATTATGTTTGTGCTCAAATATACTTTTCAAAGTAATAAATATGGTTGCAAATCATGTAGCTCCTGGACGAACAATTTCTTTCCACCCCTCCCGTTTTCTCAACCAAGATAAAAGAAAAATATGATTGTAAACAAACACGGTAACCTTTGAAGCTTTTTTTGTTATTTCAGTCATATGCGATAAGTTCCCAATGTCCTTTAAAATCAAATTTAAGCAGTGAGCTGCACATGGAGACCAGTAAATGTTGCCATACTTTACATGTAGTAACTCTCCCGCCTTTTTGTAATTTGCAGCATTATCGGTAATGATTGGAACAACACTAGATGGACCAATCCACTCAACCACTTCTGAAAACAACATGCATAGAGTTGTAGCATCTTTTGTAATATCAGATGCATCCACTGACTTATAAAATGAGATACTCATAGTTGCTTTTACATGCAGTTAATTGGATTTTCTATATTTTCTTTGATTTGGTGGCCTTTTCGTGGATTTGGGGACACCATATGGCTGTCCAAATCCTGCATGCTTGCTGATTTTAGAAATCCTAGCCTCTAATTTGTTAATCTCATTATGCCTTGCTGATAACCCTGGAGGAAGGGTAAAATTTCTACCAACAGATATGATGCAGGTGTCCTTTGGGACTCCATGATAGTGGACATACAACATATGCCCAGAGGTTGGCAACATCTAATAGCTTAGCAAATTTTCACATGAGCCAGATCCTTTATGAAATAAAGAAAAGCAATCGACTCTTCGTCCAGTATGAGCCAAATCCTTTATAGAAAAAAATGAATAAAGATAAAAAATAATGTAGTACGGGATTTCGATGAGAGATGATAATAAACAGTAAACTAGTAAAGTGAGTAAACACTAATTGAACGGGTGAGGAGAGATGGAGTGTTAAAAAAACGAATTGAAAGTACGGGATTTTGATCGGAGGCAAAATGGCGAATACCTAGAGGCTATTGACCTTGAATCCTTGATCAGAGGGGATGCGTCGTTGTCCTTTCATCCGTTTGTCGTCGTCGGCCAGTATGCGCGTCGCCGATCATCCAGTAAAAGGAAGCGGCAAGGCGAATTTTTTCTTCCAGGGATTCCAGCCGCTCACGGGAAAGAAGAAAGGCGATGCTAGTGCTATAACGCGAAAAAGACGATGTCTATTACTGGTCGCCCGTGCGTGAATAAGTATAACCTAAACTCAAAACTCAAAAGCAGCGTGAATCTCAACCGTCCGATTGAAATTTAGCGGTGAAAATGACTGGCATTTTGGACCGCCCGATTATTGAAAAATCGGCCCGGTTTCCGGTTCCCCGGTCCAACCTCCCGGTTCGCCGGTTCTGGGCCAGTTTTCGACTGGGGCGGTTTTGAGAAACCAACCGGACCGGCTGGGAAACCGGTTGGCGGTCCAACCGGTTGAACCGGCCGGTCCGGTCCGGTTTTTAAAAGGTTGCATTCCACAATTAGTTATGCAGTGATTGCCTTCTACCAACACTATGAGTGCCAATAGTCTTTCTAAAATGGCCTAAAAACATAAATTTCGGTGAATGTTAATAGCCTATTTTACAGTGTTACTGTTAAACTCTGTTTCACACGGTGATGGTGGTCGTAAATACATGAGTTAAACCGTCATTCTTTAGGGATCACCTAATAAACATCATCCGTCTGTACATAAAAGTGAAAGAAATTTTTTTGATGAACGTTAATAAATGACAATTTTACCTTCATGTTTCTGACCCTGCCAAACAGGAGAGACAAACAGAGCCTAACAGTAATTAAACTCTGGTAAAATTGTAAATAGTAGCGTTTTAGCCCTCATCTCGGGCCGTACAATGAATCTAATCTTTCCTCCGAATTCGCCGACAACACCTTGCACCTTCATTGCCCAAAATACCCAAGCATCACTCTGCCAACTATTTGAAACAGTATGCCCTTCGTAACGTCCATAGCAGGGCCATATTTGTAATCTCGACTGCCGCTGATGCTTTTCTCCCTTCCCCAACAGGCGAAACCCCGTCGTCCACCGGATAAACCGGCGGCGTATGCTTCTTACCGGCGAGCGGGACGCTCTGTAAGGAACGTGCGTCGTCCTCATACACCTCCGCCCTAACTGGATGGAATAGATTTGAATATATTTTAGCTTGTCTCCTTCAATCCTTCTCGTCCGTCAAGATCCTTCGTCAAGCTAGAATACGGTGGTTTGATCTTCTTCTTTTTTTTTGAATCCGTCTTTCCATTTCACGGCTTGAAATTATTGCTTGGAACGTGATTTGTATATCTAAACTTAGATTTGGATCTTGGTGCTGGGGAAACGGCAGGAGAATTAAAGGGAAAAATGGCGAATAGAATGAAGGAGGAGGAGAAGAACGAGAAGATCATTAGAGGGCTTCTTAAGCTTCCTGCCAATAAAAGATGCATCAATTGCAATAGTCTGGTACCATTTTCCCTCCTTGCTTCCTGCTTGATACACTTTAGCTTGTTTGCTAGTTATTACTGTTGTTACTGTGTAATCTGCTTGAAAATTACAGCTATTGGCCCGTCAGAGTTACTATGTACATGTCTAGTAAGCCTGTTGTCAATTTAGTAGTAAGGCATACAAATAGTGCTGTTGTCAATTTAGTAGTAAATTAAAGAAATAAGAACTCACATTCACTGGTCGACGATCCTTGAAGACCATCTCAAGTATAGAAGATTTTTGAGCAAGACTCTGTAAAGCATAAGTTACATTGTTTTTTGAGGGGACAAAAAGAGAATATCCTGCTCCTCTCAATCGAAAAACCAAAAGCTTTAACTCAACATGATGGAGCTCCTATGCCATTTAAGTTTGAAGGAGTTAAGAGAGGAGATGAAACTTTGAATGGGGTATGGAAAGGAGGAAGAATAGAGGTATAATTCTTCATTTTAAAACCACTAAAATAACCTTCAAATAACCCCAATATAATGCATTTTAAAAGCCATTTTATTTAAAAAAATCCCACTATTTGCACACATAATTTCACCCACCATCAAGGGTTGCAAAAGCAACATATTTACCTCTTTAAAACTCTCACACACAGCCTTTCAATTCAGTCATACACAACTTCAAAATCCTTACAATCACAGTAGCAAACACCCACTGCCGCAGCCCCTTAATTACCCAAACACTGCACACACATAACACTTAAATCAAACGCCCACACTGATTATAAATCACCTTTACAACATCCAAAAAACCCTTAATTTTAGCCTTTCGTTCACATTAAAACCCAAAGAAATAATAAGTGCACTCACACAATCTTTAATTCTCATAGATAAACGGCAGGTCGGTGCACAAGACATCCCCGAGCAGCGAGGGTCCGAGGAAGGGTCCTACCACAAGGGTGAAACGTAGGCAAACCTTACCCTGCATTTTTGCAAGAGGTTGTGATGCAGTGACAAGACTACTCAATGCGGGTTCACTAAATGCAAACCTTTAGGCAATGACGTATGAAAAAAAATACAATAAACAGTCTGCACTGATAATTGCAACGAGTAATTAAATCTTATAAAAATGACAGAGGCATGTACTATTACAAATATTGATTAAGAGAAAACAACTATCCATTTTACAAACGAAAGAGGCGCAAATACTATTTAGCACAAACATAATAAGTCCTGCAAATCATACAACATATAATACTAATAACAACGAAGTAAACATCCACTACAAGCTCAGGTGCGAAGATACACAACAATAAAGGATAAAACTGCATACAACAACTCACACATGCAGACGGCGACAACGTCGGTTGCGAGGGAGAGCATCCAAGGTCGTTTCTAGTGGGAATGTGACAAAAATAGGGTTCAAGAACGAAAAATGGCATGGATGGGGCTGTATATGGGTTAATATTGAGGATTAAATTGCTACAAGATTTAATAGAGGAGGGATTTTAGGCTGATAAGGCCAGTTGGAGTTTATTAGTGTGGAAACAGGTGGAGTTTACGACAAGATAGAAAACATGCGAAGGATTGGATCGGGATTGATGGCTGACAGGTAGTTGGAGGTGGTAGCTGGACCGATTGGAGGAAGAGGGAGGTTGCTGGCAGGGGGTTTTGGGCTGGGTGGAAGCCGACAGGAGAGGGGTGAGGCGGTGGCTTCAGATTTGAGTGGGGAAAGATCGCGGGCGGTTTGGACGAGAGAAATCAGGATCGGAAGAGTGAAGCAGGGATGGGATTACGATTTTTTTATGCGGCTTGGGCGCTGATGGACGGGAGAAGACAACGGGACGGGGGGCTGCAGGAGGTAAAGACCCGAAATCGCTCCAGGAATCGCTTGGCGTCGCACCAAGGAAGACTGACAGTTTCAAATCAATTCCAAAACCACGGTTCCTCCAAATGATCCGCCGCCTGCTATATAAAGCCCTAAAAATCAAAACTGCTGCAACATAAATAAAACCACCCGAATCGGACAGCTAAAACTGTCTGGACCGATCGCGGGCAAATACAACTGAAAATATTAAAGTAATATATGATCTCGTCTCGGATCAACCATCCAGACGCAACCACGGACTCTGATCGTCCGTCCAGGTAGCGGATCACCGTCTCCTGCGGGAATATGCCTGCGTCAGGCGTGGCGCGCCATCAGGTTGCTTCCTGGACTCATAGATGCTTAAAAATAATTAAGTTCCTGGACCAAAAAAAATATGGAAATGAAGTTTAGTCGGCTTTCCAGAATGATAGCCAAGAGTGACAACCAACAAAAGAATAACCAAAAAATTAACAACGAGGAAAAGCCCCAAAGCCATGATAATCCCTCTCCAAAATACAAAGCAAAACTCCAACATATTCCTCAAAATAGCAACTGAAGATGCAGTACAAGAAGTGTGGAAGATTAATCAAGCATATAACTTAAATTAACAACAAAAGAAGCAATGCAAGAAGAAGAGAGGAAGCAGATTTAGATAGGCTCACTGCACACTGCATCAACCATCGAGAACTCAAGCCAAAGTGTTTGACGACATAAGAAAGGGGCTACAACAAGGGGGT
Source organism: Platanthera guangdongensis (assembly GCA_039583875.1). Taxonomy (NCBI): domain Eukaryota; kingdom Viridiplantae; phylum Streptophyta; class Magnoliopsida; order Asparagales; family Orchidaceae; genus Platanthera; species Platanthera guangdongensis. The sequence continues at coordinate 179,446,068 of CM077166.1, read as the reverse complement.
CGTGATGCAGGAAAAGAAGACTGAGGCAGAATAAAGCAATAGAGACACGAGAATAAACGCCCTCCGGACGCAATCGCGGAGTCCGATCGGCGATCCGGGCATGCCATATATGGAGAGTTGCCAAATCAGCCTTGAACGGGCCCGAAGCGCGTCCTCGCCTCTGCTCCGCATTACTCTCCCCTTGAAAGAATTCATCTCCCGATGAATTGGGATCGGAATTCTCTCGCTGATCGCCAGGTACAACTCGAGGAAGCCTACCGGAAGTCGTCCAAGTGTCGTCGGCGAAAGGGTGTCGTCGCCAATCAATCCCCCTGACTGAAAAGTTGTCATATCCGGCGAATGGAGAATGCCGTGCTGAAGTCGAAGTCCAGGGGTGATTCGATCAAGCTCTGCTGTAAGTATCCAAGCGTCATCTGCATCGAGACGGCCCCACCAATGTACCAAGTAGCGACGATGCGACCCATATGTGGTAGGAACAATCTGGTGGGATCTGACCTCTGTAATGCACTCAGCTCTCATCTCTCGAAAGGTGGATCCCGATGCGATCGGTGGTGCCTGCAGTGAAACCAAAGAGGACGAGTTCCTAGGTGGGTGGATGTCAACAGTGGGTGGAATGGGCGGGCCATCAGACGGCGGTGATGTATGAGGGTGGTGAGGTAACGACAGTGGGGGTGGGGTTGGCTGGGCATCTCCACTACTCGGGTCCACATACTCATGAGGTTCGTAGTATGGAGTCAGATCCTCTACATTAAACACTGAGTGAATTCTCATACTTGTCGGAATGTCAAGTCGGTAGACGTTGGTCCCAATACGACTAATAATGGAGTACAGAACCATTCGCCTCGCGCTTAATTTCTTGGCAAGCCCCGAAGGGAGTCTCTCAGGGCGGACTCGCACCATTACCTTCTCGCCCACATTAAATATTTTCTCTCGCCTTCGCTTATCTGCATGTGCTTTGTAATTTTCATTGCTTATTATTATTCGTCGGCGAACCGACTCATCCCGTGTGTGACGAGTGCTCAGATGACCGTGAGAGACAACTATACTCAAATACGGGCTCGTAAAAAGCCAAATGTCTCTCCGGGAACGTAGAGCATCAGGGGGGTCCACAGGAGGTGTGTAAGAAAAGTCATCACGAAGGAGACGACCACCTGAGTGAAAATTATGTGCACCGACTAGAAGTCGTGACTCTAAAATATGGTGAGCGTCACAGACAATAAATAACTCATCGGGTGGCTCAGCGGGTGGCGTGTCCCAAAACTCATCCAGATTTTGAGGCGTCATAAGGTAGGTCCTCACAATATGAGTATACTCAAGTGAGGGTAGACCCTACATATGTCATGCTCCACTCAAGATCCCTTCTCTAGGGCAAGGCCAGAGATGATAATGAAAGAGGGGTCATACCGGAGTGGCTCACCCGAGTCTCAACCTCACAAGATGTGGCGGATCATCAGGAGGCTCAACAGGGGGCTCGTCATAGGGCTCGTCACTAATGTCAAGGTCCTCCCGATGAGTACCATCGAAAGGGGTAGTGCCCCCGTGCATGGGTGACATAGCAACTACGAGATCAACACTATACTCTCGACTTTCAGTAGTGAAGTAACCGAGACAGTACTAAGAGAAGAGTAGGGGGTGCCCAGACTCAAGTGTGGGTCAATCGATATAGTGTCGAGAACCGTGTCTCTGTTCAAAGGGGGCAATAGGTCTACGTGTAGTTCTAGGTGAGGTGAACAGGATGGGTATACCATCACAACGTCACTAGGTCGCTCGTCCTCACCCACGCGACTATTCTCACTAGTCATGCCTGTATCACTCTTCGCCTGTATCATAAGGTCATGATCAGGTTCAACCTCAAGATCACATGAGCACTGAATCTCATCAAACTGAGAAGGATCAGAACCAAGTGTCGGGTCTCTTATCTCGGTGGGAGCACTACTCACCGCATCGGTGGCTTGCCCTAAATCCCTAGACTTTTTTCGTAATGTAGATCTTAGGTGATCAAATTGAGCTTCTAAGAGATCAAAGCGGTCAAAAACTAATCGCATAAATTCAGCCTCAGGTAACTCTATTGGTGGAACAGTCGGAGGGTCTTGACATGTACTGTGATCCTGCCGACGGTGACCTCTATAGGGTTCTTGAGGGACGTCTAGACGGTAGTTCCTAACATAATTAGATTGTGCTCGTGGGTGCGTATGAGCCCTGTGAACGGGAAGTGGAGGTCGCTCATATCCAAACTCAGGTTCCTCTCATAGAGTAGATGTGTAGCGGCGATGACCTGAACGATATTCAATTCTATCATCGTGAAATCGCGGAGAGGTGTAATGATGAAGACGTGACGACCTCTCGTCGTGGTGATCGCCTCTAGCATGATGGAATAGTGTCGAGGGGTCGACACGATCTCTTGGAGTGGTGTGCGGGGAACAATGATAATCATAATGATAACATGAAGATCTCTCTAGAGGGGCTCTATGAGGTCAGGTATAGGTAGACTCAGGATACTCAGATGGAGGAGACGAACGACGACGATAACTAGACATAAATGACCCAATGATTATTTAAAACCTACCACTACGAAGCATGCAAATGGCCTAACCTTGACCTCTGATACCAAAAATGATGTAGGGTAGGCTAGTGGTGCTCAGAAACTATAACTCTAAGTGCAGGTGCGGGGGTGACACACTAGTGTAGCGCTAAATGCAATGTGACCGTCGGTCGACGACGACAATTAATATAAGCAACGTGATTAATAACACCTCGCAGATAATTAAAATAAAAGAGACATACAATTAATTTTTAGCAATTAGGCAACGACTTCCTCCGCTCGGAGGGCCAAAGCAAGCGTGTGACGAATAACTCCCCCTGCAATTATTAGTATAAAAGAACCAATTTCTACGCAACAATAATCTCAACACAATACAATAAAACACCAAATGAAAATGTCAAGTCCAAGAATACAATACCACAAACGATCACAAGATAGAGTGCTGAACCGAGACACTGAAGATTTGGAGGGCCGGATGTGTAGATCGGCAATCGGAGGTGGAACCGGTGGCGAGACGATGACGACGGTGGCTGCCCTTGGCGGGAAACGGGGGTAACAGATAGTAAAACGGCGGATCCGACCACGAATAAGTAGATCCGGGCAGGGGATTGGTAGATCCTCTATTTAGGGGCGGATTCAGGGAAAAATGGAAAGTATGAGATGTGAAAATAACAGATCGGGAGCAAAATTCTCAGATCTGAATGGATCTAGAGAATTAGGGTTGTTTGGAAGTGGTTCCACGAAGGGGAGAAGAAGTGGAGGGTCAGGTGAATAGTAATGGTGAACAAGAACGATGAACATGAATGATGAACAGTACCGAATGAGCAGTAATTTCGGGTGAACAGTGATTTCTGGATTCTTGGACAACGGTATTGGGGTGGGGTTTGGGTGATTTTCGGTGCCTGGAAGTGGGATTTGAAGGGTGGCAAAAGAAGGTGAGGGTAGGGATTACCTTGTGGAGGAGTTTGACGGCCTAGAAATCGTCACCTAGGGTTCCACGACGTCGGCACCGGGGAGGGATCGCTGGAATCCGGGAATGCTTCTTCTCCAAATCCAACAATGTTTGAATTCAGCCCCTTTACGTCTTATTTATAAGAAAAGAAAAGCTAGGACATCCCCCATCAACGACTATGATTGGCCGGTGGGTTCGACCATTAAAATACATCAAAAATAAACTAATATAGTGTTTTGACTCGCGGCGACGCTCCGGACGCAATCGCGGAGTCCGATTGGCGATCCAGGCACGCCATATATGAAAAATTGCCAAATCAGCATCGAACGGGCCCGAAGCGCGTCCTCGCCTCTCCTCCGCATCACTCACTCAACGCTCTCAACGCCTATAGGCAGAATGTTGAACTAAGTCAGAAAGTGTTGAGTGATGAAGGCTCACTCAACGCTCTCAACGCCTAAGATGCAGAATGGTTCAGAAAGTTGACTAAGGGATTTGGCGTTGAGTGAAACTGGTTCACTCAACGCCCTCAACGCCCTCAATGCCCGAGGAAGCAAAAGATTGGCTCAGTTTAGAATCGTTGAGTGAAGCTTGTTCACTCAACACACTCAACGCATGAAGTGGATTTGAGAAATTGGGTAAGTCCATAACTGATGACGTCAGCCAAAGTCAACAAAGGTCAACAGAGTTTAAATAAGCTGCGGAAAGCTACAGAACACGACAAATAGTGCCAGCGCTCTACTGTACGTCTTCTTCCGTTAAAGTAAGTTGCAGCTGTCAACTGCAGGTGGTCCCCACTGCTTCTTGGAGACCGTTAATCGACAGAAGATAAAAAGGACAGCTTCAGAAGGAAGAACTTAACTTTTAGGGTTTCATTCTTTTCACAAAGTGCGGCTGGACTTCATCTTCCTCGCTATTGCTGCCGAGCTAAAAGCTTGAAGTCGATCCAGCTGAACTAAAAGTTCATTCCAGATAGCTGTAGCAATTTCTTTAGCTACATCAAGTTCAGATTAGCTTCTGATAAAGAAAGAGAAGAAGAGTCTTCAATTTTCTGCAGGTTCAGGTTAGCTGTTTGAAGAACTCAAGATCAGTCAAGTCTTCAGTCTTCTACAGCAAGTTCAAAAACATATTTCTGAGATACCTCCAGCAGAGACAGCTATTTACTGAAGATTATCTTTCTGCTGCTGTGAAGATAGTTATGGCTGAGATAACTCAGCTCAGGAAGCTGACACAGAGAAATATCTCTGTGTCAAATTAACACAAATTAATTTCATCTCTGTAGGATTCATTTGGATCTGAGTTGTAAGGCCTTTGTGTCTGAGGTAAGGCAGATTTGCCTGAGTGTAGGATCCAGTTTTGGATCTGAGTGTAGGACCTTTGGGTCTGAGGTAGGATCCTGTGTGGATCTGAGCTGTAGGGCTTTTGAGCCCAAGGTAGTGCAGTTTTGCCTGAGCTGTAGTATAGTCATACTCTCTGAGTGTAGGACCTTTGGGTCTGAGTGTTGGATCCAAATTTGGATCTGAGGTAGGGTCTTGTGTTTGAGCTGTAGGAGAGTCATTCTCTCTGATGTAGGGCTATCCTCTATAGCCTGAGCTGTAGGACTTGAGTTTAAGTCTGAGGTAGGTGATCATTTGATCACTGAGTTGTAGGAGCATATTTGTTCTGGGGTAGAGCTTTGTGCCTGAGTTGTAAGTCTTGGAGGAGACTGAGAGATCCTGAGTGATCTGTGGTGTAAGCTTTTTGGAGCTGAGTTTTTGGAGAAGTGCCTTGTCTATCAAGAAGTTAGAAAAGTGGGAGGAGAGTGGATGTACCCATAATCTGGGGAACCACTATAAATTCTGTGTACTTTTGTGGTTTGTCTTGAAAGCTTTAATATGCTAACTACACACTAAGTTAATAATACTAATAAAAACCAGAAAACCTATTCACCCTCCCCTCTAGGTTGTTACCTATCTTGAAAACAAAGACTTTCATCCAGTCGTAGCATCCTGCTTCAACCCTGGCGTACATCCTTCTTGCAAGCCGCAACAGTGACTCCCTTCCAGTCGCCATTTCTGCACCATTCTCCCATGGAACCACCATCACACGACTCTCATTTTCCCCCTCTGCGCCATCATTCCGTCCCCATCCAAGACCGTTCATCCCCTCCTCACGCAAGCCTCAATTTCCCATCGTTTCTTCCTGTTATCTCCACCGTTCGCCGCTCATTATCCCAGCCGTGGAACCACAACAACAAACACCCCATCTTCCGACCTCTCATCCAGTAATTCCATGATCGTCCAAAGCCACGCCTGCTGCCTTTGCCAGATTCTTTGCTTCGTGAGGTATCGCTTATGTTTCGTGCTGTTTTATGTTGTATTGAATATTGGATGGACATGCTATACATGTTTGGTTATTGAGATTGTTGGTGATTTCGTTTTCATTTCTTTTAAGTCTATAATATTTGTGTGCAAGTTATAGTGGAAAACACCACTTGTGTGAGTACGAACATAAATTGCTTACAGACTTGAAAATTAATGATTCACTTTGTGTAGCAGTGCTAATTAATATAATTTAATTTTGCTACGTTTAATTCCGGTTAATTTTAAAACATGCATACATAAATTATATTCCGTTCATCCATTTAGCAATACATTAGCGTGTCGACATACACATATTTTCCACAGGCCGTCCTACGTCACTACCCGACCAAGATTTGTAGCCGCCGCCAACACCTTCCGGGTGACACTGATCTTGAGTAATCCTAGTGGCTTGGCTCAATAGTCTAGAATCCAAAGCTACATGGTTGCCTTATGATAATTTCACCGCCAAATCGCCGATCATTGCCTTGAAGATAAGACAAATTTTCCAGACGACAGTATTGATATTGATGTGCATGAGGAGGCAATGTCGTGGAGGGACTACATGCGCAAGAAGGCATCGAGGCATAGCCCAATGACGTTGGCTGAAACCACGGGAACTACTTCTATTTGAATATTGTCGTTTCGAGTTTAATTATGTTTTTACTATTTACACTTCAAAACTTTTACTATTTGCATCCCGCTGTTATAAGATGAGTTCTGTGTTTTCATTTAAGGTTATCTTGGATTTATGCAAGAAATTAGGGCTGCTTCCTAAGATTTTCTCTCCTTCCCCCCCTTCTTCTTTCCCTCTGCTGCCGGCCTCCTCCCTTGCCAGTCTCGTCTCCAGGAAACCTAATAAAGTTGCTAACAAATTGCTAACAAATTGGATGACATTTACTTGAATAACCCTAGCAGAATTATGAAATTTGAAAAACATGAAGTCAAATTTCTATTCTATAATAAAAATTTGTGAGATATGTCCACATCATTACACTTAAATAAGTTCCTATGGCATACAACCTTTTGCCATTTACCAATTGCATGTGCTCTCAATTCTACTTCTCCGTCCTCCACTTTCTACTTTCCTTCTTGATGTCTACATTGGCACATCATGATCCGTCTCTATATATGCCATGGAAAGGCTAGAATACATCATGTATAAATATGGTTTGTGGCTTGTTTAGCGCTTATGATGAAGCAACAATCATCAATCTTTTTGTCGTGTTGAAATGTTAGAATGTTGCTAGGGATGTTGAGTTTAGTATAAGGACTGGAGGGCATCAATGTGATGTTTTTAGGGTTTAATACACGTTTTTATTGTACTCTCTCTATTGGATGATAAATGACACTTTGTTTTTTTGTAGAAATTTCAGCATGTGTCAATATTAAATTTCAGGTAATTAGTGCGTGGCATATTCTATCACTAAAATTCAAATTGTCAGCGTACACTCATTTTTCAGATTACCAGGCTGTATTAATTATGAAGATCTTGTCATGATTTGTTTTGTTTGAAATCTTTTAAAAAGCTGGGTTCTTAAATCTGCTAAGATGCATGTTTAAAATAAATTGTTTTAGTTGCATTTCTTTTCTCTGAATGAAGCAAACATTAACAACTTATGTTTCTGGTACTGCACATTTTACTACTTCCTAGTTTCTAGTGTCTTTTATGTGTTTTTCTTTTTAGGCTTTTCATGATGTTTTCTGTTTATAAATTGAGCCATCTTATTTGGTTGTGAAACGGTTTGTTTTAGGGACCACAATATGTTTGCACCACTTTCTGGTCTTTCATCTGTACAAACTGCAGTGGATTACAGTAAGCATCACACTCCTTATTTATTTTGAAATGTATGTACATTTCTATCACAATATCATGCGCTGCAACATTCAGTTGGCATTGATTTCTGATATTAGTGCTGATATTAATGATAAGTCTTAGCAATTCACTTTATAAAAAACTATTGCAACCAAACTATTAGACATTCTCTATATTAATTTAATCTTTGTTATTAGCCGAGAATTCACTCACCGTGTAAAATCAATATCCATGGCAAAATTTACTTCCCAAGAAGTTAATGCTCTTCAAGAAGGGGGAAATGAGGTATTCTTATTTAGTCATATTTCATAGTCTGAGGTGGCGTTTCTGTTGGGAACTCTCTTTCTTAGTTTCTTACATGCAGCGTGTTAGGGAAATGTACTTCAAAGAGTGGGATTCTCAAAAGCACTCTTATCCAGACAGCAGGTTGTTTTTAATCTGTGATTACTTTTTTGTCCACTCAGTAAATGGAAAACTTACTTCAGTCTTTGGTGTCAGCCATCTTGATAGGCTCAGAGATTTCATTAAACAGGTTTATGTGGAGAGGAGATATACTGGTGGCAAAAATATTGATGAACCTCCTAGGGTGAAGGTGGGTTCCTCAATACATTCGTAGATTACAAGTAGTACTTTTTGATCAATTGCGGCTCTTTATGCAATGCCGACTTCACCGATTGCTTCTGGTACTTTATTGTCTTTTTTATTGTTGTTTAAGAACTCATATATGCATTCAATCAACAGGGTGAACGAAATGATTATGATGAAAACCGAAGTTTCAAAACGTATCGTAGTGGTGCACGGAGTCCACCATATAATGATCCATATGAAAAACATTTTGGTGAAAAACCTGGTTCTGCAAGGAATGATGATAGAAACTCCCATTTTAACTTCGAGGCAAGAAGTCCTGGGTACGATCAAGGTGATCATAAAAGTCCTAACCGTTTTGAGATGAGGGACGAGATACCTCGAGATGATAAGGCTGGAAATGATGTTCAAAGTCCAAAATCTTATAAAAGCAGTACTTCAGAGGAATTACCAAAGCCTGGAGTGTCTGATCATCAAAAAAATGTTTATATATCGAGTCCGCCAATGGTACGCCCAGTGAGAGATATTTTGGGCAGTGATATCCCCCCTCTTCGAGTTGGTGAGCTACCAAAAACGAACAGCGGAAAAGCATCAAACAGTTCTTCAGAAACACAGGTTTTGTTTTCATTCTTTTCATTTTTGAAACTTTTGCCTTTTTGATGTATTAGTGGTTGTGTTTAAACATGTTTTCAGCAGTTTGCTAGATTCCATTGAAAATTGTTTTCTGTTTTTGATATCTATCCACATGTCTGATCTACCATCCATATCCATCTTCTATGGTGTTGGTGTCATGCAATATATGGGAGTAGTGTTACATGTCATTAGTTGTGCGACAATTGTGATGGATTTGAACTAGTGACCTCCTTTTATGGAATAGTGTGTAGACTCATGCAAATCATGGAACTACTTTGTGGTTATGCTAATACTTTCTTTTTGTTGCAGTGGAAATACTCAAATCTTCTTTTGAGAATGTGATAGAGAGTAGTTGGATTAACCTAGGAGAGACAAATCTAACCTCCACATTTTTACCAATTCAATGCGGAACTTATGCCAATACTTTACATATTTGAACGAGATTCCTTACCAAAAAGCCTTTTACATTGACTGTCACTTCGATGTTCCATCCAAACAAACTATATATTTTTTGGACATCATCGAGTATAATGTGACAAGAGTACTATTAGGGGTCCGCCTTGCGTTTTCCTGGCCGCCTTTACTTGCCCAGTGCCCAGTGATAAAGATATAATCCAAATAATTGATCCTTCTCAGTTTGCTTTTGCATGGTGTATAAACACGCCAATTGCGAGTGGGTCACCCATGTTTTGACATGGTTTCTCATTTGGGATCTTTGCAGTTGATTCCTCTATAACAATACGCATTCTAGAAAATTTTCCTTGTCTTCAAAGAAAAAAATCGGAAACTAGTGGAGGAAATCCTCATGGTTAATCCTTGTCTCCTTGGAAACTGAGTGGTACAATGATACAATAATTTGTGTGTTGGCAGTGCTCCCACATGGAGTCCCGTGGTATCCCAAGATAGCCCCGTGGTATCCCAAGATAGCCCCGTGGTATCCCAAGATGGCCTCTTGCGCAAAGCTAGGAGTATCCTTTGCAACCAACTCTTCAAGAATGGTTTCCTTCACAAAATGTATCCCACAACCTTCTTTCGCTGCGAGACGTGAAACATTGGGTGGATGCGGCTATTCAGGGCAATTGGAGGCGGTAAGCAACTTAGATGATCCGTTTCTCTACTTTGAAAGTATTATTGTAACATTTGACAAGCTTTGGGTGCGCTCTCGTTGAGATCGAAGCTTGCCTACGTTGTCTCGACTTCACAAATACTGAATCACCCATTGAACTAAATAGAGCGTCACTTCCATCTTGTGTGGGTTGCCATCTACTGCTGCCTACTGGACATGATTCCACCCGGTATTCTTTAGGAAGTTGTCGCATCATGGTGGGAGAAGGTCGACCATAAATTGTCTTGAAGTGAATGGTGCTTGTTGCTGTATGGAAAGAGATGTTGTCGGAGTACTCGGCCCAACCTAGCCATTTAACCCATTTGTGATGCTGCTCAAATACGAAACAATGAAGGTAGGTCTCCGAACTACAATTCAACACCTCTTCCTGCCCATCTGTTTGTGAGTGGTATTTCGTACTCATTCAGAGCTGGTATCTTGAAGTTTAGAGACGAGTTGCAAAAAATTTCTCATGAATATGGGATCTGTATATCTCACGATGGATCTTGGAAACCTTTGGATTCATTTTTTATGTATAAGTGCTCTTATGATTGTCTTAGATGTGAAGGGGTGCTGTAATAGAATGAAGTGTCCGTATTTGGACATCTGCATCAATGCTAGGATGCAATCCTTGCCCTACGATGTAGGCAATTGGGTACTGAAATCCATGATGATGTCATCCCATATAAGCTTTAATAATGGAAGTTGTTGGAGTAGGCCCCCTAGAAAAAATGATTCATTCACGTGTCGACACTTTAATCACATTGCTATGAACTACTCCACCTAGCCTAGCATGCTGCACCAATATACAGATGTTTCTAAGCGATTGGTATGTGTGTAGACACCTGCATGATCCGCTAATGGTGTCTAGTGGAACTTGACGAGAAACTTGGTAATGCATGTGGAGGAAGCAGGCAATACTAGTTATCCTCAATAGAAGAGCCTTTCACCTCTAAAGGAGAAATGGGGAAGCAACAACTAACCTAAATGTTTGTTACCATGGAGTGAAAATATGGATCAATAAGCACCTCTTACTGGTTTACACCCACCTCCGCCCATATTATACATGATTAGAGGCTTAGCTTGTTACAAAAGAGCACCGATAGTCAAATTACTCTTCTCAGATTTGAATTCCTCTGTGAAGTTGTATCTTAATAATTTGTATGCCCATAAATGTTGTATGAGGGTGAATATTTTATGAATCCAGAGGTATCGTAGGCCGCAGTGGTTCCGCATGGTGAATTGACTTTGTAGCCATGCACTTGTTCTCAAAAATGTATGATTGAAGTGCACAATAGGTCGGCCCGTGCCTGAAGCACTGCACTCAATGATGAATTGTTTGGAGAGATCCAACATGAAAAAGGTTACAACTAAGGAATGCTGCAAATGCCTGAAGATGTAATTCGCCTCTGCTGTTCAAGTGAAGGTTGGTGCTGCTTCCTTCCCGAGAAGGGCAGAAAAACGGTTGGCTATTCATCCTTAGTGCTGAATGAAATATTGGTAGTACCCTGTGTCCTAGGAAACCATGCACTATTTGTGGGGACTTTCATTTTGACCACTGAAGCATAGAGGGAACTTTTCTTCGTGTGTTAAGATGGTACGTCCCAAGCAATTGAACCATGCCCACTCAACTAAAAACTTCTTGGGCTTGACAAGAGGCTATGCGACTGCAAAATCATCAGGGTAGCTGGAAGATGCTCCAAGTGATCTACCAAATCCGATCCTAGATATAAGTGTCAAGGAAAAACTGGAATGTGTCTACAAAGTATTGTTTGATAGAAACATCATTCATGGTTGATTGACATATTGTTTGAGTGTTCGTTAAGCCGAGTAACATGACGAGTAACTTATAGTGACCATCATACGTTCAAAAATAGATCTTATGGATATCGTTTGGTCATACATGAATCTGATGGTATCCTAACCAATGGTCGATCTTGGGGAAAAATACATCTCTCAACTCAGCTAATTACTCTTGAATAATCAGAGTAGGGTACTTATCCACGATGGTGTCTCATTTATGTTCCTAATAGTTTATGCATAATCACTAATTATCGTCCTTCTTGCTCACATGGATGACTGGGTAGAACTGGTTGGCACTATGCCGTGTAAGCCTTGAGGCAAGTATCTCAACAATGAGTCACTTGATTAAATGTTTATATGCATGCTTATAGTGGTATGGTCTACAGACATCGCACCTACTCCTTGTCGTAATAAAATGTTGTGAACGGATTTTTGTGGAAGTGGTAATCCACGGGGCTTTTTGTGAAAACTGCCGAGAATGAGTGAAGTTGTATTTGCGGGTGCATGGTCATGTGTGATTTGTTCTTGAACAAATACTCTCCTTAGTCGAGTGGTACCATAAATTTCTATAGAAGTCATTCCGATCTGCTCTCTTGATGCCTTTAAGGCCAGGGAGTGTGTCAAGGAAACATCCCTTCGAAGTGTGTGTATGTCCTTCGATCGCAAAGGTGGTGGTCATGGTGGACAGGTTGACCTTGATGTATCCATGTGTTCAGAGCCATGCCACTCCCAAGTTGGTCTCAATCCCACCAATGCCGAACTCATAGAAGTTAGCTGTAATGCGATATAACCCCCCTTTAACTGCAAATTATAGCAAATGCCGCTTATTGTTGTTTAGCGCCCATCATCCAAGTTCATTGTTAAGCCCAAAGCTGGCTTGACTACATCTTCATACAATTACTAAATTCTGGGAGATAAACTTGTGATTGTCGCCACTATCAATCAACATCAACACAAGTCTCTGCATGGTTCCTAGCTCGTTGCATAGTTTTATTGTGCGGATCTGGGCTCCGAGATTCTTTCCACCAAGAAACAAGGACGGTCCCTGCAATGAATGGTTGTTGTTGTGTCCATTGGTGGTGCATTAATACTGTCTTCTTGGTACTGATTGTTGATTTACATGTTTTCTTTCACATTTATCTTATATGCATCCCCTAATTTGATTCTTTAGCTATGCTATAAAATTCTATAAGTGCCTCTATAGTTATCATACTTACATGAGTTCTGCAGACATGTACTCCTTGCTTATAAAAATGTATTTGTTGGATATGTGAGGCTTTGTGTTAAGCAAATACTAGAGAGAAGGGAGATCTAGGGAAGAAGACAACTAGGGTTAGAAGGAGGGAGGAAAATACCTGTAATATCTTGCTTGCCATCCAAAGAGGGGTTCCGGGTTATATATACCCGGAACCCAGGAGGGGCCGTCCTAAAGGGCTGGCCGGCCCCAATAGGGGCTGAACCAAACCGGTTCAGCCCCAATTCGACGGTCTTCAGAGAGTGGGGGCTGAACCGGATGGTTCAGCCCCGTTGTTATCACCTTCCTGTCGTCCCCGACGCTTGTATTGTCTTCCAAACAGCCGCGACTCGGCCCCGAGCGTAACATTCCCGTCCCCATCAACAACCAGCTTGTCCCCAAGGTGGTAGTCGGGATAAAGCTCCTTGAAATCTAGCAGATCAACCCAAGAATTGTGCGCCTCGGAGAAGTTCTTCCACTTGACCAACAGCGCTGGTCGGTACTCTGCACCCCGGCGTTTCCACTTGAGCAACAGCACGGCCTCCGGAAGGGGGCGAAGCTCGCCCGCACCGGTGACGTCAGGTAAAAGAGCACTTGGTTGTACGGTGGCACCCACCTTTCGTTTAAGCAAGGACACATGAAACGTCGGGTGGATGCGGGAACCCGGAGGAAGATCGAGCTTGTAAGCGACCGACCCCACCCTGCTGAGTACCCGAAAGGGGCCGTAATATCGAGGAGATAACTTTTGGTTGAAGCGACGAGCGACAGACAATTGACGGTACGGCTGGAGCTTGAGGAAAACTTCATCACCAACTGCAAATTCCCGCTCCGTGCGATGCTTATCGGCGTGGAGCTTCATACGATCCTGGGCCATACGGAGGTTGTCGCGCAGTGTGACCAGCATGCGATCCCGATCGCGCAGAGCTCTATTAACGGCGGGCAAAGCCGTGCTCCCCGGCTCGTAGCTGCTCAAGGTCGGCGGAGGACGGCCGTAGACAACCTCAAAGGGGGTCATTTGGCTGGCAGAATGATAAGACGTGTTGTAGCAGTACTCCGCCCAGTGCAACCAATCCGGCCAAGTGCGAGGCTCGTCCATCACAAAGCAACGCAGGTAGGTCTCGAGGCCACGGTTCAAAACCTCTGTTTGCCCATCGGTCTGGGGATGATGAGACGTAATGAAACGTAAACACGTACCTTGCAGACGAAACAGTTCCTGCCAAAATTTACTCAGGAAAGTAGGGTCCCGATCAGAAATGACAGCACGAGGAAGACCGTGCAAGCGGATAATCTCCCGAGCAAAAAGTGCAGCTACAGACTCGCCGGTATAAGGGTGAGGCAAAGCAAGGAAATGTCCATACTTGGAGAGCTTGTCCACCACCACCAAAATCACTGATTTGCCTTGGGATTTTGGCAACCCGTCAATAAAATCCATGGATACGGTGTCCCAAATCTGCTGCGGAATTTCTAAGGGAACACGCAATCCAGCCGGAGAGGTCGTCTCGTACTTCTGCCGTTGGCAGATCTCACACTGGCGCACAAACTGCTGTATGTCGCGCCGCATTCCGGTCCAGAAGACATTGGCGCGGGCTCGCTGGAGGGTACGAAGCACACCCGCATGGCCACCAGCAGGTGAAGAGTGGAACTCATGCATCATAACAGTCGTCCATGCTGAAGCGGGAGGAATAACCACCTTGCCATGGTGGTAAAGGCGACCATTTTGAAGATGGTAGCCGACTGCCACGACCTCGCCCCGCTGCAAGGCCTCCACTAGGGCACGGAGTGTGGGAGTACGCATCACCTCCTCCTGAATCTCGTCCAAAGAGTAAACAAGTGGCCCGGTGATGTGGGGCACAGTAGATTCAGGGAGGCGCGAGAGAGCGTCCGCAACCACATTCCCCTTGCCTTGCCGATATGTAATCTCATAATCATAACCCAAGAGCTTAGTGACCCATTGCTGTTGAAGAGGCGAAGACACCCGCTGGTCTAGGAAATGCTTTAAACTCTGGTGGTCAGTGCGAATCTTGAAGTGTCGGCCCAGTAGGTACGGCCTCCACATCGCCACGACATGGATAACAGCCAACATTTCCTTCTCGTATGCCGACAGCCCCAAGGTCCGTGGGGCAAGAGCCTTGCTGTAGAAAGCCAACGGTCGCCCTTCCTGCATCAAAACCGCCCCGATGCCCACACCGGAGGCATCGGTCTCTAGCACAAACTCCTTCGAGAAATCAGGCAAGGCGAGAACTGGTGTAGTGGTCATGGCCTGCTTGAGTGCCCGAAATGCCTCCTCAGCCTCCCCCGTACAAGAGAAGGCATCCTTCTGCAGCAACTGAGTCAATGGCCGAGCTATCTTCCCATAGTCCTTCACAAACCGCCGGTAATACCCCGTCAACCCGAGGAATCCGCGAAGCGCCCGCACCGTAAGGGGACGTGGCCAGGATATCATACTCTGAATCTTTTGGGGGTCGGCTCTGACGCCGTGACCGGAAACCAGATGTCCCAAATATTCCACCTCAAGCTGACCAAAGGAGCACTTGGAACGCTTGGCGTAAAGTTGGTGCTGACGAAGAATGCTAAGGACTCGCTCGACATGGCCTACGTGGTCCTCCCAACTGGCGCTGTAGATAAGGATATCGTCAAAGAAAATCAGCACAAACTGACGGAGAAGTGCTCGGAAGATCTCATTCATGTTAGCCTGAAAGGTAGATGGGCCGCCGGTCAATCCATTGGCCATGACGAGAAACTCGTAGTGGCCATCATGTGTCCGAAATGCGGTCTTGTGGATATCCTCCTCCTTCATCAAAATCTGATAATAACCGGAACGCAGGTCCAACTTAGTGAAAACAAATGCCCCATGCAATTCATCCAGCAACTCATCCACTACCGGAATTGGAAAATTATCCTTCACCGTGGCGCCATTCAAAGCTCGGTAGTCAACACAGAACCGCCACGAACCATCTTTCTTTTTCACTAGAATGATCGGCGCTGAAAATGAACTAGTACTGAGACGAATAATTCCCGCATCCAACATCTCCCGGACACTACACTCGATCTCTGCCTTCTGAACATGGGGATAACGATAAGGTCGAACGTTGATTGGCTCTGTCCCTGCCTTAAGCTGAATCCGATGATCCCGAAACCGCAAAGGAGGTAGTGTGCAAGGTTCCTGAAAAACGTCAGCATATTGCTCCAGAAGAGTTTGTAACTGTACCGGCACCGCCGGCTCACCCGTAGCCGATGCCTGAACCTCCCTAAGGATTGCCATCATACTGCCTTCCTCCCCTAACCGCTGCATGCTACGCAGAGAGATTTCCTTGATAGGAGACGATTTGAGGCCCCGCAAGCAGAACTGCGTCTCACCCTGGTGAAATTCCATAGTCATGTGCTCCCAATCAAACGTTACCCGACGCAACTGCCGTAGCCACTGCACCCCCAAGACCATGTCCGAGCCCCGGATAGGCAACAGATATATGTCGGTGTAACCCGTATATCCTTGCATCCGAAGTGCCACACCCTTGAGTACCCCTTCACACTGCAGCTTGCTGCCATCCGCCACCATAACCTGGAAGGCCGACCCCGTATCCACCCTGTGTCCCACTCGTCGTGCCACCACCGGATGAATGAAGTTGTGGGTGCTCCCACTATCCACCAAAATGGTGACCTTCTCCTGATTCAGCCAACCCGTCAGCCTTATGGTGAGCGGGGGACTGCACCCCTCCAAAGCATGTAGAGACACTCCAAGTTCGCTCAAATCCAACCCCCCGTCCGACTCCTCCTCATGAACCACTTCCTCTACCTCTTCCTCCTGCAACATGAAGACTTGTATTTTCTGACACTTGTGGTCCGGTGTAAACTTCTCATCACAATTGAAACACAGACCCTTCTCCTTCCTGGCTGCAAGCTCGCTCCATGATAACCGTGTCACTGTCGGCTTGCTACCGGCTGCTGGCTGCCGTGCTGAGGCCGCAGGTGGCTTACCCGTGGCTCTAGCCTTCTGCCTGTTGACGCGTTCTTCCTGAATACGAGCCAATGTGATGGCGTGATTTAAGGACCGGGGCATGTGCGTCTGTACCTCGTCCCGAATGTGCTCCTCGAGTCCCGAAACAAAGCAACTCAAGAGTGTCCTTTCTTCCCAATGAACCCGGTTGGCCAGTTTCTCAAATTCGGTGCGATACTCCATCACGGAGCCTTTCTGTCTCAGCTTCTGCAAAAGAGCCTCGAAATCCTCATACTCTAATGGCCCAAACCGGGCCGTAAATCCCTCCACAAATTCTCCCCACAGAACGTGCTCCCGCCCGCGCAGGAACCACTGCGTCCACTGAAACGCATCATCCTTCAGATGGAAAGAAGCCAACTGTACCCACTGGCCTTCGGGTACATCCTGGTAACGAAAGAACAATTCTGCCTTTTGGACCCATTCCAGAGCATCCCCGCCATTGTATTTTGGAAAATTCATGCGGGTCAATTTTGGAGCCAAGTGGGGCCGCTGTGCACCTTGCCCCGGCCACCCTTGGCCATAGCCGTAGCCCTCTCGCCTTCCTTGTTCAACTGGTTCCGGAAAAGCATGCCCTTGATATTGTCGTGCTCCCCACGGTGGAGGTGGTGGCTGGCCGACCCAAGGATTGTCGTGGGCAAAGCCTCCCGGTGGTCCACCAGCCCGTGGAAAGGGAAGAATCCCTCCCAGGACGCCTGGGACGTGCCCCGTCGCTGCAGCCGGCCGCTGGAAGGCCAGCGGTTCTTCCCCGCTCCGCCGCCAGGGTGTGCGGCCCGCGCGTGGGTCGCCGTTACCCGCAGACGGTGCGGAAGGCCCCGTCGACCCCGCTCCCATCGGCGGCTGCCGCCAGCGGTCGTCGATTGCGCCAGGCCAAGCCACGCCGCCACCGCTGCCTCCGACTCCGCCCGTTCCCGCTTCCCGCATATCGGACGGAAGCGAATGGCGCGATTCCGCCGCATCCGAACCCGATCCGCCGTTCTCCTCGCTGACCGGCCCTTTTCCCTTTAACAGTGCCTTGATTTCCTCCATTCGGGCGTCGATCCGCTCCTCCAGCCACTGAGTTGACGTTTTCATGTTCCCCTCCAGTGCGGCCACCGAATTCGTCAACCCTACGAAGTTTTCTTCTAGGGCTTCCAATCGGCTGACCTCCTCTTGCGTACGCGTGTTCACCATGGTGGAAGGAAGTGCCTCTGATACCAAATGTTAAGCAAATACTAGAGAGAAGGGAGATCTAGGGAAGAAGACAACTAGGGTTAGAAGGAGGGAGGAAAATACCTGTAATATCTTGCTTGCCATCCAAAGAGGGGTTCCGGGTTATATATACCCGGAACCCAGGAGGGGCCGGCCTAAAGGGCTGGCCGGCCCCAATAGGGGCTGAACCAAACCGGTTCAGCCCCAATTCGGCGGTCTTCAGAGAGTGGGGGCTGAACCGGATGGTTCAGCCCCGTTGTTATCACCTTCCTGTCATCCCCGACGCTTGTATTGTCTTCCAAACAGCCGCGACTCGGCCCCGAGCGTAACACTTTGTTATACATATATCAATAGGTATTCTGATTCAGGCTAGCCGTATTCCCCTATCCAAAGAGAGACCAAAAGACTAACACTTAAAGATAACTCTCACTACCTAAGGAGCTCCTTATATAGATGGAGGTCCCACTATAAGACAAAGACACTACATGACAACATACATATAACACTCCCCTCCCGAAAAAACGACCTTGCTCTAAAGGTGGAGGTCCGTAGGGGTCATCCGCAAGCGTTAGAGGGACCAAGTCGCCGTACTCAATACCATCTTCTTCAGATTCCACAAACATGCATAAGTAATTGAAAGCGCAGACGCGTGTGATAGAGTACGAGTGCTGGCAACGGAAGCAAAGGACCTTGCAGAGAAGCCCGAGGTACTGCTCGTGAGATCAATGGCGGGGTCTTCGGGGCGCCGGTGGAGGTGGGGCTTACAGAACTGACGGCGAAGGCAGGGCTTACAGAACTGACGGCGAAGGCAGGCCTAGCAGCAGGGGCCTAGATGGGGGCATGTGATTCGAGTGGGCAGGAGGCGGTGAAGATTTTGGCTGCAACGACTTGTGGGGTGGTAGGGTCGAGGAAGATGGATGGGTGGTGTAAAGTTCCTCGTCGAAGTAACGAGCTTGGTCCATGGTGCGAGAAAGAGTCGTCAAATTGTGGACTTGGAGGCATGCCCGAAGGTGGGGTTGTAGACCCCCAAGGAAGTCACCCAGGTAGTGGTCAGGGGATAGACCTGGTATGTGCATGGAGACCTCGATGAAATCTTTATTGTAAGTGGCCCCGGTGTCGGATTGACGCACAAAGCTGAGTGCTCGTAGACATTTCCCTCCTGGCGGGGGTCATAGTGGCGGAGGAGTTCAAGGTGGGACATGATAGGTCAGAAACTTGCCTGCGCTTCTAACACAACCAATGGAGTGTTGTACACTCCATATAGATAGTGATCAGGGAAACATTCTGGTTGGCGGGGTGGACTGAAGGTCAAAGAACTGTTTTGCATGAGCGATCTAGCTGAGTGGGTTAGTGCCGTCGCACATAGGGATCTCGATCCGAAGGAGATGGGCTGGGTGGATGTCTGAATCGAGGTGAAGAAACTCCATGTAGTCCGAAATCAAGTCATGCTTCGACTTGATCCAAGCGATGGAGTCAGCGAAGGCAGTGACAGAGGCATTCTCGTTGGCGTGGAGGGACATTGAACGAGTCACAAACATGGAACCGAAGTGCAAAAGGTAAGACAATGGCGACGAGGCTGAATTGGGTGCGGTGGTGGGTGTCGACGAGCTCTCAAATGGCACCGGGGTTGCTGGACAACAACCAGGGGCTGTAGCATGCGAGGAGGAGGGGCTGAATTGGTGTGGCAGAGGACTGCCAGAATGTTGCAGGGCGTACAAGAGGCCGTTGGGAAGTAGAGGGAAGTGCGTTGGCTGGATGGATGTTGCTGAAGGCTGTCTGTAGAGTGTAGGAGGCGCTGGCGACTGCTTGGGCTATGTGGAGGAAGGGACCGACAGATCGTCGGCCAAAGAAGAGGCTAATGCAAGTAGGCAGATCAAGGAAACACAAAAAACCCTCGCCGAGCGAGAGTGGACATTCTGCCGGGCGTCGAACCTGTGTCGAGCGGCGTCGAGCGCTTGTCGAGCGGCGCGAGCGCTTGTTGAATGCCGTCCAACGCTCTTTGAGGGCATACCGGGTGAGAGTGGTGGACAGGTCGGCAATGGAGCAGATTGGCGGTTGCGCGAGAGTCGACATGTGAGTAACGCTGGCCGCAGGAACCAGCTGGTAAGTCCAATTATGGTTTCAAAACCCTAAATGAGCGGCAGGTCGGACCAATTGATATGGGCTAGTCGCTTAGTTATTAAAGGCGCAAGGCGTACCAATGCGCAAAGGGGTCTTGGAGCCTAGGCGCAAGACTCAGGGCGCAGAGATGCGCCTGACGAAGGTAAGGAGCAATCAGATCCATTTTAAATAATGCGTATCAAATATCATTTCTGTTTCTCGAACAAATTCTTCATCTAATTTACTAATTAATTATTCATTACCATTGTTTATATCTCTTACAAAATTTAATCAATGTGGTTACTTGCATCATATCTGAGTCTCAACGCACAATTATCATTCATGGACACCAAATCAATAAAAAAATATTGAGTTCTTTACATTATTTTTTTCTTTATTTTTGAAAAAAAAGTTTTTTATAACAAAAATCTCACTCAGACGCGTCTTTTATGTTCCAAATGCGCAAATAAGGTGCACGAAAACGCAAACATCTGAGTTCGGTGAGCCTTGAGCCTTAGACGCGTCCTTTAACAACATAGTCGTTTTAAGATTTAAAAGAAAAAACACGAACTTGCATTGCATGAAATAAAAGATATAGTCATGAGATAAACTCTTGCCAAACATCCGAAGGTTGGGTCTTCCAAAGTGCTCCCCTCTCCAAAGAGAGACCAAAAGACTAACACCCAAAAGATAAGTCTCACTACCTATGGGGCTCCTTATATAGATGGATGCCCCACTATAGGACAAAGATACTACATGATGACATACATATCAATTCGTATCACATTCAAATTTATGCAATTTTGCATATAATTGTTGTGAAAAGATTGCCTTATTTGGTTCATCAGGTCATCATCAAACTTATCCCGTAGCATTTTGAGTTACCTTTATTAATACTCCTCTAATTTCAACTGTTACATGAATTGTTATTCTAGCTAACCACATATTTTGTTTACAATTTATCATACTTATGTCTACCTCTTCCTCTTCCTAATTTTTAATAGTATTTTCCCCATCAATATTATTGGTGCTTCATGGCCGCCCACTGTACTTATTCAAGCTAAAGTTTATTTTTATTACCCTACTTGTAGTAAGCGCTTTTCACATTATTTATTAAATACAGTTCTCATACTTAGCTGTAAGCTTAATCCACATCTTTTCTTTATATTGGGTCATTATCTTGTAGTCTATGTTTCTTCATGATTATTGTGACATTTTTTTTAATATTTCAGAGTTTTACTTCTAGCAAGGGGCCTAATAATGGGAATTCAGAGTTGAAGAGAGTAAATTCTGGAAGTTTAATTGACTTCTCTGCAGACTCTGAACCTCCTTCTTCTGGTGCAGTAAAGGAATCTGTTCCTCTACGCAAACTGGCTCTACACCTGCTAATGGTGGTGGTTGGGCATCTTTTGATATTTTGAGTCAAGAGAAGGCACCCGAGGCTGCTTCAACTGCTGGGGATCTGCAATCCGTGTTTGCTCAACTATTCGTTAATGCACCAACACCAGCAGTTGCCCCTACTTTCCCCCCTACTGCGAGCACCAACTCTTTACCCCTAACAAATAATAGTGGACAATGGCCAGCCGCGCAGCAGCAGCCTTCTTCATTCCAAGTTTCCAATCACCCGACCAATCCGACAGTCCATGCACCTGTTGGTTCCTTAAACAAACATGTATGTTTTTATTTATTTATCAATTTATCAGTTGATATATGGTTAATGGTGATTTAGTAGATTTCATAATTTTTACTATGATACGTTTCTTTATAGGTACCTGCTTCGCTAGTTGGTCCATCATTTCCATCAGCTGTGCTGGATGCAAAGTCTGTTCTTGATGGCCAATCTTCCCACACTGTCATGCATCTTTCACATCAGAGAACTGTTTTTGGCAACTCTCAGAATTCTTTAGAGGCTGAAGCCAGTGGAAGGAAAGAACTACCAGCGGTAACAATTGTTTTATACCATATTTTATAAAATTCTATTAGTACTCTCATGATCCAGCTATCTTCAAATAATTGGAAGAAGGTTATTGATGATAATGGCGATGTTTTTGAGCCACATTATTTGGGTCCGCAACTTTTGAAAATTTCTTCATTTGATTCCTCAAGTTTGAAAAGTTTGACGCTGTATCCTTCTAATTTACTAAAAGAAGTATTTGTACTTTATGATATGTTTCTCTTATGTCCTCTTAACTATTTTTTTATAGATCCTTAAATTATCTTCTATAACTCATTTCCTTTTTTTCTTAAAAATTCTCTAGGATCTGCGCCCCCAATGCTATATATCTCTATCTCTTTTTAGTCATCTCATCAGAGTAAAGTTCATACTCTTGAAATTGTGTGCATTCTTCCCACCTTCACCAGCTAAATGCTCCTCTAGCTTCTTCTCCTCTTTCATGTATACCCCAGCTCCCTTAGCTAAGAGCATTTTTCCCACTTAGTCCCATTCTCCAAAGTTTACCAAAATGGTTTCGGTAACTATTGGTGCTTTCGTTTTTCATTCTGCAAGCCTTCTTGACGACAACCGGCATAATGAGTTCATCATTGTATGGCTCACTTTGTCATCTCCATCTGATTTCTTATTGGATTTTTGGTCTCTGTTCCGGTGTTAATTATACATCATATTATTATGTTCCTTTATTTTGAATCAATGCTATGCGAGATGTTTTTCAAATCAATGCTATGCGAGACGTTTTTCGAATCATTGTCATTTAGTATTTCGTCTAGTTTTTGTATGTTTGGACTTATTTATGGTCCATGCCATTTTGTAAGTATATAAGGATCTCTTGGTTTATATAATGAAAAAAAAGAAAAAAAGTTTTCTTTACTTTCTTCCTATCTAACGTTCTCTATGGGTTAGGTAAGGGTTTTGGAATTCCCTCTCGAGCCCCTTCTCCGGTAGCCTCAACAAGGCTCCGCTTATCTTCCCCTCCACCTTAGTCCTCCACCAATAGAGTCAAGGACCCAAGGTGCTGTCCCCTTTAGGGTTGTGACCCCCCAAATCCATCGACTCCTCAACAACGATCGTAAATCTCCGTAAGAAGTTTTTAATAAATTAGTATCAAAGCCACAACGATCCTTCCTCCTCTTTCCCGGATCTGCAAGAACCTCACTAGGAGGACATTGTCATTCTGACGGAACGAATCTCATCATCATCAAAGCAGATCAACCAGTCGTTAATGCAGGGTAGCCGCGCGTGAAGGCTGGACTCGACTAAACAATTGTCGATTATTGTATGTGTTGGGCTCGATCAAATGCAGGGAAGTCGACACCCTATAAATTATAATGGTTATTGGATGCACTAAGACGCTCAACCGACGACCCAGATGATGGGATCCCCTTCCTCCACCCTTGCGTAGTCCAAGGAGAGCGAAATAAAACATGTTACTTGTTTTCCTCATCAAACACTTCTTCATTTTGAGCTCCACACCAACTATTCCTAACTGCATTACATCGATCGAGTTGCACTTCTTCCTCTTTCATCGAGCAACGTCTTCAAATTTCGAGCCCCATGCCCATCCCAGTCATCCACAAGGCCTTTCAATTATTAATTAATTGATTAATTGAGTTATTAATTAGTTCATATATTAATTCCTTCAGAATGAAGGCGAGTTTCGGTGAGCAAGATGACATGTGTGTGATTCCACTGAAGATATTATAGATGACAACGACAATGCTACTAAAGTTCTCTTAGGGTTAGGTAAAGTGTTTTGGAACACCTTGAGCACCCGTCTTTGGTAGCCATGAAAAAGTTCCGTTTATCTCCCCTTCCACCAATTTCCACTGATAGAGTCAAGGTGCGCTCCTCTATAGGGTACTCCACCGGCTTCTCAACCCTAACCGCGAACCTCCGACATCAGTTTCATATCTCAAATTTGGTGTCTTCACTCTTACGATGGCTCCTTCGATACTTTCATTTTTTGACATCAGTGGGAACTTTGTGCACTCATAGATCTTGATACTTGCCATTGTGTCCATATTTTTTCGAGGATAGATTTCACCCGGTTTACTATATCAAACTAGTGCAACAACCCCACGTTTTCTTTGGCCCCATATTTGTACTGAGTGGAACTTTGGGGGATTCCTTGTTTGGCTAAAATGTATTCATGGCATCCACTTCTAAGTTGATAACGAGCCTTTCAAAATTGGATAACTTTCAAAAGAGTTTGCCTCTACGATGAAGGCTGAAAATTTATTCCAATTGAAATAAGACCCTTTATTTCTCTTTGATTGAGAACGAATTTGGGCCATCTGCGGATGATCGAGAGCTAGGAAGCAGTGTGTAGTATGGGCTGTGCAAATGGAGGCTGACCTCAAAATATTTTTTTATTGTGTTACTTTTGACCAAATGATCCATATTCATAAGGGTGACTAAATTTTATGCGGACTGTCTACCTAACACAACCCTCACTATTTTTCATCCGGGCTTGAGACTGACATAGGCTTGTTTAACACAGTAATACAAATTTATCATACATTGACATAATCAAAGATATGTATACAAATTCAGTGACAAGGGTGAGGACATCTGAAGGATTAACACAGGAATTTCCTATCAATGTTGGTTTACATTAAGGTTTAGCTTTAAGCCCTTATCTCTTTACCCTTATCTTAGATGAGCTCACCAGACATATCCAACAAGCAATACCTTGGTGTTTATTATTTGCGGATGATATCATTTTGGTCGATGAGATGCGCGAGCGTGTAAACACAAAACTTGAATCTCGCCAAGACACTTTAGAAAAGAAGGGTTTTAGGTTGAGCAGAGCAAAGACGGAGTATGCAGAGCTTAAATTTAGCAGTGCAAGAAGGACAGATGACTTCGTTATTAAATTGGGTGATCAAGATATTTCCCGTAGTGAATGTTTTAAATATCTTGAATCGATAGTTCAAAAAGACGGAGGTATTGATAAAGGTGCGACACATAGAATCCAAGCTGGTTGGTTGAAGTGGAGAGGCACGTCAGGGATCTTGTGTGATCGTAAAGTACCATTAAAACTTAAGGGCAAGTTCTACCGTACTGCGATTAGACCAGTAATGCTCTATGGTTTTGAGTGTTGGGCAATGAATTGTGTACATGAGCAAAAAATGGGAGTTGCGGAGATGAGAATGCTTAGGTGAAAGTGTGGACACACGAGACTGGATAGAATTAGGAATGAATGTATCAGAGATAAGACAGCAGTAGCACCAATTGCAGAGAAGATGCAAGAAGCTTGACTAAGATGGTTTGAACACGTACAAAGGAGATCATTAGAGGCAGCTGTTAGGCGTTGTGATAGTCTAGTCACCAGGCATGTTTAACGAGGGAAGGGTAGACCAGTAAAGACCTTAAATGAAACTATAAGGAAAGACATGATGTACTTATGCATTAGTGAGATTATGACACAAGATAGGGCACAATGGCGACAAAGGATCCATATAGCCGACCCCACTGTAGTGGGATAAATGATTGAGTGTTATTGTTGTTGTTTTACTTCCGACCAAACCAGCCCCATAAACACACCACGTGGGAAAAGTTTGGTCTTCTAGGTTCATTGGATTGGAGTTCTAGTGCGACATCGACCTGTTGAGCGTCCTGTGTTTCTTATTCCAATCTTGGACATCCAATATAGTTGAAATTTTATACTAAGGTTACTTTCAATGGAATGGATGATCGGTAGGCAAAGCTAAAAACTTTTTTGTCTGAGGCTCTCAAGGCGACTTTTCTGAAAGGCGACAAAATAAATTAATGATGAGAACATCATATTTGAGCGCCAGGTCAATGTGGTTTATACCTGTTAGTTACCTGACGCAACAACAATATCCTCTCTTAGGAATCAATTATGATCGTAAGTAACTTAACGTAGTGGTCTATAAATATACTCACATGGTTGTATTAATTAGGACTGTAACGGTTCGGTTTGTTCAGTGTTTTAACAAAACCACAAACCGAACCATCCCGATGTGGTTCCAAAAATTTGGAATCGAACTGAATCGTGAAAACCATTGGTACCAAACCAAACCAAATCAGGTTCGGTTTTGATGGTTTAAAAAAAGAAATATGAATACATAATTTTAGAGAAAATGTTAAATTAACATAGTTGCATACTTGCATACATGATATTTATCACTGTGACTCGCGTGAGAAGAGAAGCAATGAGTGACTCCAGTTAATATCTTAATATTATACAAATTAAGTTTTTATTAAACTGCTACCGTGTCAACTATGACCCCCAGATAAAACAAACATATTACGATTACTAAATTATTAATGTTAATGTAAATGTTAATACAGTTCGGTTTGACTCAGTTCGGTTTAACATTCAAAACCGTGTACCGAACCAAACCACAAGATTTCTCAAAATTTAGAACCGTGACCGAACTCCGGCCCACTAAAACCGAACCGAACCGTGCGCTTTGGTTTAGTTCGGATTGGTTAGGCGGTTTGGTTGGTTCCAACATAAACCCTAGTATTAATCAATAAGTCCTTCATTCTTCTTTCTTCTCTCCCTTTTTCTTTTCCTTCTGTTCCGTGTTTCATAATTCTTCCCTTCCAACACTCTCGCGCTAAATGCTCTCTCTTGTTGCCTTCAATCAACTCTACCCCTTTCTCATTTATCCAAAATCCTCCCACTTATTCCCTTGCTCCTATGTGATGTTGGACAAGACTATGATGCAACCTAATGCACATTCTTATTATATTTTGCTTCCAGTATTTTGTTTTTGTAGGGCATGTCTTCGTGCATGTTGTGTTTACTTTTCGAGCATATTGTTAGTGCTTTATGTTTTGTTTTCATGCAAATTAACTCACGCTCGTCTTCACGCATGTTGTGTGTTTCCTTTTCCACGCATATTGTTAGCGCTTTGTGTTTTGTTTCCGTACAATTTAAATCACACTCGTTCTTATGACTTGTTGGCGTGACCGACCAACAAGACTTTGAATACAATGGTCCGTCAAATTAGGTAGTATGGTAGTTCAAGATTTGAAGGGGAGCCTTGGCTCACCGGTTCAGGTGTTATCTTGTAACCTTGATGCCAAGGGTTCGAGTCCTGGAAGCAGCCTCTTGCAAAAATGCAGGGTAAGGTTTGCCTACATTTCACCTTTGTCCTTTTCTGGACCCTCGCCGCGCGGGGATGCTTCGTGCACCGGTCTGCCCTTTTTTGAAATTATAATTAAATTTTTTAATTTCTGAAATTAAAATAAATTTCTAAAATTCTGTTTTTAATGGGGAGTATTAAGTTGAATAAATGCATTTATTTTGTTATTCTCCTCTACGCTTTACACGTGATATGTCACATGTCTCTTATCCTATAAATGTATGGCTACCCTTGTATTAGGGCATTGACAGTAGAATTGTTTCCTATTCTCCACTTGGTATTAGAGCCCGGCGTTCCGATCCTGTCCGCTCCTCGGCGTTCTGCTCCGCTCGTTTCGTTTCTCCTCAGACCGCCCCAGTTTTTTGTTTCGGCATCGTTCACTCCCGCCTAGGGCACTTGAACGCTCCAACCCCGTCTTCCTCCGGATCCGCCGTTCTCGCCTAGGGAGACCTCCGGAGCCGCCGCTCCTCTGCCTCGTCTTTTCGTTTGCAACAACCACCATCCCTCTCCGCCCGCTCTGCGTGCGGTCCTTTGTCTCCGACCTTTTGGTCCTCCATGGCTGCTGCCGGAGACATCATGGTCACATCCTCCGGTGTCCTCTCTGGTGGTGAAATCTAAGGGACGCTCATTGGATGTGGTTTCTTCCATATTGATTTCTTCATCTTGCTAGTTTTCTTCGGAAGGCCATTGATGAGTGATTCCTCCGATATCTTATCCTCTCCTTGGATCCGTTTGTTCTGATTATCCTTTTGAGAGATACGACCAATCTGGCTCATTAAAGATCATTACCGTTGCCTTGAATGGTTACGAATTATCTTGAGTGGTCCAGGGCAACACAACTTGCTATATGAAGTCACCAGCTCTATGGACATATTGATGAAAGCACTCTTGAGCCACCGTGTACCCATCGTTCATGAAAAAAATGGGATGTAGACGATTCCTTGGTTTTCTTATGGTTACTTCACTCTATGTCCCTCAGTTGTATTGCAGTTACATGCTTCTGGATTCTGCTCACGAAATTTGGAAAAAGACCCGTGGCACCTACTCTCAGGCCAGGAGTTTGACACATATTTATGAGGTCACTCGTGTTTTGAAGCTGAAGCAGGGAACCTTGTCTGTTTTTGTTTACTACTCTGAGTTCGAACGTCTTTATCAGAAATTGGATTACTTCAACACCTTCACTGTTGCATGCACTGCAGATGCGCAGACTCTTCAAAAGGATAAAGACCGCTTTCGTGTTCACATCTTTCTTATGTGGATCAATATGGAGTTTGATGTTGTTCGCCTGCATGTCCTCCACCACGAGGCTCCTCCTTTTCTTAAGGAAGCCTTCAGTATGCTCCTCAGTGTTGAGAATCATCGCCGCTCTCTTGGTTCTTTTACAGATCACTGTGCTGCTGCTAGGATAGGTCGTGATCCTCCTCTTTCCTCCTCTCTTGTATGCGGTTATTATGGGAAAAAGACATACTAAGGAAACCTGTTTTCATCTGCATCCTCATCTTGCTCCACCTAGTCGGGGATCTGGTGCTCATGGGAGAGACGGTCACTGTGGTGGTGGTCGTCCGTCCGGTGCACGCACACAATGTTCTTCTTATTCTACTACAGTTTGTGAGGACAACTCCTTCGAGGGACTTTCTGATGTGGAGTTAGTGTCCTTCCGCCGTCTGTTGCATCACATTCTGACTCTACATCTGCTGATTCCATTGCCGTGTTTGCTACTTCAGGTATCTCGAGTGCCCATGCCGTGTATTCCTCCCACTCCGAGTGGATCATTGACTCGAGTGCCACTGATCTCATGACCGACTTTCCTCAGGTTTACCTCCTATACTCCTCTCTCTGATTGTGACAAGGTTATTGCTTCCAATAGTTCCCTTTCTTCTATTGCTGCCAAACCATCGTTTGTTCTCCTAATATTTCTCTTTCTTCTGTCCTGTATGTCCCTTCGTTTTCTCGCGATTTCTCTCCATTAGTCATTTGGCTACTTCTTTAAATTGCTCAGTATCTTTTTTTTCTGATGTTTGTGTGTTTTGGGATCTGGTTACGAAGCGAATGCATGACAATGAGAGGAATGTTGACAGACTATCCTTGTTGAACCAACAGTTGTCTCCCCGTTCTCTCTCCACCACCTGCGCTCCTACTCTGGATGACATATGGCGCTAGCATCTTCGTCTTGACCACCCTTCTGCTTTATATCTTACCAAATTATTTCCTGCTTTCAGTTGCTTAATTAAGTCGTTTTCTTGTGACACCTGTGAACTGTCAAAATATGTTCGTCATAGTCTCAGTTATGTTTCTTTTCCTAGTTTTTTCCCATTTGATGTGATTCACTCTGATGTTTGGGACCCCTCCCCCGTGTTATCTTTATCTATTTGTTAAAACAGAAGAGTGAAGTGTTTACTCGCTTTCGTTCCTTTTATTAAATGATTATGACACAGATTAATGGAACAATTAGTATGTTCTGTAGTGATAATGGTGAGGGAGTATGATGATCGGGGTACGTTTGGTGCCTATCTTGCCGAACATGACATTCTTCACGAAACCACCTGTGTCCACACTTCTACTCAAAATGGAGTGGCAGAACGAAAAAACAAGCACTTACTGGAGGTCGCTAAGTGTTTTTTGATTGTCATGCACCTTCCCAAGTCCTATTGAGGTGATGCTGTTTTGACTGTAACTCATCTCATGAATTGTCTAGCATCTCTTTCCCTTCACTGTGATACACCTCTTTCCCATTTATCTCGGGAAAACATTGTTCACACCTCACACCTCTCCTCGCATATTGGGTTCTGTCTGCTTTGTTCATGTCCATACCCGTCATCGGGATAAATTGGACGCTTGTTCTCTTAAATGTGTTTTTGTAGGCTACTGTCCTACCACCAAAGGTTATTTGTGTTATCACCCTCCTACACATTGCTGCTACTACACTGTTGATGTTACTTTTCGTGAGGGGGAGTCGTATTTTGGTCCTCGTCAGGGTGAGATGAGTAATAATATTGACGGGACCTTTGACTCTACTCTTCCTATAGTTGCTTCTCCACACATTCCTCCCACACCTGATCTTATTTCTCCCAATAATGCTACTATTCCTCCCAGTATTGCTCCTCTTACTTCTATTCGTTTTATATTACATATATACTTTCGCAGACCTCGTACCACTGAGCAAGTATCGTCCGTGGACGTCCTACCAGTGTTGGCGCCCACTTCTACTCTAGATTCAGATGATGACCTCCATGTTCCCCTCGCTCTTCTTAAAGGTAATACTAGTAGTTAGGAGATCTCAACATAAGGGAGTATAACAACTTGTTTTCATGTGTTGATTACTAGTCGAAGCACATAGTAAACTTCTCGATGTATGTCGACATCTTCCCAAAGCATATATTTTTACTTGGCTTTTTTCAGATTCCTTGAGTGCACTGAGTTTTTTTTTTGATCTCTTCTGATTGACTTTGGACTTATATTTAAGACAAGATATCATCTGTACACTTAAACATTTATCCTATATCACTTCGATAACCTGATATATCAAATCATATAGCATTTTTCCCAACTATAGAAAAACACGTTAAATTGAGAAACACAACTATTTTATTAGTTTCTCAGACAAATATTCTCCATCCATCACTTTGTACACATATACACTTATATATAGGAAAAGAGAGAGGTGAAGATGTTCCAATGTAATATGTGGAACTAAATCCTAAAGATGAAGTAAGCTTTAAATTGGCCTCATATTGGGCTTTTACACATCTTTTCTTCAACACTCCCCCGCAAGTTGGAGAATACAAATCGTAAACACCCAGCTTGGACAAAAACTGGTAGTATAGCCAGCGAGGTAAGGCCTTGGTGAGAACATCAGCAACTTGCCCAGCAGCAGGAACATGTTGTAATTCTATTTTCTTCAATTGAATTTGCTCCTGTATGAAATGACAATCAACTTCAATGTGCTTCGTCCGTTTATAGAAAACAGGATTCTTGACAATATGTATGACAACTTGTTTGTCGCAAAATAGACTGGCCGGTGAAGAAAGCTTGACTCATAAATTACCTAGGAGACCTTCAAGCCATGTAAGCTTAGACACAACAACTGTCATTGAATGATACTCGGCTTCAGTAGATGAGCGAGCAACAACAAACTGTTTCTTGCTGCGCTAGGTAATGAGATGTCCTCCAAAATAAATGCATTATCCACTTGTGGAACGACGATCATCCAATGAACCAACATAATCAGCGTCAGAATATACAATCAGAGATAAGGGAGGCGAAGAGGGCTTGTATACAAGTCTTTGTGCAGGAGCAGTCTTCAAGTATCGAAGCATTTGTTCAACTGCCTGGAGATGAGAGATACGCGGCTCATGTATGAATCGACTGACAACTCCAACAACAAATGATATATAGGGTCTTGTAACAGTGAGATATATCAGCTTTCCCACAAGACAACGGTAATACTCTGGGTTCAGAAGGAGAAGATCGGAGTCTGAGGCATGAACACAAAGCTTGTGATTGATATCCATGAGAGTGTCGGCATGTTTACATCTAGAGTAGCTAGCATCATGAAGCAAGTCAAGACAGTAATTTTCTTGAGATAACACAAGCACATCAGGTCGCCGAGCCACCTCGAGACCCAAAAAACATCGAAGATTTCCCAGGTCCTTTGTTTGAAACACAGTCGCCAGATGTTGTTTGATCATGTGTATTCCTGTGAGATCGTCTTCCGTAATTAAAATATCATCAACATACAGCAAGAGAATCACTGTGCATGTTGGACGATGACGAGTGAATAAAGAGAAGTCAGCTGAAATCCGAGTGAACCCAACAACACTAACAGTCTGACTGAACTTGTCAAAACATGCCCGGGGAGACTGTTTGATACCATAAAATGATTTCTTCAGACAACATACAAGGGACTCCCCCGTGGTCTCAAACCCGGGAGGTTGTTGCATATAGACTATCTCCTGCAAATCGCCATTGAGAAAGACATTTTTGGCATCTAATTGATGCAACGACCAATGTTGATGAACAACAAGAGATATCAACACACGAACAATATTGAGTTTGGCGACTGGAACACACGAACAATGTTGAGAAAAGGTCTCATCGTAATCTAGACTTTGTTGTTGAGTAAAATCACGAGCCACAAGGCGAGCCTTCAGATGTTGAACCATCCCATCCGGATCATGTTTGATGGCAAACGCCCACCTACAACCCACAGAAGTCTGTCTAGGAGGAAGAGGGACAAGGTCCCAAGTGTGATTTGCCCAAAGAACAGACATTTTCTTGTCCATGGCTGCCCGCCACCCCGAATGCTGTAGAGCCTCCTGCACAGAGGTAGGGGTGGTAATAGAAGATAACAAAAGGGTAGAGTTTCAGAGTTCCAGAGAGAGGCGGTGTAAGGAGACATAATTCTCCATCAGGTGAGCAGTAGGGATGATTGTCGGATTTGCAGGCCGCAAAATATCATCAGTGGAGGACAGCTTCTGTAGAGTAGTAGAGGAAGCATGACGACGAGTATACACCCGAATCAGAGGTGATTTTGGTGGGATTGCCATGGGAAGGAGAGGTGGGGGTGGTCGGATTGGCGTGGAAAAGAGAGGTGGAAGATTAGAAATAAAAGGGACATCAGGCCGCAAAAGTAGAGGCGGAATTCGAGAATCAGTTGGTTGAGAATGATAGGGTTGGTCTCCGAGAAAGGTGACATTAGCAGAAGTAACAACCAGACGATCCTTGGGAGAGAAGCAGACATAGCCCTTTTGAGTACGCGAGTAACCAACAAACATATATTTCGTGGCACGTGGAGCAAGCTTGTCAGTGGACGACCCAAGATTATGAACATAACACACGCAACCAAAGACACAAGGGGTGACTGAAAAGGGGGGTGTGGAGGGAAAAAGAAGGTTGAAGGGAGCCACAAAATTGAGAATGGAGGAAGACATGCGGTTAATAAGATGACAAACTGTAGAGACCGTGAAATTCTAATAAAGTTTGGGAACATTCATTTGAAACATAAGAGAACGAGGGACCTCACGAATGTGACGATTCTTGCGTTCGGCCATGTCATTTTGTTGGAGAGTTTAAAAACACGAGGTCTGATGGGTGATCCCAAACTCAGTACATAGATTTGTAAACGCGTGATTTGTGTATTCACGGACATTGTCGGTTCGGAGAGTTTTAATGATAATAGAGAACTGGTTGCGAGTTTCAATAATAAAGGCACAAAAAACATGAGTTATCTCAGAGCTATCATGAAGGAGATACAACCATGTCATGCAAAAGTAATTATCTATAAGGTAACAAAGTAACGATAGCCAAAAACACTTGCGGTTTTGTATGGTCCCCAAACATCAAAACGGACTACAACAAAGGGAGCATCGCTCCGAGTATGATGAGGTGAAAACGTATACCGATGTTATTTTCCACAGATACAAGACTCGTAGGTGAAATCATTGCGGGATACATCTGAGAGAGCTTTTCGGACGATGTGGAGTGGAGCGTGCCCAAGAAGTTGGTGCTACTCAACAGATCTAATAGAAGAGAGAATCATGGGGGGAGAGGGGTACAGGATGTAGATTCCATTTGACAGATTCCCTTTACCAATGATATTCTGCGTCTTGTGATCCTACACAACACAATAGGTGGAAGAGAATGTTACATAACAATCAAGGTCTTGAGTGAGACGACTAATAGAGATGAGGTTGAAAGGAGAGCCCAAAACATGAAGATCTTAGCGAAGAGTGATGGAGGGAGTAAGGTTAACGTCTGCTGAGCCAAATACTGGAATGGTGTCCCCACTAACAACAATAATGAACTTGAGATGCACAGAGTCCAAGTATGTTGAAGATTTCCGTGGGGTAATGTGGTGTGAAGTCCCTGAATCCAAAATCCAGGATGAACAATGGGCAAAAGACAGGAGATACCACCATCTAGATAGACACAACAGAGCCTGGAGAACGGCCGATCATTCCTTGAAGTTGCTGGAGTTGGGTGCGCAATGCATTAATGTCAACTTGAATGTTGTGTGGAGTAGAATGGACAACCATTGGAGAAGAGAACCACACAAACCCGGAGTGCGAATAGACCACTGCAAGGAGGAAATTCTAGCAGACAAAGAAGGTGGCTGAGCGACAAACACCGATATCCAGAAGAGAACTGGCGGCTGCTGAGCTGAAGCAATCTGGAGGCTAGATAGGTAGCAGTGACAAGGAGAACTGTGACAGCAAGATCCCGCAACAAGGAGAAGCTTCACAAAGCGCTGTAGAGATGGAGCTTGAGATGACTGCAGGAAGAAGCATGGCAGAACAACGGGTAGTCGACAAACACTGTCGGAAAAGGAGCAATAGCTGCGAGCAGGAGACCTCCTAGTAAGGAGATGCTACGGACAGGCGGATTGCCAGGCGGCCTAGCAAGGAGATGATGCAGCCAGGCGAACTTCAGAGGCGAGAAGCATCTCTGGTGACTTGCATACACACAGCTGGCGGTTAGACCACTCAATTGGCGGCAAGGCAGTGGAACTGCGGTTGAGGGGCAAAAAGAACTTTGATTAGTGGTGGAAAGCAGGCCGCAACAAGGAATCAACAGAGAACATGAGGTGCAGTTGCCAGAGCAGCGACTGCAGGTCGAGAGAAGAAGCGGACTGGGGAAGAGAACTGGTGGAGCTGCGGGCAGGGAACGAGAGATCTCAGATGAAATCGCACAATGCCAGACGACCTGATAATACCAGGAGGTAGCGCGGCCTGAGGAAGTGCGACCTAAGTGTAGGAGCTGCGGCCTGAGGAGAATCGACGACCGCATATAGGGACAAACTAGCAAGAGCTTGCGACAAACTCATCCATGCCGCGGGAGAACTATAATTGCGGCGAACCAGAAAAGAAGCTCCCGGTCGCGCTATATTCAGCCAGGGCTGCGAGAAAACAGAGGTGGGACCCCTCCCAAGCGGGGCTGAACCGGGGTGGTTCAGCCCCCAACCCGCTGACTTAGATAGTGGGGGCTGAACCGGATGGTTCAGTCCCATTGCCTCTTGTCTTCGTCTTCCGTCTGCGAGCGTAAGTACGCCCAAAGAATTGAGTCATGTTCGGGTGCGTAGCATTCCCCTCTTCATCAAGAATCAACTTATTCTCAATGTGATAATCCGGGTAGAGTTCCCGGAATTCCAGCAGATCAACCCATGTATTGTGCGCTTCTAACAAGTGTTTCCATTTGACAAGCAGCTCAGTTCTGTACTCAACACCCCATTGCTTCCATTTGAGCATCAGGACTTCCTCGGGTAATGGGCGAAGTTCTCCCGCTACTGTTGCCTGTGGAAGAAAAGGATTGGCTTGCACGAAATCGCCAATCTTTCGTTTCAATAAGGACAGATGAAATGTCGGATGAAATGTCAGATGAATGCGCGACCCCTCGGGAAGGGCCAAAGTGTAAGCAACAGGGCCTACGCGGCGGATAATGCGAAAGGGCCCATAGTAGCGAGGAGCTAATTTCTGGTTCACTTGGCGTGCCACCGAGACTTGCCGGTAGGGACGTAGCTTGAGAAAGACTTCATCGCCGACTGCGAACTCCCTTTCCTTGCGATGTTTGTCTGCTTGGGTCTTCATGCATTCTTGTGTTGTTCGAAGATTCTCATGCAACGTGGCTATAGTACTGTTCCGGTTGCGGAGTGCCCGATCCACAGCGGGCAATGTTGTGTTGCCCGACTCATAGTTGCTCAAAGAGGGGGGAGGGGCAACAACCACATACGACCTCAAACAGGGTCATCTTGCTGGCGGAATGGTAGGTGTTGTAGCAGTATTCAGCCCAGTGTAGCCAACTGGTCCATGTTCGCAGCTCGTCCATCACAAAGCAACAGAGGTATGTTTCCAAACCCTGATTGAGAACCTCTGTCTGGCCATTCTTCTGGGGGTGATTCGCCGTGCTAAATTGTAGGCTAGTCCCTTGTAATCGGAAGAACTCCCGCCAGAATATGCCGATGAAAGTCAGATCCCGATCTGAAATGATGGCGCGCGGAATGCCGTGGAGACAAACAATCTCTCGAACAAAGAGATCGACGACTTACTCGCCGGTGTAAGTGTTGCTCAAAGCCAAAAAATGACCATACTTGGAGAGCTCGTCGACCACGACCAATATAACTGTCTTGCCCTGAGATTTGGGCAATCCGTCGATGAAATCCATGGACACTGTCTCCCAAATGTGGTGCGGGATCTCCCGAGGTGTCAGTAAGCCAGCTGGAGTGGTTGTCTCGTATTTCTGACGTTGACATACCTCGCACTGCTGCACGAACTGCTGAATGTCGCGTCGTAATCTCGTACAGAAAACATTAGCCCGTGCTCGCTGAAGGGTACGTAGGATTTCCGCATGTGCACCCGATGGCGATGAATGGAACTCGTGCATCATGACCATCTTCCAAGCCGAGTTGGGCGGAATGACCACCCGCCCCTGATAATATAGTCGGTCATTCTGCAATTGATAGCCTGGCGTAATGATCTGCCCCTGTCGAAGAGCCTCCACAATGGCTCGCAGGGGGGGATCCCGCATGATCTCCTCCTGAACATCATCTAATGAGTCAAGTAGGGGCCCAAAAATTTGGGCGGTCGTGCTCTCCGGTAGGCGTGATAAGGCATCAACAACCACGTTCTCCTTACCCTGCCGGTAAAGGATCTCATAATCATACCCCAACAGCTTCGTCACCCCCTTCTGCTGAAGCGGGGTGGACCCCCACTGATCCAAGAAGTGCTTCAAGCTCTGATGGTCCGTGCGAATTTTGAAATGTCGTCCCAACAAGTACGGTCGCCACAGGGCCACCGCATGGATGATCACCAACATCTCCTTCTCATACGTGGAGAGCCCCAGAGTATGAGGCGCTAACGCCCTGCTGTAGAACTCCAGGGGCCATCCCTCCTGCATTAACACCGCGCCAATGCCTACGCCAGACGCGTCGGTTTCCTGGACAAACTCCTTGGGTGAAGTTAGGAAGAGCGAGCACCAGAGTAGTCGTCATGTCCCCCTTAAGGGCTTGGAAGGCCTCCTCCGCCTCAGCCGGCCATTGGAAAGCATCCTTCTGTAATAGGTGAGTCAACGGTCGAGCGATCTTTCCATATTCTTTGACAAAGCACCTGTAATATCCTGTAAGCCCCAGAAACCCCCGTAGCGCTCGTACCGTGTGTGGGCGGGGCCACGAGCGGATACCAGGTACTCCACCTCCATCTGCCCGAACGAAAACTTGGACTGCTTGGCATACAACTGGTGTTGACGGAGGAGGGTGAAAACCTGCTCGACATGGACCAAATGCTCCTCCCAACTGGAACTGTAGATGAGGATGTCATCGAAGAATATCAACACTGAATGACAGAGGAGCGGCCAGAAGACCTCGTTCATCACTTCTTGGAATGTAGACGGTGCGTTAGTGAGCCCGAAGGGCATCACCAAGAATTCATAGTGCCCATCATGAGTATGAAAGGCTGTCTTGTGTATGTCCTTCTCTCGCATCCGAATTTGATGGTAGCCTGATCAGAGATCGAGCTTGGTGAAAAGGCGAGCGCCGTGCAATTCGTCTCGTAGTTCCTCGATCAAGGGAATGAGAAACTTGTCCTTGATAGTAGAGCTGTTCATACCACGGTAGTCCACACAAAACCGTCATGTTTCGTCTTTCTTCTTAACCAGAATGATGAGAGACGAGAAAGAACTGGTACTGGGACGAATAATTCCGGCAGTCAGCATTTCCCTGATGCTGCGCACTATCTCGGTCTTCTAGATGTATGGGTAACAATAAGGTCGTATATTGGTAGGCTCGGTACTTGTTTTGAGCTAAATCTGATGATCTCTAAACCGCTGTGGTGGCAGTGTGCGGGGTGCCTGAAAGATATCTGCATACCACACCATTAGCCTTGCATCTGAGTTGGTATAATAGGAGCCTCAGTAGGCGTCAGTGTAACCTCCATAATCACTGTCATCGTGCTGCCCTGGGTCTCTAGACGCTCCAAGCTCCGAAGGAATATTTCCTTCATAGTAGAAGATTTTAGGCCCCCCAAACAGTGTTATTTTCCGTGTTGCAGGAACTCTATCGTCATCTGGTCCCAGTCAAAGGTAACCCGCCTCAGCTGCTGCAGCCACTGCACCCCAAGCACCATGTCTGACCCTCAGATGGGTAGAAGGTAGACGTCCGTGCGCCCTGCGTATCCCTGTATCCGTAGCTCCATCTCCTTCATCACCCCTTCACACTGCAGTTTACTCCCATCGTCCACCATGACCTGAAAGGCGTCCCCCTTATCAATTGCATGCCCCACCCGTTGTGCCACATCAGGATGAATGAAATTGTGAGTGCTCCCACTATCCACCAGAATCGTCACCTTCTCCTGATTGATCTTTCCCCCAATCCTCATAGTAAGGGGAGTGTTGCATCCCTCCATTGCCTGTATGGACACACTGAACTCGGTCAAGTCCAAGTCCTTCGACTCTGCCCCGGGAACGACCTCGTCATCGGCATCCTCATGTAACATAAAAACATGTATTTTCTGGCATTTGTGCCCGGGTGCAAACTTCTCATCACAGTTGAAACATAGACCTCTCTTTCCTTGCCTGTAGCTCGGCCCACGATAGTCGGGTTACAGTTGGCTTGTTGGCTGCCGCAGTCTCTAGTCGTACAACTGCCTGGGTAGTCGCGGGCTTCCCCGTGGTGCGTGTCCGCTGCCGGTTATAGCGCTCTTCCTGTATGCAGGCCAGGCTGATGGCATGATTCAGACTGCGGGGCATATAGGCCTGAACCTCATCACGTAAGTGATCCTTCAGTCCCGAGACAAAATAGCTGAGCAACGTCTTCTCTTCCTAGTGCACCCGATTTGTCAATTTCTCGAATTCGGTCCGGTACTCCATCACGGTTCCCCTCTGTCGTAACTTCTGCAGGAGAGTCTCGAAGTCCTCATACTCCAGTGGCCCGAATCGGGCGGTGAACCCTTCCATGAAATCAGTCCAGGACACGTAATCCCTGCCCCTCAGGAACCACTGCGTCCACTGAAAGGCGTCGTCCTCCAAGTGAAACGACGCTAGCTGCACTCATTGGCCCTCTGACACCTCCTGATAACTAAAAAAAGCTCGGCCTTCTGTACCCACTCTAGAACGTCCCCTCCGCTGAACCTTGGAAAATTCATGCGCGTTAGTTTAGGCGGCATGTACCCTCGCAGAGCGGCTTGGCCGTAACAACCTTGCCCTTGCCCGTTCCATGCCGGTCATCTCGGCTCCATCAGACCGGTTTTGGCGCCCGGGTAGCCCTGAAATGGCTGGCCGCCCCAAGGAACGCCGACTCCGTAGCCCCCCGGAGGGCCGACTCCACGCGGTGGAGGCAAGATGCCCCCCGCCCCTCCCATTGGTCCTCTTGGAGCCCTCCCGACCCCTCCTGGCTTGCCTCCGGGCCGTATCCAGGGCAGACGGCCCGCGCCGTACTCCCCTTGCTCACCGTGGTGTCGCGCCAAAGACTGAAGCCCCGTGCCGAAGTCTGCCGCCCGGATGGGGGTCGATCTGGCCGCCGACGACGCTCCCCGGCTCCCCCACCTCGCTGCGATGCCGTCCGGCTCCCGATTCACTCAATCCAGCGCCTGTACGCGCGGGATCCGCCGATCCCGCTATTTCTCCTGCCTGCGGGCCCTGATGCTGGGATGCGTAGGTTTCGGCGACCTGATTTTGTAGTCAGCCGACTTCTTCGTGCGCCGTCGCCTTCCCTTTCAAATTTTGCGCTAACCGCGCCTTGATCTCTTCCATCCGGGTGTCGATCCGTTCTTCCAATCGCTGTGTAGAAGCCCTCATTTCCTCCTAGATGGAGGCCACCGAGTCCGTCAAGCCGACGTAGTTTTCTTTTAGGGTTTCCAGTCGAGTGATTTCTTCTTGCGTGCGTGTGGTAACCATGGTGGAGAAGCGAATCCTCTGATACTAAATGTTAGGAGAAGACTAGAGAAGTGGAGGCTAAGGAGAAAGCTAAGGGAGATTAGGGTTAGGGAGGAGGAAGAAAGAATTACCTGAAATTACTCTTGCATGCCTCCACACAAAGAAGCCCGGGTATAAATATATTTCCGGGCCAAGAGGGGCTGGCCGGCCCCTTCCAAGCGGGGCTGAACTGGGGTGGTTCAGCCCCCCAACCCGCCGACTTAGAGAGTGGGGGCTGAACCAGATGGTTCAACCCCGTTGTCGCCTGTCTTCGTCTTCCGCCTGCGAGTTAAGTACGCCCAAAGAATTGAGTCATATTCAGGACAAAGGAAAGATCCGTCGTTGCAATGAATAATCTGTAGGCAAGTTTTTTTCCCGAAAGATGTATGAACCCAATTTCCATTGAAAACATATAAGGCTCGGTGATAAATTCAACCATATAATTATAACTTTCCAAAGCATAATTTCATACTTACCATGTAAATGATTAGTAGAAATCAGGACATCAAATTGATGGGTATCACAAAGTGGGGTAGTGGGTGGATCAAAAAAGCAAGGTAAGAAGCAAGACAAGAAGTAAGCATGATCAACCCGTGGAATCATTAAATCATATTACATTATATACTCTCCTACTTGTCATCTTTGAGCGTCTAGTGAACCAAGATCAACTATTGTCACGATTTACGTGCTGAAGTCCCACTAGTATTTTAAAATTTAAAAATGACCACAAATCTACTATTTAAGATATTCCATAGAAATCCCTTAAAATGCGTGTCTATGAGGTGTAAAAATTCTAGGGATCATCTCAATTCTCCAAATACGGTTAAGCCTAAATAGATCGGAAATCAGATGA
Organism: Platanthera guangdongensis; assembly: GCA_039583875.1. Taxonomy (NCBI): domain Eukaryota; kingdom Viridiplantae; phylum Streptophyta; class Magnoliopsida; order Asparagales; family Orchidaceae; genus Platanthera; species Platanthera guangdongensis. Next base: position 179,404,956 of record CM077166.1, on the reverse strand, counting down.
AGAGATTCATTGTGCTCACCTACAATCAAATGATAGTGAGGTGAACTAAAAGTGTGATCATCAAATATAAAATTAACATAAGGTAGAACTTCCAGGTCATCTAATATGAATGACTCATCAGAGTCAAATTCTTCTTTTTGGAGCGGGGGTCCAGACAGAAGTGTGGCACTGAATAGAAGTGGCACTGAATAGAAGTGGCACTGAATAGAAGTGGCATATTGAAATCTAAGGGAGGTGAGGCAAATAATAGTGAGGTCCTCCCAGGAGCCTTAGGAACAAAATCATTTTTCTGGGGGAAAAGAACAATCTCGTACCTATGATGATCAAATGAATGAGAGTTCCTTACACCATCATGCATGCCATGTCGTACTTCCATGATCGTCTTAACAAAATGCTGCATACATCGATGAGTGCAACATGACATAAAACATTATCTTGAAACATGTTTCCTATAGAGAACGCTACGAGACAACGATGAGTAACGAGCATAATCAAATGTCTACTAACCCCAGATAAGTTGTAGGGCTACTCTAAGGGGTTGTGCATCTCGAGTCCTAGTGTGTCTACTATATGATGAGAAACAATGTTTTCTGTGCTTCCACAATAATGATGATGGAGCAAAAATGTCCATAAATATGCGATAGTGCGAAAAATAATATTTCTCCGAAAATCAGTCTCAGTGGTCTCGCTAGGGGAAACTATGCTATGACGAAGGACATAAACTAAATGATCATGCCTCTATCATGTTCTCAGACTCAGGTCCAGGCGTATAGTCACTAAGGAGAACTTCATATTAAGGATCATGTCCATTGATGGAATCAGTAATGACGACAAAGTGGTGTTGCAGACACTCAGGTGATTTGTGCCCAGACTCCATACACTTGAAGAATCAGAATACTCCATTGTTGGTCTTGAAACCAATGAGCTCCTTACCATGGGAGTGTTCTGTAGGAGGAGTAGGAGTCCCAGTAGTGACATGAGGACGAGGGGGATCTAAGATCCCAGTGGTGGGTCAGTGGCGATGGTGTTCAGAGTAGGTCTATCAATAAACCGAATCCAAGATATCCTTTTCAGCAGTGAAGACTCCACTCTACGGGATTTATTAGACAATTCACCCAAATATTTATAGTTGTGCAACTATAAATAACATAACAGAGCCCGTTCAGGTATCACGACACCGTCATATCGTCTTCCTTACGATGATATAACTTAGACTGCAACACTAACAACTCATGAGTGTACTTGTCCATGGAAAGTTTATCCCGGCGAAGGTTGTTGAACCTTCGATAGAAATTTTGTAGTTAGTCTGGGGGGACGTAATGCTTCCGTCACAAAGTTTTATATTTTTACCCATGTGGTGATAGGGGCCAGGCCTAAGATGATGTGTGTGCGCTCTAGTTGAACCCACCATACTAGTGTTGGTCCTTTTAGCTTGAGGGTGTCATATTCTACCAGACGATTCATAGGCATTTGTTTTCATGCCATGAAACTTTCCATGCAATCACACCAATCCAAACGTCTCTCATGTTCTAGTTGGTGGTGGAGTCTATAATCAGGATGAACAGATTTAGAGATGTGATCCTCGTCTCTAGGGATATGGTGAGATGCTCCTCCTAAGTGTGTGGTGGCATCTATGTTCTTAACAGATTTACAAAGCCCGTTCATTATGTGACCCATGACCCATCTCACCTATATTGGTGGTGAGCCCGACAACCTTATAAAATCACTAATGTATTGGGTGAATTAATCGTCACTAGTCTCTAAATGGTGTACTCAATTTTCTATTTCTTAGTTTTTTTTAAAATTAGAAAAATTGTTTTAAGTACTTAATTTTTTTTAAATTAGGGAAAAAAGATTTTACTCTATTTTAAAATACTCAATATAGAGTTTAATTAGAAAAAAGTATTTGAAACGTAATATTTTTTTAAAGTCTATAAATTTTTTTAATGAGAGAAATTAAATGATTTTTTTAAAGATCTTCATTCAAAAGAAATTTTTTAGGATCTTAATTTTTTTTTAAAAATGTTTTTAAAATGTTTAAACAAGGATCATCTGACTCATGATATGCATCAAACTGATGTAATTTGAAATCTCAATATTGATTTTAGATAATAAGTTTTGAGATCAATTAAGAATATGAGGCATTAGCCAAGCTTTCATAAGAAATAATCGTCGATAACTGACCTAGTGTTCACAAATGCGCATAAGACCTAACATTTGTGCGCATTCCTCACTATGAGAAATTAATCCACATGATTTTATTGAAAGAAAAACAACGAATATCAAATTGATGACAAGTAGGTAAGTAATAATTTAGGGCAAGCTCTAATTTTAAAGTTCATAAATATTTAAGCACAAAACGATAATACCAGTTGATGCGCATGGAGAGATGTAAGAGGTATAACTCAGGCGCACAAAAACAACACAACCTCAGCCGAAATCAAATAGGATAAGCCGGAGGAAGCTCGACTTCAATGAAGAGGAGTTGCTTGCTGACTGGGAGGCAGTAGGGAGGTAGGCTGTGGGTGGTGGAAGGCCGGAAGGAGGAGGTGAAGATATCTCGAGGTCAATCTGCTAGCTGGAAGTGGTTCCCGAAAACTGAAGTCGTCAGATTGGACCGTGTCTAACATAGGTGAGTTTGCTAGAGGAAAACACTGCATATGAGGGCTCTCCAGATGCAAAGGTGGTCGTTAAAGGCGGAGGCAAGGCCTAGAGAAGGGTATTCAGCGACTGGAAGGAGGGAATCCGTCAGAGTGTTCATCCGATCTGTCAGAGGATGATACATGGAAGTTCATCAGAGCCCTAGGGGACGTTGGCCTGCAGATGCGAGTGCTGATGAGGAAACTTGTGTTCAGAAAAGCGGCCATCACGTATAGGGTGGGGATATCGGCTGAGAGATCGAGAAACAGAGTGATTTTTCTATATTTCCCTAGCTACCCTTCACGACCCGGGGGGGGGGGGGTGTCAAGGGTTCAACTACATTTATGAGAAGGGATAGGGGGTTTTGTTTTTTTATTTTATTTTAATACTTGATTTTAATGAGAATAAAAGGAATTTAAGAGGGTGTCTTTTCATTTGTTATTCCCCATGAAATTATGATTTAATTCTAGTTTTTGAAATTGAAATATTGAATTATAATTTCAAAATTTTAAAATAAAACATTTATATTTAAAATCTATCGTTTTCAAAACTTGCCATATTTTACTACTATCTAATTTGACGGACCATTTTATTCAGGGTTTTATTGTTCGGTTGCACCAATAAGTCATACAAACGTGCTCGAGTGACCGCGCGAAACAAAATATACATGTGCTAATAATATGCGTAAAAAATAAAACACAAAGAACATGCACGAAGATGTGCGCTACACAAATACAAATACGACAAATAAAAATAAAATAAAGATGCAATTCAGGTTGCACCAGGAACAACATGCAATTGGATATTAGTGATTTTTACAGATTTGTTATTCTCAAACCAAGAAAGCGTTGAACCATGTTCCAACGCTCCAAAATCTTTTCTTCCACAATAGGAATCCATTGCCTTCACAAAGCCCGAGTGTTTTGATATAGACTCCTAGAACTACTGGATCTTTGTGAGGTTCTTAGAACTCTTTTACAACATCTCTGTGCAATAAGATTTTCCACAAAGAGAGATCTCCGAAGAAGACTGAAATCACTTATCAATGATCATGGCATGGATTCAATAAGAAAGAGATTTCTTTAACTTGTCTTGAGATAGCAAGAGAGATATTAAGGTTAAAAAAGAATAATATAAAGAATCTGAGAGATCATAAATCTGGGAATAGGTGTGTGTTCTATGTGAAAGAGAAATAAGAAGTATACAAGTAGTTCTATCCAAATCCTATCAGAAAAGGATAAAAGTGATATTTCCTAATACTGATATCTTGCGAAGGATTGCCATTACATCTGAAATCTCCTTCTTTTACTTCTTTGTTTTTTTCAAATGGCTATGAATAATTGGTCAATGGATATATTCTTGGAGAGTTATTGTTCTCTTGATTCCACTTATTAGTCTAATTGCATTCTAGTATGGACTTCTACCGAGCACTCTAGAATACTACTTCATTCAGAGTTCTTACTCATCAGTCGAAATGATTTCGACTCTCGGCTTCTAATAGTTGTTCCTTCAGTAACTTGGTCAAGGTTCGATATCCAGTTACCTATCGACTACTGATACTTGTTATTGGCACTCCTGCTACTTCTATATTCTAATAGAGTTCGACTGCTGCCTTTTAATAGATGTCTCCTTAGAATATATCCAAACATCGAGAGACATTCAGCTATTGGCTTCTGATATACTTGTTATTAGCACTTCTTTATTAGTCTAATGTCATTCGACTACCGTTTGCTAACAAACTTTAAGTATACGAATATAACATGCGCTATGAAATCTTATTGACTACTGCTGAATTTCTTACTAATGATCTTCAATACTGGATATATCCTGAGTTCTAAGAGCTATTCGGCTATTGCTGATAACATTTTGAATAAGATCAAGGTCTAACTAGCATTCGATTGAAAGCTTCTAATAGCTCACGTTGCTTGCTTCTTCTAACTGACTTGTATTTGACAAACACCTTCTGATAATAGCTACTATCGTCGATTGTCATTCAACAAACATGGTTTGTATTTGACGATTTCTTCGTATGTAGCAAATCTTCAACCTTGGTCACTGCATGCAGAAATTACACAGTATGTTACAAAGCTGTTTGAAAAGGCCCATTAAAAAGGCCAATTATAGGTTTTCTTCTTTCTTATGTATTAGTCCCACATCTTGTATAAGGGATGATTCTCTCTCTTATCCCTATATATTTGTACTCATACTTGTAATTTGTAATTCAAGAAGGATATACAAGGTTTACTCTATTCTTCAACATGGTATCAGAGCTCTGATCCTCTGGAGCGGGCTGTTCCCTTTTAACCGCTTACCCTGTTTCTCCCCGGGCGGTCTACTGCCGCTGTCCGCGAGGTCCTGTTCGCTTCCTACCCGCCAGCCTCTATTTTTTTACCCGCTCCTCTTCCATGGTTCCACCACTTCCCCCAACCCCCGCACCCCCCGAGCTTTTATAAGCTTCATGTGGGGCCCTCAGACTGCTTCTATCCGTCGACCTCATCTTGTCGCTGTTGAATTTTTTGAAGTGGAAGTGGGTGATCTGAGCGGTCTGGGCGGTTTGTCTGAGCGACTTGGGCAGTCTGTCCGTGCGGCCCTTGCGGACAGATGGTGACGGCCTGACAGGTCGGCCTTGTTGTGGCTGGCGGTCTGTTCCATGTGAAAGCCGGACGGATATGATGTTTATCCGCAAAGTTGCCGGGTTGGACGGTGTTGCAGACTTGGTCTGGATCCGCATCATGTCCAGGGTAGCTGTCCGGGAAGTCGCGCGGTTTGCGCGAACTGATGTCTTTGCCTGTCGAGTTCGGCAGCTGTCTGCCTTGTGCGCCTTGGCTGCGAGCTCGGAGTTTGCGGTCTGTGCTGTGTTTGCAAGTGGGCAGGCTGGAGCGCTATTCGCAGAGCCCGCCTGTTTTGTGATCAAGTCTGGCTGGGCTTTGGCGACTTGGCAGTGGCTTGGTATCCGGCCTTGGTGGTGCCACCTTGGCAGACTCGCTCTTGTCTAGTTGCATCAGTCTGTTGTGTATCCGCAGCTTAATAGATACACTTGGTGCTCGCACAGGATAGGGCGATTATCCTATCGTTTAGTGCGGTGATCACACTTCTCTCCACGCCTATAAATAGGACCCCCCTGTCACATTATATTACCCCGAGTGAACAGTTGTGCGGATAGCGCTGGAAAGCCAGGGACTTGGTTCTGACTGCGGTCAGGGACAGTGCAGACTCTACGGGTAGCAACCAACGGATAGCAGCAGGTCGCGGCTTGCGACCAAGCGGTCTTTTCTTCTGCAACTTATTTCCTAGTTCAATAAGCTGTCCGCCTCTAGGCGGCTTGTTCAGTTCGGTGGCAGCAGTCCGCGTGATCTGGCGGCTAGACGACCTCGCGGTCAGGCGGCTTGCAGTTCAGCGGACAGAGTTCTTTTCAGCACTATAATAACGGACAGTCCGCGCGACTTGTTGCAGTCTTGCGACTAGGCGGCTTCAGCAGACTCCATAGCGGTTAGCAGCAAGGCCGGTGGTTACTCCTTGAGTCCGCGCGACTTGTTTTTCGCTTTGTATTTTTCCTGCTTCCATCGGATACATTGACAATCATGTCTCGTCATGTATGCCTTGCTCTGTAAAGATCTTTGATAAGTACAAGATTTTTGCTATTCTAGTTGTTTTTGGTTTGCTTGTGCTCAGTGTGGTTCCTTCGCCTGGTGTCCCGTTTTCCGCTATCACAAATTTTTACATGGTATCAGAGGGATCAGAGGCTGAGCAGTGATCAAACGTCAGCTTGTTTTTCTGCTTTTGAGAGTCTAAGTAAACAAGGTGTTTGCAATGGAAGGTGGATTCACAAGAGGTCTTGGAATTGAGCTCCTTACGTCGACTAACTACAAGAAGTGGAAATTGTGTATGAAGAGTTATCTTTTGGGCGAGGACCTTTGGGAAGTCGTCAGCGGAGATGAAAAGCAGGAGATTACTGCTGCTGCGAGTGCTGGTGCTGATGCGGTGAGAGCTTGAAGGAAGACAACTGCGAAAGCTGAGTTTGCTCTCAAGCGGGTTATTTTGCCGGAACTCTTTGACTACATCATTGGATGTCGGTCTGCTGCGAAAATTTGGACTTCCCTTCATGAGTTATTCAACAGGAAGAATGTAGCACGACTACAGTTTCTGGAGAATGAGTTTGCAATGGACACTCAAGGTGATCTGCATATATCTATGTTCTTCTTGAAGTTGAAGAACTTGTGCGCTAAGATTTCAACGCTGAACCCCGATGAGCCTATTTCTGAGGCAAAGCTGAATATGCACATTATCCACGGTTTGCGAAAGGAATATGTGGTATTTGTCACTTCTGTTCAAGGCTGGGCCACTCAACCGTCTTTGCTAGAGCTGGAGAACCTGCTGGCTTCGCAGGAGAGCTTGACAAAACAGATGACTGGAGTTATTCTCTCTGAAGGAGGCAGTGAGACTCTTTTCTCAGAGAAGAAGAAGAGGTGGGAGAAGAAGAAGACTGATGCTGGTGATGGTCCTTCAACTTCTTATCAAGAAGAGAAGAGTGTTGCTCCTAAGCGTGATTGGAAGACGAAGAAGGATTGGCTTAAGTGCTACAGGTGCAACCAACCAGGTCACTTCAGGAAGAATTGCAAGGTCAAGCTGCAGCCGGGGCATGTTGCAGACAAAGAGGAGGCTGGTGCTAGTGTCGAGGAAGCCAGATGGAGGAATGCGTTCATGACGGGCACGTGTGTCCGTGCATTGTCAACCATCGACTACAAAGATGACTGGATTGTGGACTCAGGGTGTGGTCACCATCTCACCGGGGACGAGTCGAAGTTCTCCTCTCTGCACACGTTTTCAGGTAATGAAGCTATCATTACTGCTGATGATACTGTTCATGCAGTCGAGAAGGAGGGTGTTGTTTCTTTAGGTAGTGATAATGATCCACTCACCTTAAGGAGTATTTATCACGTACCAGGCATGAAGAAGAACCTCTTCTCTGTGATCAATGCGGTGGACGCAAGTTATCACGTTCTGTTTGGTCCAACAGAAGTGAAATTTCTCCGCAATGTATCAGCGATAAAGACTGACGTTGCTCATGTAGGGAGAATGGTTAGAGACTTATTTGTTCTATTAACAAGTTCTTATGTTGATCGGATGAGGGCCAACGATAATGCAGCTATCTGACATGAGCGACTGCGACATGTTGGGATGGACAAGCTGAAAGCTATGACAGTGAAGAGCCTTGTGGAAGGCTTGCCTAGGTTGTCATCCTTCGGCGACGGTTATGTCTGCGCGGGGTGTCAATATGGAAAAGCTCATCACCTTCCGTTTGACAAGTCGCAAACTAGGTGTAAAACACCATTGGAGTGTATCCATGGTGATCTGATGGGGCCGACCGTCACAGCCAGCCTTGGAGGCAGCAGGTACATGTTGGTCCTGATTGATTACTACACGAGGTACACTTGGGTGTACTTTATGAAGGAGAAGTCGGACACGTTCCGTTTGTTTGTGGAGTTCAAGGAGCTGGTGGAGGGCCGGTTTGGCTTGTAGATCAAGAAGTTGAGAACATATAACAGAGGTGAGTTCGTTTCAAATGAGTTCTCAAACTTCTGCAGGAAGCACGTCATTCAAAGGGAGCTCACTTTTGCTCATACTACACAACAAAATGGAGTAGCAGAGCGGAAGATCCGTCATCTAATGGAGACCTGCAAGTGTTTGCTTCATGTCAAAGACATTCCAAGGTCCTTCTGGGCGGAATGGATGACCTGTGCTACGTATGTCATCAATCAGATGCCTCTGAGTCCGATCAACATGAAGTCTTCTCATGAGATGATGTTTAAGGAGAAGCCTGAAGTTGTACACCTTCGAGTGTTTGGATATATCTGCTACATACACATCCCAGATGCTCTCAGGATAAAGCTGGATGCAAAAATAAGGAAACTTGTCTTTGTGGGCTATGATGAGCGAAAAAAGCGGTGGAAGTGTATGGATCCAGTGACGAAAAAAGTTCGTGGTTTCGAGAGACGTGGTCTTCGACGAGCTGACGTCATATGGAGGTGGCTCCTCTATGGAGCTGCAGGAGAGCAGATCGGATGGCCGACAAGAGGAGGCTGTTAAGGATCTTCTGGTGGAGCTGCCTGTGTCACCAGGAGCTCCAGGTGTTTCTAGCTCGGGACAGAGGCTTCTGGTTCAGGAAGCAGGGGGAGCGTTGCTCCAAGATTGTCCGAGAATGAAGCTGATTTTGAAGAAGCAGCAGAGCTGGCTAGCAAGGGTCAGACTCTTCGGAGATCGAAAAGGACCATTAAATCACCGACTCGTAGCGAAGGAAACACGGTGTGCTTGGTCTGTTGTTTCTTCGCAGGCCCTCTGGACGAGCGAGAGCCTTCTAGCTTTGATGATGCTACTGGAGTCAAGGAGTGAGAATACACCATGAATGAGGAGATGGCTGCCCTCAGGAAGAATGAGACGTGGGACCTTGTGCCCAAGATCGATGACGTTACTCCTGTGACATGCAAGTAAGTCTATAAGCTGAAGAAGAAGATGGATGAGAGCATCGAGCAGTACAAGACTCGCCTTGTAGCTTGAGGTTTTTCTCAGCAGTACGGAGATGATTATGAGGAGACGTTTAGTCCTGTGACAAAGATGACCTCAGTTCGAGTGGTGATGACCTTGGTGGCTTGCCAGAGTTGGAAGATGTGGCAGCTGGACGTAAAGAATGTCTTTCTTTACGGGGAGATTAATAAAGACATCTTCATGGTTTAGACACCAGGATATATGTCTGAAGATCATCCAGTATACGTCTGCAAACTCCGGAAGGCCCTTTATGGTTTAAAGCAGGCTCCGCGGGCATGGTTTGAGAAGATCGCAGAATACCTCTAATTATGCAGTTATTTTGTCTTGGATTCAGATTCAAGTCTGTTCATCAAGAAGAAGGGGGAGCTTCATGTCTTGGTGCTGCTGTACGTGGACGACATGATTGTCACGGGTAACTCCGAGGAGGGGGTGGCTAGGCTCAGGGCAGAGCTAGCCATTCAGTTCGAGATGAAGGACTTGGGTGAGCTCCACCACTTCCTTGGACTCGAGGTGGAGGGGAAAGAGAGCGGCATACTTGTTTCCCAAATGGGCTATTCGGATCAGATCGTTCAGCGATTCGGCATGCGGGAAGGGAGGAGTAGCTTTACTACACTTGATGTTGGCATCAAACTTCGATGAGATGAGGGGAGGATACTTCCAGATCCTCTTGTGTTCTGTGCTCTGGTGGGGAGCCTTATTTACTTGACGATTACGAGGCCAGACATTGCATATGCTGTAGGCCGAGTAAGTCGGTATATGATAGAACCTCGGAAGCCTCATCTGATGACGACAAGGAGCATTCTGAAGTACGTGAAGTCTACTTCTGATATGGGTCTCCTTTATGGGAGAGACACGAGCTTCGACCTGCACGACTATACAGATGCTGATTATGGGGGAGGTTCAGGCGATCGGAAGTCAACATTTGGTTACGTCTTCACATGTGGATCAACAGGAATTTCTTGGTGCAGTAAGAAGCAGGATTCGGTGTCCGTCTCTACTACAGAAGCGGAGTACAAGACTTCGGCCTTGGCAGCTCGAGAAGCCATCTGGCTTAGGAGGCTAGTAGAGGACGTCCATGAAGAAGTGCGCAGTCCTATTCTGCTACGCGGTGACAATGAGAGTGCCTTGAAACTGGTTAATAATCCAGTTTGTCACGCGCAGATCAAACATATTGAGATTGAACACCATTTCATCCGGGAGAAGGTGTTGGAGGGGTCTCTTGTGGTTGGACATGTGCGGAGCGAGGACAGCATCACAAACATCTTCACGAAGCCTCTGTCGAAGGGGTTATTTACTCGGTTACGGGGATTGCTAGAGCTGGTCTCCACTTCCCACTTCAAGGGGGAGTGTTGAATTTTTTGAAGTGGAAGTGGGTGACCTGGGCGGCCTAGGCGATTTGTCTGAGCGTCTTGGGCAGTCTGTCCGCGCGGCCTGTGCGGACAGAAGGTGGCGGCCTGACAGGTCGGCCTTGTTGTGGCTGGTGGCTGTTCCATGTGAAAGCCGGGCGGATTGGATGTTTATCCGCAGAGTTGTCGGGTTGGACGGTGTTGTGGACTTGGTCTGGATCCGCATCATGTCCAGGGTAGCTGTCCGGGAAGTCGCCCGGTTTGCGCGGACTGATGTATTTGTCCGTCGAGTTCGGCAACTGTCTGCCATGTGCGCCTTGGCTGCGAGCTCGGAGTTTGCGGTCTGTGCTGTGTCCGCAAGTGGGCGGACTGGAGCGGTATTCACAGAGCTCGCCTGTTTTGTTATCAAGTCTGGCTGGGCTTTGGCGACTTGGCAGTGGCTTGGTATCCGACCTTGGTGGTGCAACCTTGGCGGACTCGCCCTTGTCTAGTCGCAGCGGTCTGTTGTGTATCCGCAACTTAGCGGATATACTTAGTGCTCGCACAGGATAGGGCGGTTATCCTATCGTTTACGGCGGTGATCACACTACTCTCCACGCCTATAAATAGGACCCCCCCTATCACATCAGATTACCCCGAGTGAACAATTGTGTGGATAGCGCTGGAAAGCCAGAGACTTGGTTCTGACTGCGGTCAGGGACAATGCGGACTCTGCGGGTAGCAATCAGCGGTTAGCAGCAGGTCGCGGCTTGTGACCAGACAGTCTTTTCTTCTGCAACTTGTTTCCCAGTTCAATAAGCTGTCCGCCTCTGGGCGGCTTGTTCATTTCGGTGGCAGCAGTCCGCGTGATCTGGCTGCTAGGCGACCTCGCGGTCAGACGGTTTGTAGTTCAGCGGACAGAGTTCCTTTCAACACTGGAATAACGGGCAGTCCGCGCGGATTGTTGCGGTCTTGCGACCAAGCGGCTTCAGCGGACTCCTTATCGGTTAGCAGGAGGGCCGACAGTTACTCCTTGAGTCCGCGCGACTTGTTTTTTGTTTTGTATTTTTCCTGCTTCCATCGGATACATTGACAATCATGTCTCACCATGTATGCCTTGCTCTGTAAAGATCTTTGATAAATACAAGATTCTTGCTCTTCTGGTTGTTTTTGATTTGCTTGGGCTCAGTGTGGTTGAGGGTTCCTGCGTATGGTGTCCTGTTTTCCGCTATCACAATTTTTTACAGTCGCAGACTACCTCTATCCGTCGCGGACTGCTTCTATCCGTCGACCTCTTCTTGTCGCAGACTGCCTCTATCCGTCGCGGACTGCTTCTATCCGTCGACCTCTTCTTGTCGCGGACTGCCTCTATCCGTCGCGAAATGCTTCTATCCGTCGACCTCTTCTTGTCGCAGACTACCTCTATTCGTCGCAGACTGCTTCTATCCGTCGACCTCTTCTTGTCGCGGACTGCCTCTATCCGTCGCGGACTACTATCCGTCAACCTCTTCTTGTCGCGAACTACCTCTATCCGTCGTGAATTGCTTCTATCCGTCGACCTTTTCTTGTCGCGGACTGCCTCTATCCGTCGCAGACTACTCTCTGTCGCGATCTGCTTCTCTACCCGCTTGACCGGTCTGCTTCTCTACCCTCCGGTCTGCTTCCGTGGTTCCCGCTCGCAGACTGCTTCTATCAGCTGCAGCTTCATCTAGCCGCTGTGGCCTCCTCTTGTTTAGCCCGCCGCCTGCTCTTTGCGCGGTTTGCTCTTCCTGCCGCAGCCTCTTCTTTTCTAGTCACGACCCTTGCCTGTCTTCTCTTGTGGACGCGATCTCTCTAAGCCACGCTCTCAGTCCGCCTAACATTGTCCGCTACTCTCCTAGTCGCTGCGACTTCCTCTTTCTTGTGTACTGCTCTACCCGCATCTCATCTTGGCTGCCGACCTCTCTTCTAGTCGCTGCAGCTTACTCTTGCTCGTGTGCTGCTCTCCCGCCCCCTCTTGTTTGTCGGCCACTGCCCTGGCCGCTGCTCCTCCACTCGCCGACTTCTCCTCTAGTCGCGGTGACTTCCTCTTGCTGTCATGGACTCCACAATTGCTTCCTCTCTTCCCGCTCGTGTTGCGGCTCCCTCTCCTGAAATCCGCGACGAGCTTCGGATCACCACCATCTCTCTCAGTGTGAAGCCCAACTTTGTGGAATGAGTGCATTCGGTTCGCCGTGTTCTACAAACTAAAGGTCTTCTTCATCACCTTACCCGAGACGTTCCTATTGCCCCTACTGACGAGTGGTTACATGATGACGGTCGGGTTCGATCCTGGATCCTCAATTCCATGGATACCGAGCCATATCACATGGTCATGTATCATGAGACTGTTAAGGCAATGTGAGCGGAGCTTCACTCTCTCTACTATGACAAATACAACTTACTACACCTGTTTGATATCATCTCCGTTCTTCAGTCTCTGGATCCCGGGACGACATGTGACTTGACCTCTTTTGTGGCCAAGGCCAAAACTCTGGTGGAAACCTGGATACAACATCAGCCGCCCTCCACGGATTTTGCTGCACAACGAGCGCAAAAGGAAGCCGTTGGAATTGCGATGATGATGACTCAAGTTCCTCCCCACCTCCACAGTGTCCGGGCTTAGATTCTTTCCTCCTCTACAACCCCTCACTGTCCGATGTCTGTTCTATGCTGCTTAAAGTTACACCTCCATCTGTGGCCCCACAACTTTTTCACCTGCTTTCCTTCAGCAGCCTCTCCTACCTACTCCAGCTCCAGCTCGTGGCTCTTCAACTAGGGGAGGCCGCCACACTTCTCAGGGACGAGGATGTGCTGGGCGCTCTGCTTTAAAATGTACTTACTGTGGCCGAGAGGGTCATCTTGAAGCTACATGCTACCGCAAGTATGGTCTACCTGCACACCTTACTGCCTCTACTACAGCTGCTCCTTGATTCCTCTACCCGACAAGATATCAATGCTCTCCGCACCCAGCTTTAACAACTCCAAGGCGTTATCAGTCGCTCGTCTGGCTCGGTAGCGTCTTTCTCCACTGAAGGTATATCCTGTCTCTCCCATATAGGGGTGCGAGCGGTTCGGTTTGGGGCGGTTTGGACCCAAACCGAAACCGAACCAACATGCCTCGGTTTTTGGTTTGTCCAAACCGACCCGACCCGAACCCAGTCGGTTCGGTTCAAAGTCGGTTCGGTTTTAGTCGATTTTTTGCGGTTCAGTGTCGGTTTTCTATGAACAAACATAATCAAGTGCTATTTGTTGGATTGGTCATCTTCCCTTTAATAATTTCATAATCTTTATCAACTAAAAGTTTATATTAAATAAATAACATACAATTTTTTTGAGTATTAGTCAGAGAGAATGTTTATTAAATTCACATCACACACACAAACAATTATTATATTCGTGCATTTTTAGACATGCAGAGTTTGGGTATATTGAGGCAAACTTTTTTTATGACATCTCAAAATTCTTTATAATAACTTGGACTAATTTAGTAGTAATAGATCCAACAATAAGCAATCAGAGCAATTGGAGTATCACGATTGATAATCATTGTCGTTATTAAATCAATTTAATATACATAACATCTCAAATAATGGAACTGTTAATAAAACTTTTTCCCAACAAAATTACTTAGGATCTGAAAAACTCTCTAAACCTAAGGAGAAGGGTCAGAAAAATCTCACCAAGCACGGAGATGAGAAAAGTGAACTTGGTTGTAGACCCAAAGATAATCTGAAAGTTGCTCGATCAAATACACCCCAAAACAGTGGTGAAGTGCTCGGTTCGGTTCGGTTTAGTCGGTTTTCACAACTTGAAAACCGACCCGAACCGATAAGCCTTCGGTTTTCAAAAGCTCCAAACCGAACCGACACCGGACCGGGCGGCTCGGTTTCAAAGTCGGTGCGGTTCGGTCGGTTCGGTCGGTTTAGTCGGTTTTCGGTTTTCGTTCCTCACCCTTACTCCCATAGCCTCCACTGGATCGTGGACTCGGGTGCTACTCACCACATTACATCCCAGCAACCACCACAGTATATACAGTCTACTTATCCCAACTTCATCACTGTTGCCAATGACGACACCACTCCGGTTTTTGGCGCGGCTAATCTTCGGCTTACTCCCACTCCATCTATCCCCGGTTCTCCATGTTCCGGGGTCCTCCTTCAACTTGTTATCAGTTAGTCGTCTTACTAAGGAACTTGACTGCTGTATAACATTTTCTCCTTCCTCGTTTGTTGTGCAAGATCGCCGCACGCGGAGTATCATTGGTAAAGGGCGGCTGTCAAATGAGCTGTATCTCTTGGATGTTCCACCCACCATTCTCTCTGCTGTTTCCACTGTTGACTGGTATCGCCGCCTTGGGCATGCTTCCCTCCAGATTCTCAAGAAAGCTCTTCCTGATGTCTCACTGCGAGAGTTTACTTGTAAATCATGTATTTACGGCAAACAACACCGTATTTCTTTCCCTCCTACATGTACCAGAAGTACTACTCTGTTCTCTTTAGGTCATTCTGATATATGAGGTCCCTATAAAGTCCCCAATGTTTTTGGCTATCGGTATTTTGTCACATTTATTGATGATTACTCGCGTCTCACTTGGTTATATTCACTTCATGATCGTACTGAACTAACATCTGTTTTTCGTACTTTTCTAACTGAGACGCGTATGCAATTCTCCACAATACTAAAAATCATTCGCACCGATAATGCTCGTGAATATACCGGTTGCACCTTCTCCAATTTATGCACCGAGCTTGGAATTATACATCAAACCTCGTGTGCTTATACCCCCCAGCAAAACGGTGTGGCCGAGCTGAAAAATCGTCACCTCCTTGATGTTGCCCGTTCCCTCATGTTTCAAATGCAAGTGCCCACAGAATACTGTAACTTTGCGGTCTCTACTGCTTCTCACCTCACCAACCACATGCCTTCGTCCGTCCTCGACTTCGCCTCTCCATTTAGTCTCTTTTTTCCTTCCGTGACTCCTTTCTCTTTCACACCTCGTGTCTTTGGCTGTGCATGTTATGTACACCTTCTTGGTCCATCTACTGGCAAGCTCGCTGCTCGCGCCACAAAATGTATACTTGTTGGCTACTCCCGTACTCAAAAAGCTGGTTTGTTACTCACTTACTAACCACAAGATGATTATCTTGGCTGATGTAACCTTCCTTGAGGATCAACCATTCCACTCCTCTCCCTCTACCCTGTCACCATCACCGTCCACTGCTGCTCGTCTTGCCGTCCCCGTCACGTCTCCATCTCTACCATCTCCTCCTACTCTCCTAGTTCCTTCACAACCTTCACATCCTCTCCGTTTCTATACTTGCCGTAAGTCCAAGACTACTTCCCTGCAACAGCTCTCCTCTATAGATGACATTCTGCGGTGTGCTGATCAAGCATCAACCTCTACGACACATCCCTTGACGAATTATGTGTCTCTCCATCGCCTCTCTCCACCACTCCACCAGTTTGTCATTTCTCTTTCCTCCATCTCTCTTCTTAATTCTGTGCAGGACGCGCTTCAGCACCTGGGGTGGAGGGCAGCCATGGAAGATGAAATGACTGCCCTCTGGGCTAACCAGACCTGCGATCTGGTTCCTCTTCCTCCTGACCTGTCTAGTGTCAATTGTAAGTGAGTGTTTGTTATCAAACATGCTTCGTATGAGACTATTGACCGCCTCAAAGCTCGCCTCGTGGCATGAGGGTTTACTCAGCAGCAAAGCCTTGATTGTGATGAAACCTTCTCCCTGATTGCCAAGTTGAATACTGTTTGAGTTCTGATCTCCGTGGCTGTCCATCGTCAGTGACATCTCCATCAGTTGGATATTAAAAACGCATTCCTCAATGGTGATCTGTTGGAAACTGTCTATATGCACCAACCACCCGGGTTTGAGACCATTGGGGAGTCTCTTGTATGTCATCTCCGGAAGTCTATATATGGTCTCAAACAGTCCCTACGTGCTTGTTTTGACAAGTTCAGCATGGTTGTTCGTGAAGTTGGCTTTACACGAAGCTCAACTGACTTCTCCCTATTCACCCGTCATCAACCAACAGACACTGTGATTCTCCTTGTGTATGTTGATGATATCCTAATTACTGGTGACAAATCTACAGGAATACAACAAATCAAACAACATTTGAACTCAGTTTTTCAGAAAAAAGGCCTGAGAAATCTTCGATACTTCCTTGGGCTTGAAGTCGTCAGACGACCTGATGGTCTCGTCTTATCCCGGCGGAAGTACTGTATTGACCTTCTTCAAGATGTTGGCTACTCAGGGTGCAAACCCGCGGACACCCCTGTGGATGTAAACCACAAGCTCTCTGCACATGGTTATGATTCCGACCAACTGCTTACAAATCCAGAATACTATCGACGCTTGGCGGGGAAGCTGATTTATCTTACAGTTACTCGACCTGACATCTCATTTGTTGTGGGAGTTGTGAGTCGTTTTATGCATGCTCCTCAGACTATCTCATCTCCAAGCCGTTGAGCGGATTCTCAGATATCTAAAGACTGCTCCGGGACAAGGACTTGTTTACAAACCCTCTACCTCCCTATCTCTAGTTGCGTATTCTGACGCTGACTATGCAGGTTCTCTGGATGATAGACGTTCCACAACTTGTTTCTGTACATAATTCGGTGGACACCTTATAACCTGGCGTAGGAAGAACTAGAACGTTGTTGCTCGATCTTCTGCTGAGGTCGAGTACCTGGCCTTGGCTGCTGGTGTATTAGAGTTAACATGGCTTGAAAGTCTTTTTAATGATTTGGGACTCAAACTCTCGTCTCCGGCAACCTTATTTTGTGACAATCAAGAAGCTATACATATTGCCGAGAATCCAGTTTTCCATGAACGAACGAAACATATTGAAGTTGACTGTCATTTCATTCGAGAAAAAGTTCAATCAAAGAAGATTGAATTGGAACATGTTCCCGCTACCGGACAAGTCGCTGACATCCTAACTAAAGCCCTCTCTCGACCGCTATACTATCAGTTCTTATCCAAGCTTGGCACCTGCGTCTTGTATGCTCCAGCTTGCGGGGGAGTGTTAGAAAACTATTTGTAAAGGCCCATTAAAAAGGCTCATTATAGGTTTTCTTCTTTCTTATGTATTAGTCCCACATCTTGTATAAGAGATGATTCTCTCTCTTCTCCCTATATATTTGTACTCATACTTGTAATTTGTTATTCAAGAAAGATATACAAGGTTTACTCCATTCTTCAACACAGTACATTGCCTTTCTATACATTTGACAAAAGGTAAACTTATATTGCTTTATATATAATCTGTTTTAGCCAATCTTTAGCCTTGACCACTACCTGTAGAAATTACACATAATACATAGTTTTTCTATACATTTGACAAAGACAAATCTATTTTTCATTTAATATAATCTGTTTTATCAAATATAATGAGTTTTTGCCAACAACTAGGTTAACCAAAATTCTTCCAGAACAGATTTGAATAAGGTCATTCTTCTGTATCAATTTTTTTGTTCTATTCATTTCCTTTTTTGGTTAACGTGCTGCCGTGTGACCTTGAGGTCACAAACTTGAGTCCTGGAAGCAGCCTCTTGCAGCTCTTGCAAAAATGCATGGTAAGGTTTGCCTGCATTTCACCCTTGTGGTGGGACCCTTCCCTGGACCCTTGCTATGCGGGGATGCTTTGTACACCAGGCTGCCCTGTTTATTCACTTCCTTCTGAGAATAAGCTACTTTGTTTCAGTTAAATGCCCATTCACTCAGCACTTTGTAATGATAACTTCTCAATTTGGTTAAGTTTTCTTTCATCTACCTGTAAATAGATAAAGTGTGGTTAGACATGCGAAACCCTTAGAATCTGCAATATATTGTATTAGAAAATTATACTAAAACTCATAATTGTTCAAAATCGGAAAATGGTATAACCTCATACTATCCGAGCTAATCTAAGGACCTAGATTTAATTTATTCTAGAACTAATTGATGATTCTATTGGCACTGATTTTAGTTATATATATGCTTGCAGGATCTATTTACTGGAGTTTATTCAACATCTGCTTCACATCCAGCCTGGCGCATGGGACCACACCATGGTATGGTCTACAGAATGCAATATCCTGTCATGATGGTGTGTTATCTTACATTTGTTCGGTTTCTATAAGATTGTTAAATACAATCCGATTGTTTTTGTTATCTAATATGCTGTGCTCCTGTGTTTGTGATACTGGCAGCAGCCCGCGACATATGGTGCTGTTAAGCAGTCTTCACCGACATTTCATACTCCGGTTTCGACAAATCCGTTTGATCTTGGGAACGAGTCAGCTTCAGCTCCCAATCCTGTGGTATATCTGAACCTCAAGTTCTAATTTTTTTGTGTGCGTGCCTGAAAGGTATGCACGTGCTTATTAAATTTCTTCCTCATATATGGTTTATAAAAGTTATTTCTAAATTTTTATTTTGATTTCGTTTGCATGCATATTTCATATTGCTTTTGAATATATATGAACTAAATATTTAAGAATCTTATGAATAATGTCAGTTTGGTTTCATTTTTTCATTTCAAATCCAACTTAAAAAATGTTGGTTATGAAGATAGTTTGATCTTAATTCCTCAACAAGAATTTTGGAAAAGCTGTCTCAATGTACAATTTTGTTTGTATTGTAAACAAATATATTTAGAAATGGTTTGACGCATGACGAAACTATAGGTGGCGGACTTACGATGCTGTAACCCTAAATGCAATACTAGCAAGCACACGACAAACACAAATGAAGCTACAATCAACCCTAGAGTGACATGCAAACATACACAATTCAATGATCTAACAAAGGATGACCCATTCTAAGATGTGAGACTAAAAACCTAAAGAAAGAGAAAGAGGATTCTAGTAGGGCCTTGCTATTGGGCCTTTTTACATTGTCTTATTCAACACTCCCCCGCAAGCTGAAACATATAGATCATAGACACAAAGCTTGGATATGAACTAAAATATAACGGACGTGGTAAACCCTTAGGGTCAGTTTGTTTGGGCGTTTTTCCTCCTTTGCGTTGGCATCGGAACAAGGTTTTTTTGCCAGTTAGTTTCGGCGTTCCGTCGGCATCGGAGGAGAGAAATGCCAGTCTCAACGCTCTTTCCGGCAGCTCCTCCGACCTCCTTTCCAACGCCACGTTACCAACGCAACCTATGGCGAAGGCGGCGGCGCTGCGTTGGCGGCGCTCTGGCGAAGGGGCGTTGCTCGGACGGTGCTCTGACCTAGGGGCGGTGCTCTGGCGAAGCTATTTCGATCTCCAGCCATGGATTCCGGCGGAGCTATTTCGATCTTCAGCCATGGATTCCGGCCGGAGCTACGCTACCCCCTCCTGCCAGAGCTCTGTCACCCCTTCCGCCGGAGATAACCCTCCCCCCGGCGAAAAGCCTCCCCCCGACGACGCGATGCACAGCCACCGCCACCTGATCTCCAGCCATGGTAGATCTATGGTATTTTTTGATTATTATTATTATATTATTATTATAATATTACGATTATTATTATAATATTATGATTATCATTATATTTGTATATTATGATTTATGATTATGAATTATTATTATAAATAATTAATTATAATCTATTTTAATTAGTATAATTATAATTTTTTATAATTAAATGTAACTGAAACGCCACCGTTGTTTTACCAAACTGTTTGTCCATTCTAAACAGCTCTGTCACCGCTATTTTACCAAATTGTTTCTCCATTGTGTACAGCTCCATTCCCACAGCTCTATTCCCACAACTCTATTCCCACAACTCCTTTTGTCATCGCCGCCGCCGAAACAAACTGACCCTTAGTGCCATAGTGGGAATATCAGCCACTGGCCCAGTGGCAGGAACATGTTTGAATTCTAATTTTTCAATTGAACTTTCTCCCGAATGAAGTGATAATCAACTTTGATGTGTTTGGTACATCTTGAAATACGATATTCTTAGCAATGTGTATAACGACATTACTGTCACAATGAAGAGCTGCCGACGTAGGATGTTTAACATTAAGGTCACTTAGAAGACTTTCCAATTAGGTGAGCTCAGTCACAACAAAGGCCATTGAGCGATATTCTACCTCGGTAGATGAGCGAGCGACCACAAAATGCTTCTTGTTGTGCTAGGTGATAAGGTGTCTACCGAAATATGTACAATATCCACTTGTGCAACTACGATCATCCTGTGAGTCCACATAGTCAGTATCCGAGTATGCAACTAAAGATAAAGAGGACGATGAAGGCTTGTATACAGGCCCTTGTCCCGAAACCGTCTTCATGTATCGAAGGATGCAGTCAACTGCCTAGAGATGAGAGGTTCATGGAGCATGCATGAATCGACTAAACTCCAACAAAGGATATACCAAGTCTTGCAACTGTAAGATATATCAGCTTCCCTACAAGATGACGATAATCCTCTGAGTTTGTAGCGCGAGCATAAAGCTTATGATTGACATCCATAGGAGTATTTGCAGGCTTGCATCCAGAGTAGCCAATATCATGAAGCAAGTCAAGACTGTACTTCCATTGAGATAGAGCAAGTTCATCAGGACACCGAGCTACCTCAAGACCAGGAAAGTACCGAAGATTTCCCAAGTTTTTGGTTTGAAAAGCAGAATACTAGTGTTGCTTGATCATGCACATTCCTTTTGCATCATCACCCGTAATCAAGATGTCATTGACATAGACCAAAAGAATTACTGTGCCCGTCGGGCGATGACGAGTAAATAATGAGAAGTCTGCCGAGCTTCGAGTGAATCCAACACTGCGAAAAACCTGACATAACTTGTCAAACCATGCTCGAGGAGACTGTTTGAGATCATAAGAGACTTTCTTAGATGACAAACAAGGGACTCTCCTGTGGTCTCAAACCTGGGAGGTTGTTGCATATAGACAGTCTCCTGCAGATCGTCATGGAGAAAAGCATTTTTGGAATCCAATCATTGTTGTGGATATCGACCGACTATGAAGCATAGATACATAAAAATGGCTTACGTATCGACTCGAACGCGTATCATATACGAAAAATGTCTGGAAACGCATATCTAAAATGCCGGAAACATTTTAATTAATTAATAAATAAAATTAATCTAGGAGTCGCATATCCCGCATGCTGGATACGCGACTCCCGCTTATTGGCCGCGTCACCGCAGCTTGTCGCGTATATTAGGTTAGCGATTATTTTTTTAGGTCACACGCTCCACACTCTTGACGGAAGCTCTGCCACTCTCGAGGACTCGGTGAACCTCTGTCGCTCGACGAAGCTCTGCTCCCCGGCGATCCTCTGTCACTCAACAAAAGCTGGTAAGCTCCTCCTCTCTTCTTCTTCCTCTTCTTATTCTTCCTATTCCTCTTCTACTTATTTCTCTTCTTCTTCCCCCTCTTCTTCTTTTCTTCTTCCTCCTCTTCTTCTTCCTCTTTTGGCTTTAGATTAGAGTCCTCTCCCTCTAGTACTTTCCCAAACCTCTAATTACATCCATAACCAGCCCAAAAACAGCCCCAGGAGAGTTCTTGGACCTTGGAATTAGCGTGTGAATCCTTCTTCCTCCTCTTCTCTTCGCCGGCCGGCCACGGGTAAGGCTCTGTTTTTGTTTCTTTTTCGGTTTTCCATAAAATTGAATATGCTTGCTGGTTAGTTGAGTGATTTCAGATTCCCGCCCCCCTTTTGGCATAGTAATTTCAGTTTTCTTCTTTCTTCTCTTTTCTTTGCCCTAGAAATTATTCTTTGCCATAGAAATGTTGAGATGTATGTGTGTGCACCATTGTTTTTTTATTATTTGCCCTAGAAATTTTTCTTTGCCCTAGAAGTTATCTCATTGTATTTTTATTAATGGATTAGTTCAACACAGGAATATTTATGAAATTGAATATAATTCAAGTTTTCTTCACCATTGATAATTCATTAGAAATCTTTCATTTTGACTGGGTGTTCTCTTTCCCTATATCTTGTTTGCCTGAAATTGCTGTTGTAGTAGTTGTAAATTGTTCCATTCTCTCGAAGCAATATAAGTTTATGAATGCCACAATTTCATTTGTTTATTTCATATTCTCAAAAGTTCAAATAAAATCAATGTATATATATTGTTGTCTGGCAGATGAATAATCATAGAGTAAGAGGATTACTAACTTCAATCGAAGTCTTATTTCAGTTTTATTCTTGCTTGTGTGGTATATGAGTTTCTATGCTTGTATGTTTGTGTGCTTCTGTGTTTGTTCTGTGTTTGTGGTATATGAGTTTCTATGTTTGTTCTGTGTTTGTTTGTGCTTGTATGTGTGTGTGCTTCTATTAGTAGAAAATTTTTAATTGTCATTTGTCAACACCCCTCTTGGTTTATAGCATTATATGAAACCCAGTGCGGTTTTAATTGTCATTTGTCATTTGTCAACGCCCCTCTTGGTTTATTTCAGTTTTAATTGTCATAAAATTGAACATGCTTGCTGATTATATGAAATGTCAATGTATATAATATAGTCTTATTAATTTTTTTCGTAATAATTAAAGATATATACAAATTTTTTGTTAGTTGTCTTATTATTATATTAATTAATATTTATTTTAAAATAATTAAAAATAATTTAAAAACGTTTCCCGTATCCTTATTTTTTAAAAAATAATGTTTCTTGTATCCATTTAGTATCGTATCTCATATCCCGTTTTCGTCCTCGTACTACATAGTCGGCCGACATGTCGGCCGATCATGAATGCCACAATTTCATTTGTTTATTTCACATTCTCAAAAGTTCAAATAAAATCAATGTATATATATATTGTTGTCTGGCAGATGAATAATCATAGAGTAAGAGGATTACTAACTTCAATCGATGTCTTATTATTTCAGTTTTATTCTTGCTTGTGTGGTATATGAGTTTCTATGCTTGTATGTTTGTGTGCTTCTGTGTTTGTTTGTTTTGTGTTTGTTGTATATGAGTTTCTATGTTTGTTCTGTGTTTGTTTGTGCTTGTATGTGTGTGTGCTTCTATGTCCTTCTATTAGTAGAAATTTTTTAATTGTCATTTGTCAACACCCACTCTTTGTTTATAGCATTATATGAAGCCCAGTGTGGTTTTAATTGTCATTTGTCATTTGTCATTACCCCCTCTTGGTTTATTTTAGTTTTAATTGTCATAAAATTGAACATGCTTGCTGATTATATGAAATGTCAATGATATATAATATAGTCTTATTAATTTTTTTTAAAAAATAATTTTAAAACGTTTTCCGTATCCTTATTTTTTTAAAAATAATGTTTCCTGTATCCGTTTAGTATCATATCTCGTATCCCGTTTTCGTCCTCGTACTACATATTCGGCCGACATGTCAGCCGACCATGAAGGTTTGAGAGTTAAAACGACATGAAACCGTTTTAAGTTTTGTTCGTGGCGTTTTGAAAAAACGGCCCGATATTTTGGTTTTAACCGATATACTGGCCCAAAAAAACAGGCACATCGCCTGTTTATTATTACTACTATTATTATTTATAATACTTAGGCCGCTGGATTTAACTCCCTCGACCACCCGTACGGTTCATTTCACTCGACACTTCAGCTCTCTGGTTCTTCCTTTTCCCCGCTGGCTGGTGCTCTCAAGCTGGTTCTCTTGCGCTCTTGACACTCTAGCTCTCTGGTTCTCTTCTCCCCGCGCGGCTGGTGCTCTCACTCTTGTTATTTTTTCTCGCCCTTTCGACACTATCTCGTTGGTGCTCTCTCTCTGGTTGTTCTCTCTTCTCTCTGGTGCTCTCAATCTCGCGGGCTCTCGTCTATCTGTTGGATCTCGACAATCTCTCTGTTGGTGCAATCTTCTCCCTACCTCCCCCTCTCATTCTCTCGTTCTACATTTTTAGTTTTCTCGTGCTTTGTTGGTTGTCTTGCTGGTTGTGGTTGTCGTGCTGGTTGTTGTTGCCCTAATGTCCTACTGGCTACTGCCATGTTGCCTTGTTGCCTTGCTCCCTGCTGCTTTATTGGTCGGCTGCCCTGCTGTCTTATTGGTCGGCTGCCCTGCTGCTTTGCTCCCTGTTGACTTATTGGCCGACTGCTATGCTGGTTATGTAGCATGGTGACTATCTTGCTAGTTGCTGCCTTATTGGTCTGTTGCCTTGTGGGTTGCTGCCTTATTGGTTGCTCCATGCTGCCTTATTGCTTGCTGCCTTATTATTCTTGCTGTTTGTTAGTTTTATTTGGCCCATTTATGATTTTATTAGTCAACAAATAATTAGAAATACTCATATTACTAGTTATTTATCCAACTTCATTTTACAATCGTTGATGCATTTATATCCAACTTCATTTTCTAGTATTTGTAAAGTTCAATGTTTTGTTGAAGTCAAAATATTCAGAGACATCTCGAGATCTATTGACATTTAAGAATATTGATTGTGGAATGGTATAAGAGTGGATGGTGAATGTTGAATCAAAGGAGGATGAAAATAAAGATGTCGATGATGAAGTCTTCCCTGGAGAGAACATGGGCGCAAATTGACAATAGAGTCGACGCTGATCATGATGAAAGGAGACCTTCAAGACTAGCTACAAACAAAGAAGTTACAATTAGTTATCAAAGAAAGGAAAAACAAAAAAACATCTGAGGTGGACGAGACAGATCTAGAGGGTTCATCCGATAAAGATCATATTCTATCTACTCTGCTGACTATAGATTAGTCTATAAGTGATGAAAAATGAGGTATGTTTGAAATTTAATTTTTAAAAATTTGATCTCATAGAAATAATATATAGTTGTAAGTTTCTTAAAATTACTAGTTTTATAAATTTTCTATCATTAAATTATTGTATGTTAAATGTTACATATAACTTTTAATATTTAGAAGTTTTGGTTGTAAAATAGTTAGTACTGTGATGTGTATAAAAAACATTTAATTACATATATAATATATTAAATATTAAAATCTGATATATGAAATATCCCTGATATATAAAATATCGACATGAAAATCCAAACCGACGTGTCCCCGACATCCGACATCTGCAACCTTGCATCCAATATGCAACGACCCTTATCGATGAACAATAAGGGAGATCAATACGCAGACAGTGTTCAGTTTTGCGACAAGTGAGAAAGTTTCATCATAATCAAGAACTTGTTGCTGTGTGAATTCCCGAGCCACGAAGTGAGCCCTAAGTCGTTGAACTGCCCCATCTTGACCATGTTTGATGGTAAAAACCCACTTACGCCTGACACAAAATTGGCCAGGTGTCGTGTTATTAAGGCGCGCGTCTAGGCGTGCCTGAGGCGCCGGACACACTCAATTGCGCCTTAACAAGGCTTAGGTGGGCGATGTGCCTGAGGCGCTCAATTCGCTGAAATTGGGCGCGCCTGGACGCTCAATTCGCTGAAATTGGGCGCACCTGGGCGCCCAATTCGCTGAAATTGGGCGCACCTGGGCGCCCAATTCGCTGAAATTGGGCGCACCTGGGCGCCCAATTCGCTGAAATTGGGCGAACCAGGATGCCCAATTCATGAAAAATCAATGTACCCAAATGTCATCATTGCTCTTTGGAACCTTCCAAACCAAACCCTCGGGGATTCTTTTAAGCCATATATAGCCTTCTTTAGTCTGCATACCTTTCCGTCAGACCCCACAACGGCAAGAACCGAAGGTAGAGACATGTATACTTACTATTCCAAATCCACATGGAGGAAGACATTCTTCACGTCTAACTTGCTGAGACTCCACCCTTTGCAGGCATCACATAAGAACAAAATTCTGGTGGAATTCATCTTTGCTACGGGAACAAAGGTTTCCTGATAATCAATCCCAACAGCCTGAGTGTATCTTCTTTTCACCAACCTAGATTTGTAATGTTCAACAAGACCATATAAATTTTGTTTCACCGAAAAAATCCACTTACAACAACGGTCTTCCCTTGGTGAAGATAAACCTGATCCCACGTGCAATTCTTTTCAAGAGCCATCGTCTCTTTAAGCATAGTTTTCTTTCACCTTTGGTTCCCCAGAGCTTCCTGCCAAGAGGAAGGGATGAATATGGAAGACAGAGAACTGACAAAGTCTTTGGCAAGGAAGACAATGAGCCATAAGTCACATAATGGGATAAGGGATGCCGATTGGAAGCACAATTACCTTGGATACCAGTAGATGGATCAGGCGATGGCTTTAGTATGGTGTGCGAGACGTGATTGTTTGTGCCCCTGTATAGACGATTATAAACCTGCAAATGATGAGGATGATGAGGCATTGTTGGAGGCAAAACAACAAGAATAACAAGAATAATAGGAGAAATAATAGGCTGATATGGAGGACAAATAGGTAGAGGAATGGAGGGAAAGCTCACTTCCATTGTAATAGGTTCCCCTTGAAGTGAGCTCCCATAATAAGATTCAGATTCATGAAAACAACATCCATGTAGACTAAAGACTTTTGGATCACAAGATGAAAGCACTTATACCCTTTTGGGTGGGAGAATAACCAATAAAGATGCACCAAAGTGCACTGGGGTCAAGTTTGGAGGTGTGGTGCACGTGAACAAAACACCCACCCACCCAAAGATATGTGGAGTAACACAGAGAGTGTCCAAGGGTGTTTTTTCGCGAAGGATACATGTATGCATGCAATT
This sequence comes from Platanthera guangdongensis, assembly GCA_039583875.1. Classification (NCBI taxonomy): domain Eukaryota; kingdom Viridiplantae; phylum Streptophyta; class Magnoliopsida; order Asparagales; family Orchidaceae; genus Platanthera; species Platanthera guangdongensis. Next base: position 179,377,846 of record CM077166.1, on the reverse strand, counting down.
AATAAGATGCGCAACAATGAGAACGACGTCCCCCCAATAATATTTGATTAGGTGCATCATAAGTAAGAGACATCGAGCAACCTTAAGGATGTGTTAATTCTTAGCTCAGCGACTCCATTTTGAGCAGGGGTGTAAACACATGAAGTTTGATGGATCATACCCAAGTCATTGAGGTAGCAATCAAAGTGAGGGTTATTGTATTTACGACCATTATCACTTCGCAACATTTTAATGATAACATGGAGCTGAGTAGCAATCATTTTATGGAACCACTGAAACAAGGGAAAAAATTCAGTTTTGGTTTTCATTAGGTAAATCCCATATGCAACGAGAAAAAAAATATATAAAAGTGACAAACCATTTACATCCTAAAATAGAAGCAATCTGTCTCTCAGAATGAATAACTCAAAATGAGTAGCTTTAGGTGGAGAAATATGAGTACGAGAAATCTGTTTGTACTTACTAAGTTCACACACATCACAAATTTTTTTTAAAAAAATTCAACATAGCGGGTGGCAAAAGTTTCATAACAGAGATAGAGAGATGTCCTAGGCGACAATGTCAAGAATTTAAATCAGAATACGAAGCCACATGAAGAGCTCAAGGAGGAGGAGCCAAGTTGGAGGGGTCAAACATATAAGGGCCATCACACAGGCTACCAGAGCCAATCATCGTCCCCGTTTTCAGGCACTGAAAGATAAAAGAGGGGAGAAAGTCACTGTGCAGTTCATAGAGTTAGTCAAGTGACTAATAGAAAGAAGGTTTCGAGTAAACTTAGGAACATGAAGAATTGACGAGAGAGTGAGGGAAGAGCAGGGAATGGTTCCTTTTCCAGTAATGGAGGAAAAATAATCATCAACGAAGGTCACTTTTTATCGTTCAGACAGAGGAGAGTAGGATACAAAACCTGAAGCAGATCCATTCATATGATTGGTGGTTCCGCTGTCGATGATCCACTGGGTGGAGTAGTTAGTAGCTGAATATGCAGCTGGGGGCCCCTAGTGGGCATAAGAGGATGTTGAAGTAGAGGTCTCAGAAGGTTGATCATGCATTAGACGACGAAAGGCTTGAATCTCTTCAGAAGAAAGAGAAGTAGCACCATGAGTAACATGGCAACCCTGGGGACGACCTTGAGAACGACCATAGCCACGACCACCATGAGAGGCAAGACCCCCTCTGGGAGGAGGAAAGCCATGAAGCTTGAAGCAAGTATCCCTAGTATGATAGACCTTCCCGCAATAATCACACATCAGTTGATCCTTCTCAGCATACTTGGGCCTAGAGTCACGAGAAGGACGCCCACCAGAGCTAAACTGAGCAACAAGAGTAGAACCCTCAAAGCCAGAGTCGATATGTAACATTTGATGACAATCAAATTCTTGCTGAACAAGACTGTAGACTGTTGACAGAGTGGGAAGGGGAGAACGCCCAAGTAACTGGACACTAATATCATCAAAATCTTGGTGCAGACCATGGAGAACTTCAAAGATCCGGCTGCATTCCTCGCGTGCCCGAATAAGCACTTCATCTTCATGAGAGACAAAGGAAATAATATTGAAGTGATCATACTTTTTGTAGAGCTGAGTAAACTCCAGGTGATAGGAGGAGGGGGAATGATCGCCTTGCTTCAAGAGGAATATCCGCTAACAAAGTTGGATTTTCTGAGCGGCATTTTCACAACAGGAATTAGTAACCTAAGCTCGCTTCCAAATATTTGCGGCAGTGTTCAGGAACAGGCAATTCCGAGCTATGCATTCTTGCATTGAATTGAGCAAACACGACCATTGAGGCCAATCTGTAGAATCTGAGCGGGGGCCTTCGTTGTACCTCTAACATACCCAAACATACAACAGATTTTGAAGGCAAGAGTGACTTAATGAGCCCATGTGAGATACTTGGTTCTATCAAGTTGTATGGTGGTAATTTGAGGAGTCCAATGGTCATGGATAGCACATTGAGAGCCCAATGCCGACATCGTGCAGGACTCAACACGCACACCAGAGGATATATTTGAGGAATCAACACTCCCTTTGATAGCAACACGAGGATAAAAAGCACGAGAAAGAACGAAGGGGAAGAAAGGGGCACAACCCTAATAACTTCTCACAGGAAGAGAAGAACCCGAATGATCTCGGTGAAGGAACCAAGCAGAGAACACAAGCAGTAGAGCAATGAGGGGTTCATCCCCTTAAGCAGAAGAGAAACTGGATGCCAGAGAGGAGATTCTTACTGCCTCATATTTGCGTCTAAAAATAAACCGACAGCGAGAGGGAGGCAGAAGGGCAGGAGCAACAGAGGGTCGAAAAGGGTGGAGGGAGGTGCTGCTGGTATGAACGAAAGAAGAGGCGAGGTCGGAAGGATGAGTGGAAGAAGAGACGCGACGTAGGCAAGCTAGGATGGCGAAGTCGAACGATCGGGCTTAAGCACCGAAGATCAGGCGAAGCGCGTGTAGGACTTTAGGGTTGTCTCAGATGCCATGTTCCAAGAATAAAATAATTCATCATTAAACAAATATCACTTCTTTATATATACGAGTGACAAAGTACAGACCGCAATGGAAACCAAATACAAGAATAAAATAAACTGAAAAGTGTAACACGATAATTTTAAAATCTCATGCAGGTGTCACAGTTGATTACAAATATTGCGATGGAAGTAAGCAAACAACAATTACAGATTAATTTTGAGTGCGTTGAAAATAAATGCAGAGGAATAAATGATGGACAATTAAGAGGTCAATAAGACAAATGCGAGTCTAATAATTTCAAGAAATACAAGAAATTCCCGCATAATACAGAGAAAATGAAATTATAATGTAAAATCACTATGTACTCAATTCCAGAGGTCGGGGCGATCCAATGGTGGTGGTTGCTATATGAAGGTATAAACACTGCTGTTTGGGGGATTGCGGAGGGAAAATTGGGCTTGGGGGTGGTTGTTGGGCTGGTGGGAGCCGTGGAGGGCATTCTTGTCATGGCATCGCCTAGGCGACGCCTTGACGTCCAGACGGCCAATTGTAAACACGGCGTTAACGCCTTATTTTTTTAAAAAATATGGGAATAAACAACGGTTTATATATAAACCACTGTCTATTTCCTGAACCCTAGAATAGACTGCGGTTTGTTTACAATCACTGTTTATTTTAACCCGAACCCTATTATAGACAGCGGTTTATATATAAACCGCTGTATATTCTAGATCCTTAGAATAGACAACGGTTTATATATAAATCGCTGTCTATTCTTGATCCTTAGAATAGACAGCGGTTAATATATTAACCACTGTCTATTCTACCACGAACACTAGAATAGACAGCGATTAATATATAAATCGCTGTCTATTCTACCATGAAACCTATAATAGACAGCAGTTTTTACAACAATCGCTGTCTATTCTATACCTGTCTATTCTATAGAATAGACAATGGTCATTGTAAAAACTGCAATAGAATAGACAACGATCATTGTAAAAACCGCTGTCTATACTGTCTATTTGAAGGCGCGAGCCGTAAATTTTAGTTTTTACCTTGACTTTTGGGTTCTTACAGTCGTTGCTATGTGCGAAAATCCCTAAAGACGATTTTGTGAAAGTTTCTGCTCTCGTAGCTTCGATTTGACAATTATTCTTCAACATATCTCATATTCTCATTTAGGTATATTATTTCTTCATTTTCTCACTTTTGAGTTCTTTGGTAATGTCTTTATTAGTAGTAGTAATATAAACATTGTGTAGCAGCCTAGCAGACACCCACTGAATCTTCCACTATCATGTTTTGGATATGCAAAATGTATATAAAGTTATAAACAACACAATGTGCATTTTTGTATTTGATAGATATATCCTAATTGTTGCATTTTAACACATATTGTACATGTCTACACCATTTAACCACCCGACTCTGTAGTTCTATACTGACATTTAGCACTAACATAGTAACATATATATTTATTTGTGTGATTGTGTGGTAGACTGGTAGTACCTCAATATCATTGCGGTTTTTTATGAATTTTGTTTATGTTTTTTTGGATGATTTAGGTTTTTTTAGGATTTTCTTATTATAGGATAATGCCTGATAAAAGATCTTCATCAAAGTCAACAAGATGTTTCACTAAAATGAATGAATTGAATAAGCTTAGGATAGATGATAAGAAGTTTTTTATTTCTGTGAGTGATGATGGCCGCATTATTTCCGGGCCTGAAGCGAACAAATTGATGAGTTATATAAGATCTCTTATGAGGTGTTATGCGCCAATTATATATGCTGCATGAAAGGAAGTTGATAAACAACTTAAAGATCAAATATGAGAAAAATTAAATGTACGTAACTTTGTTATTAATGATTACATAACTGTGGTGTTTTAGTTAATTTTTAATTAATATTGTCCATTAATTTTTGATTTATTTTGATAATATTGATGGTTTTCGCAATGTATTGATGAAAAATATGGATGAAAGTTGGAGATCTTGGAAATCCAAACTTTTTCTCACTTATGTAAATGATGTTGATTTGGAGCATCGATATAATGTTTCTGTCAAATATAACTTTATTATTGCTGAAGACTGGAGAGTTTTTGTCGACCATCACACCACTCCAGAATATATGACTATGTGTTCTTATTAAATTCAATGTTTTATATCATTTTTTAACATTATAACTTATAAGCAATCTAAGTATTAACAAATATTTATTTGTGTAGGAGAAAAGTAAGGTTAATACAGAAAGAGCAAACACACAAAATACCTTTCATACTACTTCCAAAATGAGTTATTTTGGCCAAAAACAGATGCAAGAATGTTATCTTTTTCATGTGACACTGTTTCAGCACTCTGGGACACTTGGCTCGACAACTCATCCTAAGCAAAAATAATAAATATTAATGCATAATTGCATATAAAAAATTATACTTCACAAACAATATTTCTCTTGATAATTTACAAATATTTACATTTACACTTATAATTTTAGATGTCAACTCAGCTACATCTTTATGCAAGAATGTACATCCAAAATTAGTTACATTTACACTCTTCATTTTCTTTAATTTTTTATAATTTAAATGATCTTTAAATTATTTTGTGTATAATAATTGCAGACTGCAGTTCATTTGATAGTTATTTAAATTATTCATTGTAATGATTTCTTTATCTTAAGAATAGACAGTTATTTTATTGTCCCGACCTAACTCTGCATTATATAGGTCTCGTTTGTGAAGATGAAAAATCAAAACAACAGTCTTGCTCCATCCATTGATAACAATGATCTTGATACAAAAACAGATCCTAAAAGCAAAGCAAAGTCAAAGGATCCTGGATGGAAGTATGGACATTGACCCGACTTAAAAGATAAAAATACAATTAAATGTAATTTGTGTGATAGATTGATAAAATGTGATATCAAAAAGTTGAAGCAACACTTATGTGGCGGGTATGAAGATGTATCAAAGTGTTTTAAGACTACTTCTGATATAGTACCTGAGATGTATTCAACTTTAAATGATTAAAAAAGGACAATGTGCATCTGACTACTGATGATGATAATGAGAGTGAACAAGAAAGAGTGCCAACAAGATCACATAATGTATTCCCTGCATTATCTACAGTTAAATCATTATTTGTCCCAAGTTCTGGAACAAGTGCTAAAAAGAGAAAAGTAATCCACTTGCCAGAAAAAGGGGTCCTATGGATGCTCAAGTGAGATGTGCTTCTGAAGATGTAGTTGATGATAAACGTGCTAAAGGTGCTGCACAAACTACTATCGAGAGATGTTTTAGATCACCTGAAGAGAAAAAGAGAGTTGATAGTTATGTTGCTGATTGATTCTATGAATGTGGAATTCCATTCAATGCTGCAGAGACACGAAGTTTTGAAGTTATGCTTGCAGCAGTTAGACAGTATGAACCTGATTATAAATGCCCTAGTTATCATGATTTAAGAGTCTCATTGTTATTAAATACAAAAGATAAAGGTAAGGAGAAGAAGACAAACTATCAAATGTACTGGAGGAGATATGGTTACACTCTTATGTCAGATGGTTGGACAGTTATGAGAGGAAGACATTTGATTAATTTCCTAGTCAACTGTCCAGAAGGATCCTATTTTATGGGTTCCGTAGATGCATCCAGTTATATTCAAGATGCTACAATGTTATTAGAGTTGCTTGATAGTAAGATTAGAGATATAGGAGCAGAGTGCGTTGTTCAAGTAAATTGTTTGGTTTCACTAATTTTCATATTTCAAATTTAATAGTCTACAACTTTCGATATATACAAAGTTTTGTTGTATGCAGATGGTGACTGACAATGCTTCCCATTACAAGACAGCTGATAAAATTTTAATAGAGAAAAGACCCACATTATTCTGAACTCCTTGTACAACTCATTGCATTGATCTCATGCTAGAGAATATAGACAAGCTATAACAGAACAAACTAGTGATAAGAAAGACAAAGATGATTACAAATTTCATTTACAGGCACACTCGTTTACTTGATGCAGTAAAGACTACTATAGGTGGTGATCTAGTGAGACATTTAGTGACTAGATTTGCAACATCATTTCTTAATCTACAATGTGTGCTTAAGCATGAGGAGCAGCTGAAATTATTCTTTGCGTCGCATTCGTGGAATGCCGCTAATTTGGCAAAAATTGAAGCCGAAAAACAAGTTGAAACAATACTTTTAACCGTTTTTTGGAATGAAGTAAGAGTTTGCCTAAAAGGAGGAAAACCACTGATTGTCGTTTTGCGATTAGTAGATGAAGATGAAAGACCAGCTATGCCTGAAGTATATGTGACAATGAAAGAAGATAAACAAAAAATAAAAGAACATTTTGATAACAAAAAAATATTATTGAGATTGTTAAAAATAAGTGAACAAATCAAATGGAGCAAAAATTGTATAGGGCGGCTTTATTTCTAAATCCAAGCAAATATTTTGAATACGAGAAAAATCATAATGATGATGTCTGAAAATTTCAAGATACTTTCAATGATGTTATTGCAAGTCTAGTGCCGGATCAAGAATTGCAAGACAAGATTGCAGAGTAAGGTACTAACTACAAAATATTTTGAAATAGTTTTGGAAAGCCTATGACTATTAGGCAACAAACCACCTTAAATCCAAGTTTACATTTTTTTTCTTAAATTATTTATATGTTAAATAATTTATATTTGTCTTAAATAAATAGTGAATTTGTGGGGTGCATATGAAAGACCGAATGATGACCTTACAAAGTTAGCATTGCGCATACTTGGCTTATGTTGTTCTTCTTCTATTTGTGAGCGCAACTGAAGTACTTTTGAGTTTGTAAGTATACAAATATTCAATATAAAATTTAATATTTTTATATTTATTAATAAGTTTGCAATTATCTTGATTCAGATTCACACAAAGAAAAGAAATAAATTGAAGCATCAAAAGCTTAGTGATCTTGTATACATCCAATATAATCGTCGTCTACATGCACGATTCTAAGAAAGAAGTGAAAAGGGAAGAAATTACAACCCTTTAGAAGTAGTGAGTGGATGATGAACAAACCAGAGGATGCTCTAGTTTTTGATGATGATAATCTCACATGAGAAGCTGTAAAGATTATTGGAACCGGGGCACGAAATTTACGAAGTAAAGCTGGATCTAATTTTCAACTAATGGATGAAGGGGATGGAGATTTAGATCATTTTTTGTTGTCAATGATAATGAAGATATTGACGATAATTATGGGCAAAAGACAAGTAACTCAAACCAACCAAGCACATGCAATGCCAATGACGACTTACTAGATGATGATTCTATTTGATCTTTTATGATTATTTAAAGTTTATGTTAAAAATATTTTTTATGCTAATATGTTATTGTGTATGATGAAAACTTTTTGGATTTGACCATAATACTATACTATGATATTTTTGTGTTCACTTTTCGATTATTTTTTTTCATTGAAGAGTGAAGGCTGTATTGAATGAAATTGTTTTTTCTTACTGTTTACTGCTTCATGGTATGAATGAATTGAGAATTGAAAATTTGAGATATCATGAATTCTTGATATCAGAACCTTTGTGTTACTACTTCATGATATGAATATGTTGAGATATGAAGATATCAAGAATTCATGATATCAGAAGATATCATGATATCAGAAGATATCATGATATCAGAAGATCAGAAACTTTGCTTACTGTTAACTGCTATTAAGAAACAATCTGTGTGGTTGTGTGTTGCTAAACAATCTGTCAAGTTAAAAAAAAAGGAACTTTAGACAACCGTTCATATAATAACCGCTGTCTAAAGTCTGACAAGCAGGATATAGACAGCGGTTATTATAATAACCGGTGTCTATAGTCTGCAAGATATAGACAACTGTTATTATAATAACTGTTGTCTATAGCCTGCATTGGACTTTCGACAACGGTTATTATAATAACCACTGTCTATAGTCCAATGCAGGCTATAGATAACGGTTATTATAATAACCGCTGTCTATAGCCTGCCTTTTTTAAAAAAAAAATTTAATTGGCGTCTTGCGACTTGCTCGCCTTATTGTCGCCTAGGCGTCCGCCTTGTCGCCTAAGCGTCAAGGTGCCCGACGCTCGCCTTGGTTCGTCTTGACGCCGTGACAAGAATGATGGAGGGTGTGGTGAGGCTGTGGGGGGGGGGGGAGGGGGCTGTGTAAGGAATGAAAGGGGGCTAGAGGTGGGGGAATAGTGAATTCCGGTGGATGGAGGCTGTAGATGGAAAAAATGGGATTGAGAGTGGCTTTAGAGGGTGCAAGGGGATTGTAGGGTAGCTGTGGAGGGATTGGGGGGGGGGGAGGAGAGGAGAATTGTGAAATCCAATAGCTGTATGGGGAGGACGGTCAAAGATCCAGCAGTTGGGGGTTTCCCGTGGACGGGAAAGGCGCCAGGAGGCGTCGAGGGTGATGGATGTGAAGGGGAGGCGGCGATTGAGGTAAGGAAGAGAAGGAAGAATGGCTGGAGGTGGCTGTAGTAGGGATGAAGGGACTGGAAGGTGGTGTCGGCGGATGTTGTAGGCCTCAGCTAAAGTAACGATGACAACAAGATGCTGGGTGGACGACGAAGAGGAGGACATGGTGTTTCGGCACCCTCAGAGGCGAAACTCAACGACTTCACACTGCGTGGGAAGCTCAACATCACATCGAGCGTGGATCGACGGGAGTTCGTTCGTCTCGAACCCTCGATACCTTGCCCTGACCGGCTGTAGCATTATATATGTTGAGGGAATTAGGTTAGGTGATCTGATAACTCAAATCGACCGATCTGATCACTTGACCTAATTACCAAAATATATATTCAAAGATAAAAAAAACAAATACATGATTTTTTTTTTGAAAAATGAGCCCGACACGATCATGGACTCCAATCGTCCATCTGACGATCCAAAAATGTTGACCTCGTAGTCTCTCAAATGCGTTGTGATTGATCTCCGTCATTCTCCCTGACTCAAAAACATTTATCTTTTGTGAATGAAGATTACATGCTCACAACGCATGCCAGGTAAGAATCTATGCCGCTCCTGGTAGAGTCCGTCTCCTCATATGGTCATCGACCCGCTGAAGTCCCCGAGAGTCCAAGATACCAAATAAGACGCCATAGGGGTAATGGTAGGGGCACAAGGGTGTCAGGAAAGACTGCAGCGGAGACTGAAGGTACAAAAAGGTTGCAATGATGGTGGAAACTGAAGCTAAAATGGAAGGTTGAACGTCCAAAACTAGGTAGCTCCTCATCTAGAGTCAAGTCCTCAACATTAAGTACTAGACACAATCATTCTTTGCAATATCAAGCTTGAGGAAATTTCACTCAGACTCTCTCATGACAGTGTATGATCTTATTCGCGTAGCACTTAGATTCATACCTCCCCCAATGGTAACCTCTCAAATAATGTGCAAATCATCACCAAATAACCTTCACTGTACATTTGCTCTCTCATGTAATTACACACAAGTTTTAAAATGTTCATTATTTAATATAATTGTACGCCAAAATATAGCAAACAAATCATGCAAGAATTGCAAATGATGAATAATGAACCAAACAAACTCACTAAATATAGACTCTATGTAGCGATGAAAGTCCCTAAATATAAGTGGTTTATCAGGAAGTTTTTTGGTTGGGGTGTCTGTTGAACCGTGAATCGTGAACCCAAAATTAGTTTTCATTACACTAATGAGCCTCTATATATAGAGGGATTAAAAGGCGAAAAAATTAAATAACATAAGTATAGTCTAACACTCCACCTCAAGTTGGGCAAGTGATGTTGATCATGCCCAACTTGTCCACAATCGTACCAAATAAGTTCTCACTCAATCCTTTGGTGAGGATGTCTGCTAGCTGCCTGTTGGAGGGCACAAAGGGAGTACACACAATCCCTTTTTCAATGTTCTCCTTAATAAAATGTCGATCCACCTCGATATGTTTCGTTCGGTCATGTTGGACGGGATTGTGTGCGATACTGGTGGCAGACTTGTTGTCACAATACAGCAGGATGGGTCCATCCTCCGCAAGACCAAGTTCACACATCAAGACCCGAAGCCATAAGCCTTCACAGACACCCTGAGCCATAGCTCTGAACTCAGCCTCAACACTGGAGCGTGCCACAACTTGTTGCTTCTTGCTCCTCCAAGTAACAATGTTGCCTCCAACGAGTGAATTGTTAAAATTCAACAACCTGGCTCTGCTACCATGTTAAAATTCAACAACCTGGCTTTGATACCATGTTGAAATTCAACAACCTGGCTTTGATACCATGTTGAATTTTCTCCAGGTGATCAACAAGATAGCCTGATGCCAAATTAATATTCTCAGCACTATCAAGATCACACCTTGATCACGCGGAAATTTCCTCGAATCTTGGAGTGAGCAGGGGTTATCTCAACTAAAGCTAGTCAAGCAGAAAACACATGCATCACAAGAGTCTTTATTGATTCACAGCAATCTTCTTTACACAACGAGACATACATGACGAGACATGCTTCACCAAACAACCACCAAAGGGAAAACAGAGAGTACAAATACAAGACAAGTTAACACAAGCCGCGCGGACTCAAACATCAAGCCGCCGGTCTACTGCTGTGGAGTCCCCTCAAACCGCCAGGTCGCCAGACCGCAACCCAAGCCGCGCGGACTACCCCTTATTCCAATGCTAGCTCTAGCCGCCGATCTGCAAGCCGCCTAACCGCGAGGTCGCCTAGCCGCCAGACCGCACAAGCTGCGATGCCGAATAGAACAGTCCGCCTGAAGCAGGCGACTTATTGAACCCCTAACCAAGTTGCCAAAGAGAAGACCGTCTGGTCGCTGTCCGTGACCTGCTGTTTACCGCCCGTTGCTTAACCGCAGAGTCCGCACTGTCCCTGATCGCAATCAGAGCCAAGTCCTGGCTTTTCAGCGCTATCTGCACAACCTGCACAGCACAACTTTGGTCAACTCAATCAAACCGCGCGGACACAAAAGTCCAGTCTGCAGCAACTGTTGCGGGCTCAAGATACTGTTCACTTACTTCAGTTCTCTGTTAGGTTACTATTCCTGATGTGACATGAGTCTTATTTATAGGAACGATGATGAGTGTGGTCACCGCCCTAGCCGATAGGATTACCACCACATCCTTCCTTAGCAAGAACAAGTGTATCCGCCAGCTAGGGTACAATATCCTGAGGTTGATCGCCTATCATCAACAAATCCGGCCCAATCAGCGTCAGTATAGACTTCAATATTTAGACCGGTATTGAGAGCAAACATGATACCCCTTCCTGGTGTAGACTTGAGGTACCGGAGGATTCTGTGAGCAGCATCGACATGACGAGTTTTAGGAGCATGCATGAACTAGCTAACAACACCCACCGCATAAGAAATATCTGGACGTGTGTGGGACATGTATATCAATCTCCCCACCAATCTTTGGTACTCAGAGATATCAACAATTTTCTCTCCATCATCGCGCCCTAATCGGTGGTTTGCTTCAATCAGGGTGTCAGCTGGTCTACATCCACTCATTCCCACCTTCTCAAGGAGATCTAAAGTGTATTTACGCTGGGAGATGAAAATCCCCTGCTTGGATCTAGCAACTTCAATACCCAAGAAATACCTGAGTTTACCCAGATCTTTGACCTCAAATTCTCTAGCCAATTTCTGTTTCAACCTCTGGATTTTTTCAATATCATCACCTGTTATGACAATATCATCAACATACACAATAAGTGCATTGAGTTTTCCAGTCCTTCATTTAATAAACAGAGTATGATCGACATTGCTTTGATGGAAACCAAAAGATAGCGTGGCCTTGAGAAACCGTCCAAACCGCGCTCTTGGAGACTGCTTCAGCCCATATAAAGCCTTTCTCAATCTGTAGACTTTCTCTGCAGCACCTGTAGGAATGATACCCTGAGGAATAGACATGTAAACCTCCTCATCTAGATCACCGTGGAGGGAGACATTTTTCACATCAAGTTGCAAGAGCTCCCAGCCTTTGCAAGCAACACGGGATAACAAGACCCTGATAGTATTCATCTTTGCCACCAAGGCAAACGTCTCCAGATAGTCAATACCAAGGGTTTGCGTATAACCCCTTGCCACCAACCTAGCCTTGCATCTTTCAACAATCCCTTGTGAGTTCTGTTTCACAGTGAACACCCATTTACACCCAACCGTCTTCTTTCCATAGGGAAGGGGAACCAAATCCCATGTATGGTTTTTCTGAAGAGTATTCATTTCCTCAACCATCGCCTCACGCCACATAGGGACCTCCAGAGCCTGCTGCCATGATTCAAGTATGAAAGAAACAGCAAGGGAAGAAACAAAGGCCTTGTAGGTAGTAGAAAGAGAATCATACAATACATAATGTGATAAAGGATGGAGAGTGCAAGACCGGATACCTTTCTTGAGGGAGATCGGTTGATCAGAAGGCCCTGAGTCAGGTTCCACTGACTGTCCTGGTAGCATAGTCAGATCTTGTGTGCTCGTCTGCTTTGTACATCGGGTATAAACCCGCAAGCTCGGAGGAGGAGGCCCAGGAGGAGGATGCATGTCCACTGGTAGAGGAGGCACGGGAGGAGAGCTCACTTCCACTGGTAGAGAGGGCACGGGAGGACTCACTTCCACAGGAGGACTCACTTCCACTGGTATAGATAGAGGCTCCCCCTGAAGTGAGGAATACGGTGGTGGTATGGGCAGAGGAACCGAGGGAAGAGAAATGGGAGTATGCGAGGGAGAGGCATCCGGGACAGGATAATATGCCTCGGATTCACGGAACGTAACGTCCATAGTGACAAATACTTTCTTGGAAGGAGGGTGAAAACATTTATACCCCTTTTGCGTTGGAGAATAGCCAATAAAGACACATTTTAGTGCCCGAGGATCGAGTTTGGAAGGGCGGGGGTGGTGGATATGAACGATGCAAACACATCCAAACACCCTAATGGGAAGCCGAGAAGGGGGCACCTGAAGAGTGTCAAGGGGTGTAGCATTCCCAAGGACACGAGTGGACATATGATTGATGGGGTATGCCGCAGTAAGAACGACATCACCCCAGTAGAATTTCGGAAGATGCATAGTAGACAGCAGACAACGAGCGACTTCCAGAAGATGACGATTCTTCCGCTCCGCCACACCACAGGTCGGAGGATCGTAACCCACGGGTCGGAATATATCTAACAATATATATATATAAATAAAATTTTCAGCTTTAATTTTTTATTTGACAACAAGATAACTCCATGCGCACGTATGCCCCTACAACCAAATATGAATAAGCGGAAAAGGAGGATTTGCCAGAACTGAACTAAAACTGTGTAACAGGACCCTCCCGGGTATCCTAGCAAATTTCGGAATGTACAATCCCTGCAGATCAGATATGAAAATGGGCCTACTATACACATAAGATCAGATATGAAAATGGGCCTACTATACACATAAGATCTAGAAAATGAATGTATTATTCATGCACTCTACTCTTAGTAGCGGCCTACCATGTCCTAAGCTACTACAACTATAGCAATCAACCAACAATTATCACATACATGGAGGCACCCAACAAGGCAAGCGTAGGTCATACTAATAGTACCTATATTAGTATATTGTATTACCCAATCAACAACATTAACTCGCACTGTTGTTCTCTCGCAATGTAAACAACATGTCATACCTACAAGTCCTTTTCAACTGAGCATTTGCCGATCCGGACGGTTATTCCAGACATGCATCCTCTCCCACGTCAAACATCATATAAGAGTAGCCACCTCATGCCGAACTACATGGTGCGGGTTTGGTTTAGTTTTTGCCTGTTGCTCACGACTTATTACTCGATAAGGGTGCGACTTTATCTCCTCCCGTTCTCATCAATCATAATCACAAATATGCATATAAGCAATCAAGTCCTTAATCAAACATACTATGCACCTAATTCATCACAATAGAACCCTTTGTGGAGAAAAAATACGGCGTGATTCTCTTCTTACTGGCGGCGACGACCCATTGATTGGAGCTCTCTAGCTCCGACGATACTACCTTCTTTCTTCTCCAAGTCCTCTTTCTCCTTTCCAAATGATGGGAGTTGCACCATCCTCCACTGTTACTCACAAATCCGCCCTAACTCCATCATTCCTCCAAAATCGACCGCGAGAACACATTATGTTGGATTCTAACAAAGGCCCATGAAATCGATGGAGTAAAAAGGGAAAAAACTCACCATTCGTACACTAAGATATTCACAGATCCCCCCAACTTCATCGTTCCCCCAAAATCTACCGCGAAAACACATTAAGTTGGAGTCTAACAAAGCCCCATAAAATCGATGGAGTAAAAAGGGAAAAACACACCAGAACATTAAATCCACAAATGATCTTATCGAATAACGTAAATCGTGCGTACACTCTAAGATATTCATCAAACTCCAAGAACTGTGGAGTAACTCCAAGATCTTCCAAGATCCTACCATCACCCGGGAGATAGGAGAGAGATCACTAAAAAGAGGGATGAGCACGAGCGGAACGAAGCCCGTGTTGTCTGGAACGAATTGTCGATTCGCCTCTTAGATCGACGGCGATGCCATTTTTTCTTCACTCTGAGCTTTTTCTCCTCTCCACCAATTTTCATCTTAGAATGAAAAATACAATGAGATAATGGGCTGGTTGAACCCCTCTCCCATGACCTAACATCACCAGGGACATCCCACAGCCAAGATCCTTTCATCAAACGGCTCAACACGGGCTTCCCACATGACCGTGTACTGGGCGTGTCCTGCCATCCTGAGAATTTGCTCAACACGGGCTCTGCCTGGACCTGGACACGCCATGGAACACACCCTGCCCAGTCTGTGTGCAAAGCCATGTCCACTGATGCGGCCTTGTTCATGGTCTCACCCAGTCTGTGTTCATAGTCGTGTAGGGCTCGGGAAGAGCCCTTTGGAAGGCTGCAGCTCCAGGGTTGGTACACAAACGTGTACATGACCGTGTACCTATGTGTAGGGAGAAAATCTCATCTAAATGACCTATAAAAACTCTACAAGCTTCCACCAATCGGCATGGACGTATTCCAACCCTCAAGAGTCCCCTAAATCCACAGTTGAAAGGAAAATTATGGTGTTGCACTGTATTCATTTTTCTTGGTGTAACTGAGACCTGTTCTGTGTGGTCTGTTCTTTTGGTCATGTACAACATGCTGATGATGGACATCATACCTGCACTTCTCAACAAAATTCCCAATGAAACCTTCATTGGTTGACCGGATACACTTTCAATCTTAGTTCTCTTTCCTTCTCTTTATTCTGGAGATTCAGAGGAAACATGTTACGGCGGAGTATTAAAGTTAACCAAGGCCTGGTATTAAAGGAAAATGTGGATGTAGAATCCTTTCTATGGAAAGTATCAAGCTGGTTGCTCTTCTTCTGGTCAGCTTTAGAAAATGATGATGCGAAGATCTGGATGAAGGTGAAGGAGGCGATCTCTGAGGTTTAGTGTTGAAGCCAAATATGACCGTTGAAGCCAAATATGACCTCAACTGGAGTTCGAAGAAAAAGGGGTGCAGCCAAAACCTACTTCTCTCAAGTCTCAACCCTCGACTGGATTCAAAGGACCTAAGACTGACCCAATAGCCTCAGCAGGGAGGTCCCACCTCACACCCGGAAGATCTCTGAGAGCTTCCCCTCTAAAGCCAAAGCTGGGCTAGGAGCTCCTCAGAAAGCACTGAAATTTGAGAGATAATGATAGTTTGCCTTCTAAGGAGTCCTTATGGGTCTATTTATAGCATCGTGCTGACCTGAAATTACTGAAAAGCCCCTAGTTGGTCTGCCAATAGTCGAATCCCGCTGTTTTCCTGAGGGTACTGAGGTAATTTCGTCTGAGGGCAATTAGGACATTTTACCCAAGGCCCTGGGTCCCTCTCGGCGAGAGCTGAGCTGAGGACCTCCTGGCCAGAGCCTGGCGCGAACGCTCTCGCCTGTTTACAGGCGAGAGCCCTTTGAGATTGGAGTCTGGCGCAAGCGCAAGCGTTTCCGCGCTGGCCGCGCTCGACGATCTTGGCCCGCTGTTCTCCGCTCGACGACTCGGTCGCGCTCGCCGATCTTGGATCGACGATCTGGCGCGATCGCTCTTGCCAACTTGGGCGAGATCTTCTTTAGGGCGGGAACTCCTTTGGCTAGTCCAAGTGTGACCATTGCGCCTCCTGGTCTGACTCAGTGAATATGTGGTTGTACACAATCCCCGCTCTTTTTGAGCTAGCTCTGCGCTCGAAAAGACATGTTCAACCCAAAAATATTCGCTGAGCACGTGTCAACATCAGGGAATCTTTTGGTGGGCCGTACGGTGCCTATAAATATGTGTGCTGATAGACTGCCATAACACTTCCTCGAGTCGTCATTCTTCGCCTGAGCTCTCGCCTCCTCTAGCGATGCCTTCCAAGCGCGCCGACAAACCGCTTCCGCAGGATCTGCAAGACCGTATCAACGCGGCACAGGCGCGAGCCAAGGCTAACAGCGCCCTGGTTGCCCCATGGCTAGCGAGACGGTCGTCGGCCGCTGAGCCTTCTCTGCCCAAGAAGAAAAAGAAGAGGGCGAAGGTGGTTCAGCGGGACCTGCCCCACGAGAACAGGAGCCCGCCCACCCCAACCCCAAGGCGCGCGGATGATCCCTCGCCGCGGAAGGTATGTTTGATTTGCCAATTATTGAAAACACCAGCCGCTCAGTAGTTGACGTGATATCTCTCGCAGGAGACGGTTCCCGATGCTGCCGCGTCCCCGCGAGAACCCCTGGATCCATCCTCTAGCCATCTCGAGGATCAACCGCGGGTTCCGGAGGTGGCTCCTCCACTAGACCCGAACACCGCAGGTAACTGTTCCCCTCTCGCCCTTAACCCAAATCTTTGAATGCTGAACTGTTTTCTCGCAGCGCCAGTTTTCGCACCGCCGGATCTCGCCACCCGGGAGAGCGGGGCGAGAGCTGCGAATCAGCCTGCCCTCGCGGTTGATTCCTCCCTACCGGCGGGAGGAAATACTGCCGAGTCCTCCGCGCCTTCGCTAGACGCCAACCATCCTGCGGGAGAGGAGACCCGCTCCCCCGCTCCCGGCCAAGCCGGGATCACTATTCGTAAAGTTTACCCCCCCCCGGAAAAGGAAAGCCAATTCACCTACTCTTTGGAGCTGAGGGGGGGGGGGGGGGGGGGCTGGGCCTTCTCGCCTGCCGTCGACCGGGGGGCCTCGTCATGCTGCAGGTATATGGAAATTTTATAATAGCAATCCTCTAGCTCTCGCTATAATAGGAACTCTTTTGACAGGGGACATGGGCTCGCGGCTTGGAGCTGAGGTAGAAGAAGAAGAAGAAGAAGAAGAAGAAAGAGAGGGGGAAGATGGCGAGAGCTCTCCCTTCCCTTCGTCTGACGAGATGGAGGAGATCTTGACTGGTGCCGGGAGCGCTAAAAGACGGGGGAAGAAGGTCGCCGCCGTCCTATCGAAGCTCATCCGGCGAGAACGGGTCCGCGACCTTGTGGCAAAAGAGTTTCGCCGGTCAGTGGAGAAGAGACTAGAGACTCTGGAGCGGGATTATCTCATCGGCGAGATGGACCGGCTGGGGGGAGCTACCGCCGGATCCTCACCCGAGAGGTGCATCGAGCGAATCCGGGATTTGTCTCGCCGGGTTGACCTGGGATGCAGTGTTCTGTCGTCCTACTTCAACCCGCAGGCGCCACCCCGGACCAAGCTGCGGGAGCGAGGAAAATGGCGGTGGGAGCAAGGGAAATGACGCTGGGAGCCTTATTGAAGCGCGAGACCTCCCCTTCTCTTCCCCAGACCTTCCCCTTCTCAGATGTACCCTTATTTATTCGCTTAGAACTGTAACTAATAATTCTGCGCTATCGCTTACTTTTTATCCCGTTCTCGCTCAGCGAGAGCAATAACTTGGCACTTATTACTTTTTATTATTGTATGCGTATATATGTTATTTTCCTGGGCTCTTGGTTGACGAGAGCTACCTTGCTTCCGCCTATCTTTCCTGTCGCATGCCATCTCCCAACATTTGCGCTAGTCATTTAGTCAATCGGTCACTATCAAACTCGGTCGGGAAAAACGAAGCGTCGCTGACCTAGGACGCGCCGGCTGTACCCCCGCCGCCTTTCTGAAAACAGCCATCATTATCACAATTTTCTATAAATAGGGAAGCTCACCTACCACATTCATTTCTCCGATCCCAGTCTCTCTCCTCTTCTGTTGCTTTCGCGGTCTCTCCAAAGCTCTCGCCTGTCTCCGCCTTCTCCTTTCGTTCTCGTACCGTTCTCGCTCTCGCCTTCTTCTTGAAGCTCTCGCCTTCAAACCCTGCATCGCGATGCCGGGCGGAGGTGAGGGACGATCCAACTGCGCGGAAGCTTTTCAGAAGCATCTTTTTCCTTCCTGCACTCTCACCGTGGATGAGTTCAACCTAATCAAGACTCAACACGTTCCCGCCAGCTTCACCGCGCGGAACCCGGGCAATCATGGCAAGGTAAACACCGCAGGGGAGGGGGAGCTCGCCATCCCCATCGAGCACTTCGAGGTGGGCTTCCGCCTCCCGCTGTGGCCCGAGATGCGGCAGGCCCTCCAGTATTACGGGGTGGTTCCCGCGCAGCTGAACCCAAATTCAGTTGCGATTCTCGTGGCATTCATATGTTACATGCGGTCCGAGAGGATCGAGTTCAGCTTGTCGATCTTCCGCAAGCTGTTTACTTTCCGCGCGAAAGGAGGGGTGGTATTCTTCTCTGGATAACTGCTCAAGACAATCGGTCTCGCCAACAAGCACCATCACTGGGGCGAGAGGTTCATCTTTGTTTCCGGCGACTTCGGGAACGTACCTCTCGCCCCCATCCAATACGAGGATGCCGCCTACAAGCCCCCCTCCTTGGGCTCGCGCGAGAGCGCCCTCCTTGAGTTCTTCGGAACCAAGGACTTCGACGTCCTCTACCTTCGGCGAGACGTCGATTCTCTCCTCCCTGTGCTTCCAGGAGAAGGTAAGGTCTCGCCTTTATCTTTCTTTTCCTTGTCTTCTTCAAGGTTGGAACTTAGTATCATCGTTTTCGCAGGAGAGCGCGAGATCCCCCTACGCCAGCCCTTTGACGAGGCTCGCGCTGGAGGGAGTCAACCTCCAAAAGACCCGCTGGCTTTTGCGAAGGCCGCTGCGCAAGCTTGCCGGAAAGAGTCGGCCCCTCCTCCTTCAAGTGGTGCCGTGAAGCGAAAGCCCGGTGCCCCTGCGACCCAACCAATCAAGAGACCCAAGACAACCGATACCGAGAAGGGCAAGGCCGTCGTGGTGCCGCCCGCCCAACCTCTCCCCGCAGGCCGCTCCTTTGAGGAGGTCTTGCAGGCTGTCAGCGAGATCGCAGCCACCAGGGGCGGCCGCGAGGCCCCTGCCGAGAACCCTCAGGTCCCTGGCGCTGCCGAGAGCGAGGGAGTCGCCGCCGAGACCTCCGGCCAGCCCCTGTCTGGGGAGGTGCCGCGGGGCCATCGCAATTTTGGTCTCGGCATGAGGTGTCTGGACGCGGAGAACAAGCCGCTGCTTCAGTGGGATCCTGACGCCAACAAGGTCTCGATCTCGTCCCTCTTGCCAAGCTGGGCAGAGCGAGACGAGGTTACCAGCGAGGCTTTCGCCTTAGGTTACTGCCTCTACAGCCGGGAGGATGCCAGTGTCTACGACAGGATGTCGACCCGGCTGCTGGCCTACGACTCCACTCGCGCCTTGATGCGCGGGCTGGAGCTTGCGCACATGTGTGGTCGCCAGAGCATCACAATAGACCGCAACTTTCAGGACATGTTCAAGGCTAGGGATGATGCGGTGGCTCAGGCGGCCACTCTGGCCAAGGAGCTGGCCGAGGCCCAGCAACTGCTATCCTCGCGCCAGGCGGAAGGGGTAAGCGAGATCTTTCACAGTGCTTGCTCTCGCTACTTTATCTCTTCTACTTTATGCTAACCTTTTGCTGCTCAGGATTCCGCCCAAGCCACGCTTCGCGAGGAGCTATCCCAAGCTCGGTACGACAACATTCTCCTGTGGGAGCAGATTGCGCGTCTGGAGGCGAGTGCGGCCCCCCCGCTGGACCAGAGACTGAAGAGCCGGTACTACTCGGTTTATGACATCGACAAGCTGCTCCAGGCGAACGCGCAGGCTACAGTAAGGTTGACGCTGGAGACGCTGCGAGATGTCAACTGCTGGGATGGGAGGGGCAAAGACATCACTGCTCAACAGCTCGTTCCCTGGCTTTTCGAGCTCATTCCAAAGCCCCCGGGCGCCCCGGATACCCCACCCTCGGACGTTCCAAAATCTCCTACAGCGGGTGGCGAGACCTCCGGGGAGAGCTCCGGCGAAAGCTCCAGCGGGAGCTCAAGCGGGAGCTCGGAGGGGTACAGCTTGTCTCCATGAGGGGGCCCCTCTTCCTTTTCTTTCCGCCTCAATGTAAAGCGCGATATGCTACCAGTTTGTACTTATATATAATATATTTAATGCAAACGCTTTCATTGTAAATATCTCGTCCTGTTATTGTGAATGTGCTCGATGTAATTGTTGTGGTCGAATGTTTCCTGCGTGTACTTCCGCCGAGGCCCTTGGCCTTCCTAGGATAGTCTTCCTTAGCGACGGATCGGCGGGAACCTGCTGCAAACTATCAGCCGGAAGCGTGGCTCACGAACACTTAGGACGGAACCGTCCCCTTTAGCCTGCGCGAGTCCCTTCAGGCCCGTCGCATAACGATTCCGCCTGTTTGTTTGAGATCATTAAGAGGAGCCTTCTCGGCGAAAGCCCCACCCCCCTCTACGAGACCTCTTTGACGGGGACTTCCCTGTCGAGATCTGTCCCTGCCGAGACCTTCCCTACCTTTTCCATTTTGTGTTCCCGATGCACTTCCTGCCTTGTCCAAACCAAGCCAACCAAACCAAACCTATCCCCCACAGGCGAGCCTTCGGACCTGCCAGCTAGATGAGAGCTTGCGCAGCGGGTCTACCTGGGGCCGAGCCGAGCTCGGGGTGCCGATGAAGATCTCAAACCAACCAAACCTATCCCCCACAGGCGAGCCTTCGGACCTGCCAGCTAGATGAGAGCCTGCGCAGCGGGTCTACCTGGGGCCGAGCCGAGCTCGGGGTGCCGATGAAGATCTCAAACCAACCAAACCTATCCCCCACAGGCGAGCCTTCGGACCTGCCAGCTAGATGAGAGCCTGCGCAGCGGGTCTACCTGGGGCCGAGCCGAGCTCGGGGTGCCGATGAAGATCTCAAACCAACCAAACCTATCCCCCACAGGCGAGCCTTCGGACCTGCCAGCTAGATGAGAGCCTGCGCAGCGGGTCTACCTGGGGCCGAGCCGAGCTCGGGGTGCCGATGAAGATCTCAAACCAACCAAACCTATCCCCCACATGCGAGCCTTCAGACCTGCCAGCTAGATGAGAGCCTGCGCAGCGGGTCTACCTGGGGCCGAGCCGAGCTCGGGGTGCCGATGAAGATCTCAAACCAACCAAACCTATCCCCCACAGGCGAGCCTTCGGACCTGTCAGCTAGATGAGAGCCTGCACAGCGGGTCTACCTGGGGCCGAGCCGAGCTCGGGGTGCCGATGAAGATCTCAAACCAACCAAACCTATCCCCCACAGGCGAGCCTTCGGACCTGCCAGCTAGATGAGAGCCTGCGCAGCGGGTCTACCTGGGGCCGAGCCGAGCTCGGGGTGCCGATGAAGATCTCAAACCAACCAAACCTATCCCCCACAGGCGAGCCTTCGGACCTGCCAGCTAGATGAGAGCCTGCGCAGCGGGTCTACCTGGGGCCGAGCCGAGCTCGGGGTGCCGATGAAGATCTCAAACCAACCAAACCTATCCCCCACAGGCGAGCCTTCGGACCTGCCAGCTAGATGAGAGCCTGCGCAGCGGGTCTACCTGGGGCCGAGCCGAGCTCGGGGTGCCGATGAAGATCTCAAACCAACCAAACCTATCCCCCACAGGCGATCCTTCGGACCTGCCAGCTAGATGAGAGCCTGCGCAGCGGGTCTACCTGGGGCCGAGCCGAGCTCGGGGTGTCGATGAAGATCTCAAACCAACCAAACCTATCCCCCACAGGCGAGCCTTCGGACCTGTCAGCTAGATAAGAGCCTGCGCAGCGGGTCTACCTGGGGCCGAGCCGAGCTCGGGGTATTACAAAACACACGATTACGTTATGTTACGAAAAATTTGACAATAGTTAAGAGAAAATCAATCGATGTAGTATAATAAGTTTATTCTTGAGATACATGGTTACATCCTTCCCCCTTCACGGGTAGAAGCGTTTTAGGTCATCACCGCTCCAGGTGTGGCTTAGGGCCCTCCCTTCCACGTCCTGGAGGTAGTATCCTCCCGTTCCGAGGACTTCCTTCACTATGTATGGACCTTCCCAGTTCGGGTGGAGCTTGCCCACGGGAGCCGACCTTCCTGCTGCGTCAACCTTTCTCAGCACCAGATCCCCTTCAGTAAACTGCTTGACCCTGACATGCTTATCAAAATGCTTGGTCATCCGTCGCTTGATCTCTTCTTGCCTGATAGCCGCCACGTCTCGCAGTTCCTCCACCATATCTAACGAGAGGCGCTGCCCCTCCTCATTCTCCATCCTACAAGTCTCGTCTCCTTCGCCCGCGGCTGTGACTCGCGGGGACCGGACCTCGAACTCCACTGGTAGGACGACCTCACACCCGTGAGAGAGCTTGAAGGGGGTCTCACAGGTGGCCGTGTTCGGGGTCGTTCGCAGGGCCCACAGGACCGAGGGGAGCTGTTCCACCCAATTCCCCTTTAGGTTCTCCACCTTTTTCTTTAGTAGGTTCACAATGATTTTGTTTGCTGCTTCCACCTGGCCGTTACTCCGGGGGTGGTGGACGGAGGCAAACCGAAGATCTATCCCTAGTTGGGCGCAGAAGCTGATGAACTCCTCGCTGGCAAACTGGGGGCCGTTATTAGTCACTATTGCTTGGGGCAACCCATGTCTGCAAACGATCTCACCCCAGACGAAGTTCCTTATGACCTGCGAGGTGACCTTGGCCAAGGCTTTAACCTCTAGCCACTTCGAGAAATAATCGATCATGACCAAGAGGAATCTCCTCTGCCCACTAGCCGGAGGAAAGGGCCCAACTAAGTCCATTCCCCAGATAGCGAATGGCCACGGTGCCGTGATACTTCGGAGCCTCTGAGCTGCCAAGAGCTGAAGGGGGGCGTAGAGCTGACATTTTTGACACCTCCTCGCAAACTCCATGGCATCCTTCCTTAGGGTGGGCCAGAAGTACCCCTGCCTGACCACCCTTGCCTCCAGCGTCCTTCCTCCAGAGTGGCTGCCGCATTCGCCCGAGTGTACCTCCCTCAATATCTTCGGGATCTCTTCTTCGGTCATACATCTAGCTAGGAGCCCTGACAACATCTTACGATGCAGGCCCCCCTCCATCATTAAGTAGTGAGCTGCTTTGCGCTTGAAGCTTCTCCCGACCTTGGTCCCCTCAGGAAGTTCACCGGTGGTCAGGAAGGTCACAAATGGATCCACCCACGAGGGTTGCCGATCCACCACCATCAACTCTCCTTCCTCGATAGCCGGTCGGAATAGCTCCGTCAAGGTCCCTCCCCCCGAGGTCCGAACTTGGCTAATCGATCGGCGGCTACACTTTCATCCCTTGGAACATGTTGAATCGAGAATGACCGGAATCCTCCGATGATCGCCCTTACCTTGGAGAGGTATTTGATGAGGGTAGGCTCCCGAGCTTCAAACTCTCCCCGGATCTGCGATGCTACCACCTTTGAATCAGTGAAAGCTTCCACATCCCGAATCTCCAGCTCCTTTGCCAAGCGGAGGCCGGCGATCACGGCCTCATACTCCGCTTGATTGTTGGTCACGGGGAAATGTAAAATGACTGCTTGCTCTATGGTTACCCCCTGAGGACTTGTCAATACCACCCCTGCCCCGAGGGAGTGCCTTCCCGAGGCCCCATCAACCATCAACTTCCATGCTTCTCGAGGTTGCTGCTCTCCCCCCTCGACCTCAACGATGTAGTCTGCTAGGAAGTCCGCCACCGCCTGTGCCTTGATGGAGAGCCTTGGGACAAAGGAGATGTCGAACTCGCTTAGCTCAATGGACCACTTAGCCAGTCTCCCCGAGTGCTCCACTCCTTCGAAGATCTTGCGAAGAGGGTGGTCGGTCACCACCCTAATCGAATGTGCTTGAAAGTACGGCCGGAGTTTCCTTGCCGAGATGACCAAGGCGTAAGCGAGCTTTTCCAGGATGGGGTAGCGAAGCTCTGCTTTCCTCAATATCCGGCTGACGTAGTAGATGGGCAGCTGCTTCTTTCCTTCTTCCCTCACTAGGACGGAGCTCACCGCCTCCGCTCCTACTCCGAGGTACAAGGTCAGGTCCTCTCCTTCCTTTGGGCTCTGAAGCAGAGGAGCCTGAGAGAGTTGTCTTTTCAGCCCTTGGAAGGCCTCTTCACACTCGGTTGTCCATTCGAACCTTTGATTCCCCCGTAGCACCTTAAAGAATGAAGAACACTTGTCTCCTGCCCTGGAGAGGAACCTGCTTAGCCCAGCCAGCTTGCCTATCAAGCGCTGGACCTCCTTGGCGTCGCGAGGTGACTCCAAATCCAGGATGGCCTTGACCTTGTCCGGGTTGGGCTCCACCCCCGCCGGAGTCAGAAGATGTCCGAGGAACTTCCCGCGGCTGGCCCCAAAGACACACTTCAAGGGGTTCAGCCTCATATTGAACCTTCTTAAGGTGGTGAATGTTTCCTCCAGATCTTGTAGGTGTGAAACCATGCACTTGATTTTGATCATTAGGTCGTCGACGTAGACCTCCAAGTTCCTCCCCCTCTGATCCCGGAAGACTCGATCCATCATGCGCTGATAGGTAGCCCCTGCGTTCTTTAACCCAAAGGGCATCATTTTGTAACTGAAGCATCCCTCCCTCGTGATGAAGGAAACATCCTTGGTATCAGGAGGGTGCATCCGGATCTGGTGATAACCTGAAAAAGCATCTAAAAAGCTCATGACAGAAAAACCGACGGCTGAATCAACCAGCGCGTCGATCCGAGGCAGGGGGTAGCAATCCTTAGGACATGATTTATTTAACAAAGAAAAGTCAATACACATTCTCCATTTTCCACCTCCCTTCTTTACCATTACCACATTGGAGATGCAGCCTGGATACTGGATCTCTGAGATGAAGCCCGCCTCCAGGAGCTTCTTGACCTCCTCGCGAATGGGCTCCTCCAGCTTGGTGGCGATGGCTCTCATCTTCTGACGTATGGGGCGAGTGCGGGGGTCCAAGTTCAGGCGATGGCAGGCCACGTCTGCGTCGATGCCCGGCATGTCCGCCGCGCTCCAGGCGAAGATGTCGACGTTGCCTTGAATGCAAGCCCGCACTTGCTCCCGGGCCTCGGGACTCAAGCCCCCGCTGACCCGCACCCTTTGTACTTGTCCTGCGCTGGTGAAGACCTCCATCTCCACCACTTCTTCGGCCGGCTCCAGCCGCGACTGCTCCCAGCCGGCCCTTGCCTCTTCCTCCAGCTCCAGCTCTCCCCTTTCTACCTCCTCCTCAATCTCCATCGCTTCTACCAGCCCCTCCTGCTGCCACCCGACTCCCACACCCCTCGGGGCCTCTCCCTCAACTCCTCCTGCCGCTTGTTCTCCTACTTCCATCGCCCCTCCTCGGCTCTCCTGCTGCTCGTCCCCCCGGACCACCTGCACATCTTCTTGCTGCTTCTCAGTCTCCCCTTCTCCCACTTCCTCTCCAACTATCTCTCTTGCCTCCTCTAGGCCCATTCCCTCTTCCTCAACGACCTCCTCAAGTGCTGCCATCTCAATCTCCAACTCCTCTGCCTCTGCCATCCACGACACGGTGTTGACTGCTGTAACGTAGCATTGTCTTGCCACCTTCGGGTCCCCTCTTACCCTGATCTGCACCCCCCCATTGTTGAACTTAAGGCATTGATGGAACGAGGAGGGGACGCAGCGAAAGACGCTGATGAGGGGGCGCCCAAAGATGGCATTATAGCTGCTTGGGGCGTCCACGATCACGAACCTACAGTTCCGTGACACGCCCCCCAACCTTACGTGCAGCCCTACTCCTCCTTCTACCTCTTTCCTCTCTCCGGAGAACCCGAACAGAGGTCCATCCGACGCCAAGACCCTCTTCCCTTCAACCCTCATCTCATCAAAGGCCTTCTTGAAGATGACATTTACCGAGCTCCCGTTATCTACCAGTATCTTTGAGACCGTATAATTTTCCACCGCCGTCTGGATCACCTGGGCGTCACAGAATGGATCCTCATAGTTTGGCATGTCTGCTGATGAGAAAGTGATCTTTTCTTCTGGTGGGGGAACCTGGGAGGTAGAGACCACCCCCCTTCGGTACATGGTTTGTAGGCTCCCCTTGCGGGTTGCCTCAATCCCCACTCCTCCGTGAATCACCCCGATTCCTCCCCGGGTCCCTACATCTACCCGATCTGCGCACCTATCTTCCACCTCGCCCTGCTGCACCTCTACTATCCTTACCGGTGGATCCTGCCTCCCTGCTCCTCTTGCTTCTCTTAACTCTAAGAACTCCGGGCAGGTGGCCGTTGCGTGACCTTCCTCCTGGTGGAAGTCACAAAAGAGCAACGCCTCCCCGCCCCTTCTTCCCTCTCCTCTCCCTCTTCTACCTCCTCGAGATCCTCTCCCAGCTCCTCTTCCTCTTCCCACTTCCATGGCCTCCTGCGGTGGTGGGGGACGACCCCTCGGCTCCTGCCTCCATGCCGGTCGGTCGAACCTCCGGGGTTCCCGCAGGTTATCTCTCCCCTGGTAGCCTTCTCCTGGGCCCTGGGGGCGACCCTCCTGGGGCCTCCAACCTAACCGGTTGTTCGGCTCCCGGGCCCCCCATCCCTGCTGCTGCCCAAACCTTCGGGGCTCTTCCCTTCTCCTTTCTTCTCTTTGTTCCCTCTGTTCCCTCGGCTCCTTCTGTCTTCCTGCTGCTGGTTCCTTCGCGTCGTCCTTCGCCAGCCTGGCCAACTTCCTGGCGAATGCTGGGTTTGCTCTCTCGAAGTCAATCTCCTTTGCCGCCCTCTCCATGAGCTCCTCAAAGGAGAGGGGAGGCACTCTCTTCAATTTCATGCTAAAGAATCCCGGTCTCAGCCCCAGGGTGAAGGCCAGCATCAGTGCGTACCCTGGGACCTCCTGGACCAGGAGGATCTCTTCCTGAAACCGGTCGACATAGTGACCCAGCGTCTCATCCGGCTTCTGCCTCACCGCAAACAGACACTCCGCTTCCTTCTTCCGCTTCTTCGAGGTTGAGAACCTCAACAGGAAACTTCTCCGCAGATCCTCAAAACAGTAGATTGATCTTGCTGGCAACTGGTGGAACCAGTCCCGAGCCTTCTCCTTCAACGTGATGGCAAATAGCCGGCACTTGAAGGCATCCGTCATCTTCCTTATCGATACAACGTCCTCAAACCACTGTACGTGCTGTACATGGTCATCCTTCCCCGAGTAGTAGGACATGTTGGGCTCCCGGAACCCCTCCGGTACTGGAGCTGAGATGATGAGCTCGCTAAATGGGCTCTCGTCTCCTGTCTGGCGAGAGGGCACGTCCCGCGGCCTCGGCTGACTGGCCCGATCCGCGAGACCGTGCCCCGGGAAGAGCTCTCGCACTGCCGCTTCCTTCTCGCCCAGATCCGTCAGCGCCTCCTTGCCCGGGCGCTGGCTCTGGCCTGGGAAGAGTTCCCGCGCTGCCACGTCTCTTTCGCCGGCCTCCCCCGGGACCTCCTTTCCCGGGCGCTGTCCCGGGGCATTCTCGCCCAAGAGCGAGACCTCTTCTATCGAGACCTGAGGGGTGGCCCACTCGCCTCTCGCCGAGAAGGCCAAACTGATCGTCTGCAGAACCTCTCGCCTGAACTTATTCAGCATCCTCTTCGTCGCTTCCTCTCCCCGGGTGGGGGAGCCTCCAGAACCTGACCCTTCACCTTCACCTCCAGCCATGGGACAAAACTTAAGGATTTCTTGTATCAGCTGCCTTCCACGCTCACCGCACCAGAACTGTTGAAGCCAAATATGATCGTTGAAGCCAAATATGACCTCAACTGGAGTTCGAAGAAAAAGGGGTGCAGCCAAAACCTACTTCTCTCAAGTCTCAACCCTCGACTGGATTCAAAGGATCTAAGACTGACCCAATTGCCTCAGCAGGGAGGTCCCACCTCACACCCGGAAGATCTCTGAGAGCTTCCCCTCCAAAGCCAAAGCTGGGCTAGGAGCTTCTCACAAAGCACTGGAATTTGAGAGATAATGATAGCTTGCCTTCTAAGGAGTCCTTATGGGTCTATTTATAGCATCGTGCTGACCTGAAATTACTGAAAAGCCCCTAGTTGGTCTGCCAATAGCCGAATCCCGCTGTTTTCCTGAGGGTACTGAGGTAATTTCGCCTGAGGGCAATTAGGACATTTTACCCAAGGCCCTGGGTCCCTCTCGGCGAGAGCTGAGCCGAGGACCTCCTGGCCAGAGCCTGGCGCGAACGCTCTCGCTTGTTTACAGGCGAGAGCCCTTTGAGATTGGAGTCTGGCGCAAGCACAAGCGTTTCCGCGCTGGCCGCGCTCGACGATCTTGGCCCGCTGTTCTCCGCTCGACGACTCGGTCGCGCTCGCCGATCTTGGATCGACGATCTGGCGCGATCGCTCCCGCCAACTTGGGCGAGATCTTCTTTAGGGCGGGAACTCCTTTGGCTAGTCCAAGTGTGACCATTGCGCCTCCTGGTCTGACTCAGCGAATATGGGGTTGTACATTTAGCATGGTGTTCTGGTTTTGAAGATGGTTGTAGCTGTGATGAACATTGTGGTTGTGGATTGTGGTTGGGGTTGAGGTTTAAGTTGTCGTTGTGGATGAATGGGTTCAGAAGTTGTTGAAGTAATGAATTTTTGGTAGAGGTTGGAGAATGGGTTCTCGAATGGGTTCTCGAATGGGTTCTCGAATGGGTAAGCCTCAAAGGTTGGTAGACAATTATGGCTATAGAATTAGAGACTACATCAAAAGTGGAGAATTGGGTAGGTCAGAGGGTTGCATCAACATTTATTGAGTAACCAGTAGTTGTATCCTCAACATAGATTCTCCCCCATTTTCCATGCATGTAGTGTGATGTGGAGTCTCCCACGCATTCGGTCTGATATACTTAATTTCATTCTACATCTCATCCAACTTCTAGTTGATTTCTTTGAATTCCACATGCACACCTCCTTTAGGAAAAACAAAACTCTTTTGATCATCGTTCATTGCATAAAGTTCTTCATTCACCTCTTGAAATGTTTTTTAATATCTCAAACTCTAGCTTCATCTTCTCAGTAACAACCTATAATTCCATTGGTGTTGGATCTTTAAGTCCCCTTAGAGGGGGGGGGGGGGGGGGTGGTGAATAAATGATTTATGAAATTTAACTTTAAATTAAAATATTATAGTAAATTAAATTATCTTCATAAATATTGCATAGAAAATATTTTTTCAACTTTTCATAAATGATAATATTGAAGATTCCTTTAATGTGATGATTTAAGAGAGAAATTAAATCGTTGTTACTTTTGCTGGCAGTAGGTGCTCCCGTGCTGCGCTAACTCAGAAAATAAACCTTCTCGAAAATTGTGCTTGGAACGATTTTTCTTTGTAAAAATTGAATGAAATCTTAATAATAATGGAAAGACGAAAATTGATTTTATTTCACAATGATGAATATATAAACTTTTGATTCCAATAAAACTTGAAATTGAGGCTTAAAGAAGAATCTTTTGGGGTTTTTATACCGATCATTCTCCTAAGGATCAGCTGACTATAGTCTATTTTACCCCAGATAAGGCCTCTAGCCTCGCCATTGTTCTAAGCCTATACGTAGTTGTCAACACCCGTGGCGAATTTCCCCCTAACCCTCACAAGACCTAGTTGTCAACAACCGCGGCGATTTCCTACCAACACAAAAGCAAAAGATAAATACAAGATTGATAATTTAGAAATAAAAACTCCTTATAATTATGAACTCTGAAGGAGATGATGAAGAATCGCCAAAGTAATCGTAGGAGTTGATGCGTGCGTTCTTCATGAAGTATAACCGTTTAGAAATCTCCTTCAAGTTCTTGATCTTCAAGATGAGGTTGGGAGTGCTCTGGAACTTAGGGATGATGGCTCTCACGAACGATTATAGTTGTGGATTCAGTTCGCGTAACAATTCATCAAGGAATTCATCCTTTATATAGACTCAAAATGTTACCGCCGCGCAGTATCAGATCGTGTAGAAATGTGGTTGACATTGTGCTGAATGTGCTGGACGTGGCAGAATGTGGCCTTACCGCACCGCGGTAAGTCTTAGCTTGCCCAGATAGATGCACTTCTTGGACTTGCATCCAGTTTCGTCCTTTCGACATAGCTACCGCCCCGCGATAAGTGCTAGCGCGCCCCACTAACTGTGATGACCTTCTCGCCGACACTCCCTTCTATCCGACACTGTGCCTTCTCATCGACAGGGCTACCACCAGTGGTAAGCTACTGCGTGGCGTTATCTCTTCTCGTCGACATGTTATTGGCCTTGCCGACAAGCTCCTCGTCAACAAGCTATCTTGTCTCATCGACATGCTACCGTCTATGGTAAATGTTACCGCCGAACGCTATCTATCTTTTCAGAGCATCGTCTTCATTCTTCACTGTACACAAAGGGATATTGTACTTGTAGTTCACAAACACACAACAAGTATGATCAAATACACGACGAGGTTTGTTATTCTTAAATCAAGAGATGTGGAACGCATGCTCCAACAATTGATAGATTTGGCTTGGGCCGAAAGGTTATCAGTGATGAATATGAGAATAGAAATGGTGTATAAAAATGGTGTTGGACATGTAAGAGAGTGTAGGTGAGATGAATGAATAGTGACAATGCCAACTAAAGTATTCAGTTTGGATTGCATGACAAACATTGTCACAAGCCCATAGGATAGGTCATGTTACTGGACGAGATATGCTTGATGCAGGATGGCGAGGAGGTCTAGGGATGTTGCTCCCTTTGGAACACTGAGGACGACCTATCTTGAATGAGGGTTTTGAATCCTTGTTGCACTTATTAAGCGAAGGTGTATGTGGGGAGACGGTGGGCTTTGCGGGTGGCTGAAGGGGACTAATCATACGTGATGCAACGTCCGTCAGCTGAAAGCATGTTATGGCTCCCACTTGAGCATGGGAAAGCATGTGTAAGATGAAGAAGTCATGTAGAAGATCCTCTTGCCCTTCTTAGACTAGTGATTGTCGGAACCCATGCCTCACCGAAGGGAGGCGCAACTACCGGTTAGAAAATGAGGGAGAAGGAGAATAGGAATAGAAAGATAGTTTAAAAGTTAGGTGTTGCATACCCACTCCCCCCCCCCCTGCGTAGTTTAGGGGAAAATGTTCCAAATATTTCAAAAATGCACCTCACTAGGCAAACGTCATGTGTATTATAAAAAGTACTGTGTGACAATATATAGATGTATGTGCCTGAGGCTTAGGGTTTTTCCATACCGTGGTGGTACATCACCGAACTTGAGTTGATAACATCACCTCTTCTGTGCCGATCAAGCTTGTCTCAGCTTGAAGGATGAGAGTCTATATTATAGACAGACACAGTTTCCCCCAAGTAGTCTCCACAATGTTTTTAAGCTTACCCTCGATGGAAATTCTTCGGGTATTCTAGACCCTCTCCCTATGGGCTTTGGTGGGTCGTCGACTTTGTGTCTGAAAAGATATTTGTATTTGTGACAAGTCGTGAATGGCTCCTCACAATTGAAACATAGCCCTTTAATATGCTGCTCGGCCATCTCTTCTCATGCCAGGACTCATGCATATGAAGGCTAGGTTGCGATTGACATCCTTGCCTTTGAGGCCGGCGGGTATGCTACTATGGTGGTTGAAGGACGAACCACCTCCCTGGTGACTCTGTCTTTGCCAGTTCAATGGTCTCTGTACTGCTTATCCATCAAGAGGTGCTTCACGCAAATGCGTGCTAGGCTTATAGCTATGATAAGGTTTGTAGGAGCTTCAAACACCATTTGCTTAAGAGAGATGAGTTTGCCCACTAGGTTGCTACGTAATGGAGGTCCAAAACGCCGGTCACAGTATTGTTTGAAATCATCCTAGTTCAGCTTGCCCCAAGAGGTGGAACGATACCAAGTTGATTCATTCCTTCCAATTCATTGGCGAAACATTGCTCACATGAGGCCAGCTAGCCTAAGGGGTCTTCAAGACCATTAAAGAGATTGAAGTTGAGTTTTACATACCGCGGCATGCCATCGCCTTCGGATCAACTTCCTGGAACCTCAATGCGTTTAGAAAAAAAGTCTCCACAGGAAGAATTGACCTCCACTCGCTTGGTTGGCCATCACCTTTTTTATTAACTCCATTACCTGAGCAATGGTAAAACCGCCTTCCTCTTTAGTATCTGTAGTAGGGTATGTTAGAAGGGCCTATCGACCTATCTGGGGCATTGGGGCCTATGTATTAGCAGAAAGAGTGGTGGCTATTGGAATTGGGGGCTGGAGCCCATTGGTGTATATGCTGGTGGTTGGTTAAGGTTGCTACATTGCCACGGACCAGTCGAATTAGGATTGCTCTTGTCGAAGGGCTCGTGCAGGAGGGCTGATTCGCATATAACAAGGCCAAAATATGTCGCTTGGTGGTGTCGCGCATGGGTGGGTGGACACATCTTTGGGAGGAGTGGCGTTGCGTTCGGCTGGATGCCTGCCAATTGGCACTGCGATCGTGAGAAGTTGGTCAGTCGCGCGGGGAGTTAGGTTGGCGTGTTTGGCTGGCAGCATGTTGATGTCACGGCAAATCACACCGAGTGACTGGTCGGCCTACACTGTGGAGTTAGGACATCGTTGTGAGTAGCAAACGGAGGTGAGGGGATATGACTCTGAAATGTGGCTGCGGCAGGGCACAGTACGAAGTTGGATCCACTGATCTGGCGGCATGGGGCTGAGGGTGTTAACTGAAGGAGTGGTGGTGTAGACTAATTTTTAAAGTTTAAATTGAGTTTCCAAATAAATTTTAAAACTTCAGTATTAGTTTTGAAGCGTCGGATGAAATTACTTATTTGCTTGGTAACATGACACATGCGATTGATTCAATAGTTCCACAAGCATACTAAAAAAATAATGCCAGAAAACTTGAAGCAAGCACTTTAAAGTTAACCACAATGAGGTTGGAGGTTATAAGTAGGCAAGCTCTCAACTTTGATCACTTAGTTGTTTTTGCATAAAAATAATGTAACAAATTGAGTGAGAAAGGAAACTTCGCTTGTGAATTCCCCGAGTGACAGCAACATGGAAAGAGTGTTTTTCGCTTTGTGGAAGGGGTCTGCAACAGGTTTGGGTTTTAGATTAGGATGGTTGGAAGATGAATGGGTTGTCTCTGGATGGAAAATCATGCTGGATTGGTGTAACTAGGAAATCAACTAGGCTCAAGTAGCTTGTGAAAGCGATGAGGGTGCTAGCGGGCTCGCTCACATGGCTTAACACATGAGTTACTTACAAAGAGTTCAAACGGCATAGGAAAAACATAATATAAAGAGTAAAGAGGATGCTGGTGTGCGCGCTCATTGCTCCAGCGATTTCGACGGACGTTGATATGTAGCCCACAATCGAGGATCCGTAACACTCTTATCTTCCTCTCTAAATCCATGGATAGACGGATTTCATTGCGCTGCTTGAACACCCTGTCTCTAGCTGTCGAGATAAGGCTTCATTATCCTCATTACAATTTGGAATCGTAATAGCTTAATAATAGAGCCATTCAATTCCTTAACACACCCGGAATTTGTCAAACATACACCATGCCACTTTTATTTTTCTATTTAGAAATGAGAATTTTATGCATGCTCTGATGTTGAATAGGGTGTGTTAAAGATTAAATCATCAGGGTCCGCTAGAACCTAGAAGGTAACCGGTTTCTAAGCGAAATTGTTAAATCACAATAAAGTTTCTAGCTGGAAACGACAGAGTGAAAATGGTATAATGTTTTATTATTGGAGGCCCTATGGTATCCCAAGATTTATAGGAACTCCTCTAGAAACATAATTTACATGTGGTAGAGAATGGGACTCGGCTTTTAAGGACCAGACAAAGGTATTTACAAGCAATAACTGTAGGGAAGCTTTGGGCTTTCTTGGGCAGCTTGGCAATAAATGCGGGTAAACACTCTTGATGATCTATGCTCTTATGATACATGCATAACAATAATCTAAGAATAAAAAGGTTGTGTAACTTCTAGATTATGCATATATGGTGTGGCTTTTCGCCTATGCCCCTGGGCCAGGCCTTCTGAAGGTCTAAAGCTGGACCATCTTCATGCCTTCTTCAGACAAAAAATGGTTACCTTGGAAAGAATTTCGCCCATGTCGCGGGGCGCTTGCAATTTCCTCGAGCCCCCCTATCTCGGCTTGATGCATCTGACAGAATTGTTTTGATTTTCTTTGACTTTCACCGACCCGTCTTGAGGTCATCGATATTTGGTTGTACATGGTTGATTGGTGGGTGTCAAAATGACGACTGATTCACTTTTAATTATATTATTTTTTTTTTGGAAGATACACTATTATCGCGGGATGCAATGAAACAATCAATACTAGCTAGATCTAGTGTTGAATCTGTTGGCATTGTCCTTCAAGATCATACTTAAAATGTACATACCTAACAAAGTTTATTTCTTATAACTTCTTTTTATTGGAACTTAATATTCAATACTCATGTCTGGATAATGACAGAGTTATCTACTATTTATAGAGATATCTCTTCTTTTTGCAGATAAATCCCTCGGCCACATTGCAAGCTGTTGCGCCGAACAATCCATTATCCTTAACAAATAGTTCCAATTTCGCAGCGGTTCCTTCGCAATGGATGCCTCAACAACAGTTCCCTTATCCACCATCCGCTTTTCCAGGTAACACATGCCGATGTTTTACCCCCTGATCACTACTCTCAAGCATGCATCAACTCCTTTACCCTTACTAATTGTTAAAATATGTAGGTCCCTATATGATGCAGCAATTTCCACTTGATATGCCTCGCCAGTCTTCTAGCAATTTTTTCCCTGCAGTGTAAGCATTTCTTTTCTGTTTTTTTTAATTCGACCCTTCCGTTCTATATCCTGTAATAGAAGAAAATTTTCTTCCTGCCATTAATTACTTCATGTATGGATTGTTTTTCTTCCTTCCCATCACGTGTTACCAAAATCCGTTGAAGTTGTTCAGAGTTTGTTGTCATTTGCTTATTTCCTACAATCAAATGTAAAGTTTTGTGGTCATTATCTGCTTTGAGCTATCACGTCTGACATAATTGCGCATTTGCACTTACAAATGAAGCTCTTGGCCTACTCGTCCCGAAACCATGTTTTGAGATCATTGCTGCACATGGACGCATATCTATAGCCTTAGAATTGGCTCAATCACATGTTTGTGTGTGCCCGTCTTATTACAGAAATCAAGGTGGTGTAGGAAGTGAGGCCATTCCTTCTGGTGTTTCCAACAGCGGCCAACCTCCAGCTCGAACAAATTCATCCGTGCAATCTACCGGAGGGAATCCTTTTGGATAGATTGGAATTACTCGTGTTTTATTTCATGCTCAGGTTATTGCTGTCATTGTCTCTTTGCTGCTCTATCAGCATGCAGAGCTTATTGCCGTGTATGTGTTTATTACAAAAAAAATACTGGAGTAGCATTTTTTTTAATTTTTTATGAACCTATTTTATCTGTAAATACTCATGTTTTATGTAATTTTTTGACCTTATTCATTTTGTATTATTTGTTTGGCTTAATTCTACCGAGTTGTAATTGTAACATACATTTCTTTTTTGAATAATTGTTATCATTTGCTGCATGCATTCTTGCATGTTATAGTTAATGTAACTAAGGCTCCGTTTGGCACGGTGGTGGAGGTCATGAATATGAGGGCTAAATTGTCATTCGTTAATGCCCACCTAAGGAACTTCATCCACTTTTATGTTCAAATGGAAGATGTTTGTTAGGTGATCCTTAACTAATGACGGTTTAGCCCATGCGTTTACGACCTCCACCACTGTG
The DNA here is from genome assembly GCA_039583875.1 of Platanthera guangdongensis. NCBI lineage: Eukaryota > Viridiplantae > Streptophyta > Magnoliopsida > Asparagales > Orchidaceae > Platanthera > Platanthera guangdongensis. The sequence continues at coordinate 179,341,307 of CM077166.1, read as the reverse complement.
CCAAATAGAGCCTAAGAGTTGTATTATTTGTTTTGTTTTGTTAAAGTTGCAAAAGACATGTAAATTGACACAAATGAAAATAGTATTTCTCCTGCAAAAGACATGTAAATATAGGATTTATTTCTCCTGCAGCATTGATTTTCTCCTTTGGTTGATGACCATCATGCTATTTAATGATGAATGTTAGGCCTTGCAAGCCTGTCTCTTATAGAGAATGCCTGTCATTTCTATGTTCCGGCATACATTAGGGGTTCGTTTGGCACAATTTTTTTTTGTCGTGGTGAGTTTGGACAAAAACACTCGCAACAAAATATGTTTTACATGATAAAGGTTGTGACCGCCATCGGAAAAAGGGAAAAAATGTGAAACATAAAAAATGAATGGATTTCTTTCACTAATGATTGTTTATAGCTACTGTGTTTATGACCACTACCACTGTGCCAAACAGGTCTTAGCTAGGATAAATCATATTAATAAGCACATATTTTTAGTATTCTTAATGCTAAGGTTGGAGTTTTTTCCTTTTTAAATTTAAATAAAATATTTGTTACATTTATCTAATGATGGTGTGGCCTAAGTGACCCAAAGTTTGAACCTTGTTGATGATGCATCATGTTAGGAAATGAGCATGAATAACCAGCCATACATTTGGAAGCTTCAATTTATCTGTAGTATAGTAGTTATATTTTTGTTGTGCAGAATTTAATGGATATGGATAAATTTGTACTGTACTGAACATCTAGTAGCATGTTTTTTTCTTCACCGCTTTTAGTGTATTATATTCCATCGGTCCGAAAAACCCCGTGTCTGTGTTTCTAACATACGACTCTATTCCAAAACCTAAAGATTTTATAAAGTAATTCAAAATCCGAAAGGTATTCGAAGTTATTGTGTGTGTTCATGCGAGGGGTGTATATTTATATAAAATATAATGATATAACAAGAGAGGCATGAAGGTGGTTTGAGGATGATTGTTTGAAGAGATCACTAACATTTTGTCTCCTTGGTTCCTTAATTCATTATGTATTTTTAAGGTAGCTCACCCGACCTAACGTGAAAATGCTCAAATGAATGCTTTGGAGATTTTGTGATATGATGTGAAAATCTAATAAGAATGAGTGATTAAGAAGTGAAAATAATGCTAGAAGGGTGCATAAAACACTACGGAAATCACTCATCAACTACCCCCAAATTTGAAAAATTGTTCGTCCCGAGCAAATCACTCTACTCAGTGGCGTATGCATGAATTTTTTTCCTGTGTGAGCGGACTCAGAAACTTCAAGAAATTTTTTTTCACGAAAATATGACAATAATATATTAATATCACAAAATGTATACAAGAATTGCGCTTAGAAATAAGTAAATAGCCCTTCTTATAAAACTCTGTTTCGAGTTTTCATGTTTTGAAAGCATTTCATTATCATCTTATTGTTGATAGTAGACAATAGTTTTTTTCAATATATGTCATTAAACATGCATTCATTCATCCCTCATTCGATTACGTAGTGATGACTTGATAATATTCATTGTCAAAAAAGCTCTTCCTTCAGTTGCAGTTACAACATGTAATAATAGTGCAAGTTTCACAATCAAATGCACTGATGGATAAAGAATATTCTTCCTTAATTCAACTAGTCACATAGCTAATCCTTCAAGCCAATCACCTTTGCAAAGTCATGATTTGAGCGAATGTCTAAAATATAACATTCAAGTTGACTATCGAGCTCCATTAATTCATTTGGAGAAAATTTCATGAGATAATGTTCAACAAATCGAATCTATTTGTGCTTATCAAATGTAAAAAATCCATTACTTGGATTCAAACTTGTCATACATAAAAGCAATTCAGTATTCACCTCATCAAATCAATTATTTAGCACGACAAGTTGTCGATCTACGACCGCAGGATAGTAATCAAGCATTATTTGTGAGATCGAGAGATGATGACGTCCACTTTCAAATCAAGCATTAGTTGGAATTAGGGTATATAGATGTCAGAGATCGAGAGATGATGACGTCCACTTTCAAATCATTGCAGGATAGTAATCAAGCATTTCATGAAGGTTCACTCTCAAAACTTATCACAATAGGCAAAGAAAATCAACATACAAAATTATTTTCCATCTTGATAAAAGTATTCTTAAATAAGCATTATTTAATATTATTATTGTTCTCTTTTAATTTTTCATCATAAAAAAAATTCAATATAAATCAATCAGCTTGAATTTAAAGAAAAGGTAGAGTTAGTATTTGTGAAAGCTAAATTAATCTCTTCTTAATGGAAATGATTTTAACTCACTTTATATTACTTGATCTAACATGTGCACTTGCATTATACGTAAATCTATTTTGGACATATCAAGTTTTTGGCGCCATTGTCAGGGAGGTGCTAATGATTTAGTGTTTATTTCTTACAATATTAGTAAACCCCGGGTATTTAGAAATTAAGTTTCTATTTTTATTTTTATTTGGAATTCTATTTAGTGCATGTCCAGATATCGGAGCATTGAATTATTACCTTTAAATTCTAAAATTGAACATACTTGCAGACAAAACAGAAAAACTTTTAGAACGATCAATATTATTCATTCTGAGATGGATAATAACGCACAAGATAACATGAATGATAATGAGGGTCAAGTTGATCAAAATGGTTAACCTGTTGTGCCACAAATGACATGTCGTGACTATAATACACCTTTAAGAGGAGGGTTGCACTTTAACATAACTCGATCCGTAATTGCGGCTAATAATTTTAAAATGAACTCCACAGTTATGCAACTAGTACACCATAGTAATTTTGGAGGTTTAAGTAAAGAAGATGCAAACTCACACTTATGAACCTATATAGAAATTTGTGACATGTTTAAATTTAATGGAGCATCTGAGGAAGTAATTCTATTAAGGCTATTTCCATTTTATTTAGAGGGAAGAACAAAATATTGGTTAGACTTATTACTGAATGACTCTATTACTACATGAGAGCAACTAGTAGAGAAATTCTTAAATAAATATTTTTCACCTTCTAAGACTGTTAAATTGATTAGGGACACAAAAATGTGTATGCAAAATCATGTAAAAACTCTTTATGATGCATGAGAGCATTTTAAAGAGTTATTAAGGAAATGTCCACATCATGGTTTAGCCCAACACCAACAAGTGTCTATTTTCTAAAATGGGTTACAAACCGCTACTATGATTTTAGTTGACAAAGCTGCATGGGGTTTCTTAATGAAGAAATATCTTGAAAATGCATATGCTATATTAGAAGATCTCACATCTAATAACTATCAAACTTATGAAAGACGAGAATAATAATCTGTTAAGTGTCCATCAAGTGGACCAAATCACATCTTTGGCTGCACAAATGACATCTCAATTCAACTTGATTAATAATAGTCTAAATTCTTTATATACCCCTACACCTAGTGCTCCACTCACCGTGGAACAACTTAATCAAATCACCGATGAAGCAAATGATATGGGTGAACAACAAAGACCAAGTACCAATTGGCTTTGCAAATCATCATCATCCTGAGTGGCGAAACCATCCTATTTTTTCATGGAAAAAATAATCAAGTTATGACTTAACCACTGAGATTCAATCAAAATACGAACCCAATTCAAAGTGATCCTCCAAATAACTAAGTAAATTCTAGGAAATTGGCTGATGAATGTATTTTAGGAATGTTCAAAAGAATGATTATAGAATGGTAGGTATTAAATCCCACTTAAAGATCTTTAGAAACTACATTGGGTCAACTAACAAATTCATTAAGCCAAAGGCCAATTGGATCATTTCCTTATTATACTACACCTAATCCTATAAGAGATAAACAAACTAATTATTGCAAGGTTTTCGCTTTAAAGAGTGAAGTAGAAATTTCAAGTGTGGATGAGTTATTAGAAAAAATTAGAGAGGAGGAGAAAAGAGAGAAAGCCATTAAAATTAGTGAATCTCAAGAGGAAAAACTTTTAGAGAATAAGGAACCGGAGGTAATCGAAATTGCACAACCAATTAATAAAAAGAAAGAAATCATTTACCCCCACCACTCTTTCCATCGAGGCTAACGAAAACAAAGCTTGATAAATAATTTCCGAAATTCATCGATATCTTTAAGAAATTAAATATAAACATTCCATTTGCCGAATCATTAGAATAAATGACAAGTTATGTTAAGTTTATGAAAGATATTTTATCAAAAAAAGAGGATTTGTAGATAAAGAGATAGTAGAGTTAACAGAAGAATATAACGCAATTTTATATAAAAAAAACTATCACCAAAACTAAAAGACCCCGAGAGCTTTACAATAACATGCTTGATATGAGTGAAATTTTTCGGAAGAGTGTTATGTGATTTGGGGGCTAGTAGTAATTTAATGTCATTATCTATTAATACAAAATTTAGTTTCAGAGAGATTGCACCAACATCTCTTACTCTTAAATTAGCTGATAGATCTTTAGCAATTTCTAAGGGAATTGTTGAAGATGTGTTGGTTAAGGTAGAAACATTTATTTTTCTGACCGATTTTGTTGTATTAGACATGAATGAGGAAAAGGATGTGTCAATTATTCTTGGAAGACCATTTTTAGCTACAGGGAGAACGCTTATAGACATCCAAAATGGGAACTTAACAATGAGAGTTAACGATGAAGTGGTAACGTTTTTTTATAATTTATAAAGTGCCTTTAAGGATTTTCAAAGAATCGACATCCTAGTTTTCACAAACTAAAGGTTTTAAATTGGAAGCCGGTAAGATATAGCCGATATGAGTATATGTATTGTAATTTTATTAATATTTAAAAATTTGAAATTAAAATACTTACCAATTGTTCATTTTTAGTGCCTAAAACAACCAGATAATATTCAATGTGGGTATTATATCATGTGCTACATGATTGACATAATTGATGCTCTTAGAAGTATGTCAATGTCATCATTGATAAGTTAAGTGCATGTAGATTGATAAATGATAATAATTATGTTGAATTAATTTTAACAAATATTTTTTTATTACAGATCTATGAAGGAGTGACTCAATTTTTGCAGGTTAAAATTGATAATATTCAAAATAAGATTTGTGATTATATAATCACTTATTGTGCTAAATGATTCACGATTGACAAATGCGCGAAGTTTTGAAGTAATGCTTGAAGCAGTTGGACAGTATGGGCCTAGTTATAAAAGCCTTAGTTATCTTGATTTAAGAGTCCCTTTGTTATTGAATATAAAAGATACAGTTAAGGAGATGAAGACAAAGTATCAAGCGTACTGGAGGAGATATGGTTGCACTCTTATGTCAGATGGTTGGACAGACAAGAGAGGGAGACATTTGATTAATTTTCTAGTCAAGTGTCTAGAAAGAACCTATTTTATGGATTTCGTAGATGCATCTGATCATATTCTAGATATTACAATGTTATTATAGTTGCTTGATAGTAAGATTAGAGAGATAGAAGCAGAGTGTAGTGTTCAAGTAATTTTTTTGGTTTCACTAATTTTCATATTTTAAATTTAATAGTCTACAACTTTCGATATATATAAAGTTATGTTGTATGCAGGTGGTGACCGACAATGTTTCCAATTGCAAGACAGATGGTAAAATTTTAATGGGGAAAAGACTCACATTATTCGTGACTCTTTTGTAGCTCATTGCATTGATTTCATGCTAGAGGATATAAACAAGCTACAATAAAACAAAATGGCGATAAGAAAGGCAAGGATGATAATAAATTTCATCTACAGACACACTCGTTTACTTAATGCAGTAAGGGCTACTATAGATGGTGATCTAGTGAGGCATTTAGTGACTAGATTTACAACATCATTCCTTACTCTGCAAAGTGTCCTTAAGCATGAGGAGATGCTGAAATTATTTTTTGTCACCTTCATGAAATGTCGCTAATTTGACAAAAACTGAAGCCGAAAAACAAGTTGTTGAAACAATAATTTCAACTGCTTTTTGGAATGGAATAAGAGATTGCCTAAAAGGAGGAAAGTCAATGATTGTCATTTTGCGATTAGTAGATAGAAATGAAATGTCAGCTATGTCTGAAGTATATGTGACAATGGAAGAAGCTACACAAAGGATCAAAGAACATTTTGATAATAAAAAAAGATTATTTAAAAAGATTATTGAGATTGTTTAAAATAGATGGACAAATCAAATGTAGCAAAAATTATATAGAGCGGTCTTGTTTCTAAATCCAAGCAAATATTTTGAATACGAGGAAAAATATAATGATGATACTTAAAAATTTCAAGATGCTTTCAATAATGTTATTGCAAGACTAGTGCCCGATCAAGAATTGTAAGACAAGAATGTAGAGGAAGGTACTAACTACAATGCAACTCGAAATAATTTTGGAAAGCTAATGACTATTAGACAACGAACCACCTTAAATCCAAGTAAGTATTGATTACGTTTTTTTCACTTAAAAATTATTTAAATATTAAATAATTTATATTTGTCTTAAATAAATAGTGGATTGGTGGGGTGCACATAGATGATCGAATGTTGACCTTACAAAGGTAGCATTGTGCATATTTGGCTTATGATGTTCTTCTAGTTGTGAGTACAACTGGAGTACTTTTGCGTTTGTAAGTATACAAATATTTAATATAAAATTTAATATTTTTATATCTACTAATAAGTTTACAATTATCTTGATTCAGATTCAAACAAAGAAAAGAAATATATTGGAGCACCAAAGACTTAATAATCTTGTATACATCCAATATAATCGTTGTCTACAAGCACGATTTCAAGAAAGACGTGAAAATGAAAGAAATTACAACTCTTTAGTGTTTGATGAGCTAAATTGGAGTAGTAAGTGGATGATGAACAAACTAAATGATGCTCTAGTTTTTTATGATGATAATCTCACATGGGATGTTGTAGAGAGAGCTATTGGAACTAGTGCTCGAAATTTACGAACTGGAGCTGGAATTAATCTTCAACTAATAGCTGAAAGGGATGAAGATTTAGATCATTTTATATTTGTCAATGATGATGAAGATATTGATGATAACTATGAGCAAATGACGAGTATCTCAAACCAACCAAGCACATGCAATGTCAATGATGACTTACTAGATGATGATTCTACTTGATCTTTTATGATTATTTAAAATTTATGTTAAAAAAATTATTCATGCTAATATGCTATTGTGTATGATGAAAACATTTTGGATTTGACTATGATACTATACTATGATATTTTTGTGTTCACTTTCTGTTTTTTTTTCTCCGAAGTCTGTATTTAGTGACATTATTTTTTCTTACTGTTTACTGTTTCATGGTATGAATGTATTGATGTTGGAGATAGAAAACTGGTCCCAACGAGAGTTTGGACCCTGAGGTGTAGCTTAAACCTACTTCTCCCGGACTTAGGCTCTTGACAAGCTTCTAGGACCAAAGAACTGACCATGGGCTACAACACAGAGGTCCCTCCACTAAACCGGAAGATCTCAGAGCGCTTCTCCTCCTTAGCTAGTGCTGAGCTAAGGTTACCTCAGAAAGCGCCTAAAGACTTGAGAAAAATGAAAAAAGCCCCCTCCTTTCTGAGATACCTTGTGGGTCTATTTGTAGATTCCCAAAAGCTAATCTGTCAATAGCGTAGCTCCGCCGTTCTAAATAGCTATATGCAGCCAAAAGTGGTCGACCAACAACCAAACTCTGCTATTCTGGAAGGCTATTTGTAGCCTTGCAAGGGCACCTAGATAATTTTACCTCTAGACCCTACTAGGCGAGTGCCCCATGAAGGCGCCACTCGCCTAAAGGGGAAAGTGTGGGGTAAGCCAGACACTCGCCTCTGCGACACCCAATTATGGGTAAGTGCGAGATCTAAAGGCCACTCGCATGGTAATGGAGAGAATTTTCCCGCGTTCTTCGGGCGAGAGCCACCCTACCTGTTGTGGGCGGTAGCCTCTCTTCCCCTTGGGCGAATGTTGTTCGGAAAGGATCTCGCTCACCTTCCGGAGCCAAGGGCGGAAGGCACCTAGTTTTCACAAACTAAAGGTTTTAAATTGGAAGCTGGTAAGATATAGTCGATATGAGTATATATATTGTAATTTTATTAATATTTAAAAATTTGAAATTAAAATACTTACCAATTGTTCATTTTTTAGTGCCTAAAACAACCAGATAATATTCAATGTGGGTATTATATCATGTGCTACATGATTGGCATAATTGATGCTCTTAGAAGTATGTCAATGTCATCATTGATAAGTTAAGTGCATGTAGATTGATAAATGATAATAATTATGTTGAATTAATTTTAACAAATATTTTTTTATTACAGATCTATGAAGGAGTGACTCAATTTTTGTAGGTGAAAATTGATAATATTCAAAATAAGATTTGTGATTATATAATCACTAATTGTGCTAAATGATTCACGATTGACAAATGCGCAAAGTTTTGAAGTAATGCTTGAAGCAGTTGGACAGTATGGGCCTAGTTATAAAGGCCTTAGTTATCATGATTTAAGAGTCCCTTTGTTATTGAATATAAAAGATACAGTTAAGGAGATGAAGACAAAGTATCAAGCGTACTGGAGGAGATATGGTTGCACTCTTATGTCAGATGGTTGGACAGACAAGAGATGGAGACATTTGATTAATTTTCTAGTCAAGTGTCTAGAAAGAACCTATTTTATGGATTTCGTAGATGCATCTGATCATATTCTAGATATTACAATGTTATTATAGTTGCTTGATAGTAAGATTAGAGAGATAGAAGCAGAGTGTAGTGTTCAAGTAATTTTTTTGGTTTCACTAATTTTCATATTTTAAATTTAATAGTCTACAACTTTCGATATATACAAAGTTATGTTGTATGCAGGTGGTGACCGACAATGTTTCCAATTGCAAGACAGATGGAAAAATTTTAATGGGGAAAAGACTCGCATTATTCGTGACTCTTTTGTAGCTCATTGCATTGATTTCATGCTAGAAGATATAAACAAGCTACAATAAAACAAAATGGCGATAAGAAAGGCAAGGATGATAATAAATTTCATCTACAAACACACTCGTTTACTTAATGCAGTAAGAGCTACTATAGATGGTGATCTAGTGAGGCATTTAGTGACTAGATTTACAACATCATTCCTTACTCTGCAAAGTGTCCTTAAGCATGAGGAGATGCTGAAATTATTTTTTGTGTCACCTTCATGAAATGTCGCTAATTTGACAAAAACTGAAGCCAAAAAACAAGTTGTTGAAACAATAATTTCAACTGCTTTTTGGAATGGAATAAGAGATTGTCTAAAAGGAGGAAAGTCAATGATTGTCATTTTGCGATTAGTAGATAGAAATGAAATGTCAACTATGTCTGAAGTATATGTGACAATGGAAGAAGCTACACAAAGGATCAAAGAATATTTTGATAATAAAAAAAGATTATTTAAAAAGATTATTGAGATTGTTTAAAATAGATGGACAAATCAAATGTAGCAAAAATTATATAGAGCGGTCTTGTTTCTAAATCCAAGCAAATATTTTGAATACGAGGAAAAATATAATGATGATACTTAAAAATTTCAAGATGCTTTCAATAATGTTATTGCAAGACTAGTGCCCGATCAAGAATTGTAAGACAAGAATGTAGAGGAAGGTACTAACTACAATGCAACTCGAAATAATTTTGGAAAGCTAATGACTATTAGACAACGAACCACCTTAAATCCAAGTAAGTATTGATTACGTTTTTTTCACTTAAAAATTATTTAAATATTAAATAATTTATATTTGTCTTAAATAAATAGTGGATTGGTGGGGTGCACATAGATGATCGAATGTTGACCTTACAAAGGTAGCATTGTGCATATTTGGCTTATGATGTTCTTCTAGTTGTGAGTACAACTGGAGTACTTTTGCGTTTGTAAGTATACAAATATTTAATATTTTTATATCTACTAATAAGTTTACAATTATCTTGATTCAGATTCAAACAAAGAAAAGAAATATATTGGAGCACCAAAGGCTTAATAATCTTGTATACATCCAATATAATCGTTGTCTACAAGCACGATTTCAAGAAAGACGTGAAAATGAAAGAAATTACAACCCTTTAGTGTTGATGAGCTAAATTGGAGTAGTAAGTGGATGATGAACAAACTAAATGATGCTCTAGTTTTTTATGATGATAATCTCACATGGGATGTTGTAGAGAGAGTTATTGGAACTAGTGCTCGAAATTTACGAACTGGAGCTGGAATTAATCTTCAACTAATAGCTGAAAGGGATGAAGATTTAGATCATTTTATATTTGTCAATGATGATGAAGATATTGATGATAACTATGAGCAAATGACGAGTACCTCAAACCAACCAAGCACATGCAATGTCAATGATGACTTACTAGATGATGATTCTACTTGATTTTTTATGATTATTTAAAATTTATGTTAAAAAAATTATTCATGCTAATATGCTATTGTGTATGATGAAAACATTTTGGATTTGACTATAATACTATATTATGATATTTTTGTGTTCACTTTCTATTTTTTTTCTTCGAAGTCTGTATTTAGTGACATTATTTTTTCTTACTGTTTACTGTTTCATGGTATGAATGTATTGATGTTGGAGATAGAAAACTGGTCCCAACGAGAGTTTGGACCCTGAGGTGTAGCTTAAACCTACTTCTCCCGGACTTAGGCTCTTGACAAGCTTCTAGGACCAAAGAACTGACCATGGGCTACAACACAGAGGTCCCTTCACTAAACCGGAAGATCTCAGAGCGCTTCTCCTCCTTAGCTAGTGCTGAGCCAAGGTTACCTCAGAAAGCGCCTAAAGACTTGAGAAAAATGAAAAAAGCCCCCTCCTTTCTGAGATACCTTGTGGGTCTATTTGTAGATTCCCAAAAGCTAATCTGTCAATAGCGTAGCTCCGCCGTTCTAAATAGCTATATGCAGCCAAAAGTGGTCGACCAACAACCAAACTCTGCTATTCTGGAAGGCTATTTGTAGCCTTGCAAGGGCACCTAGATAATTTTACCTCTAGACCCTACTAGGCGAGTGCCCCATGAAGGCGCCACTCGCCTAAAGGGGCAAGTGTGGGGTAAGCCAGACACTCGCCTCTACGACACCCAATTATGGGTAAGTGCGAGATCTAAAGGCCACTCGCATGGTAATGGAGAGAATTTTCGTGCCTTCTTCGGGCGAGAGCCACCCTACCTGTTGTGGGCGGGAGCCTCTCTTCCCCTTGGGCGAATGTTGTTCGGAAAGGATCTCGCTCACCTTCCGGAGCCAAGGGCGGAAGGCACCGACAGAGTAAGCTTCACTCAACGCCAAGGGCGGAAGACGTCGATAAAGTAAGGTTCACTCAATGCCAAGGGCAGAAGGCGTCGACATAGTAAGTTTCACTCAACGCCAAGGGCGGAAGGCGTCGACGAAGTACGCTTCACTCAATGCCAAGGGCGGAAGGCATTGATAGGGTAAGCTTACTCAACGCCAAAAGCGGAAGGCGTCGACAGAGTAAGGTTCACTCAACACCAAAAGCGGAAGGCGTTAGTAGAGTAAGGTTCACTCAACGCCAAGGGTAGAAGGCATCAACAGAGTAAACTTACTCAACGCCAAGGGATGAAGGCATCGACAGAGTAAGGTTCACTCAACGCCAAGGGCGGAAGGCGTCGACAGAATAAGCTTCACTCAACGCCAAGGGTGGAAGGCTTTCCTCCTACCCTGGCAAAGGCTTTGGGGTTGACTGGTCGAGTGTGGGTTCGCCCTCCCTACTCGTCTACTCTTGTGTCGTAGCCTTCCCGCCTGCTTCACCCGCATGAATTGACTCACTTATGCCCAATGTTCCACTCAGCGAATATGGGGTTGTACACAATCCCCGCTCTTTTCAGGCTAGTGCCACGCTCGAAAAGAAAAGTCCAACCCCTGATATTCGGTGAGTGCTTTCTGACTCAGAAGGGAATATTTTGTGGGCCCCTCCACAACGCTATATATATATATCCCAGGGCCTGTCCTCAAGACATCGCCCATTCTGCCACTGCTTATCGCTAGAGCTCTCACGCTACTTCGAGAATGTATGCCAAATGATACTCGCTACTACTCATGCAGGAACTTAAAGACCATCTCGCTGGCGCGTAGAAAGAGGCTCTTGACAAACCCCTCAAGTACGCCCCATGGCTTGCGGCCAAGAGGCCTACAGATTATGCACAGGCCTAGAAGGGCCAAGTCAGTTCGGCGGGATTGTACTAGAAACGAGCTTGCTTTGCGGACCCCGACCCCTGCCTGCGAGAACTCTGCTCTTCCGTCGGAGGTAGATTTCTTACCCACTTCGGCGAGAATCTTTAAAATGAGTATGCCACACTGATATTTTAACCCTTTTGCAGAGGACGATACCAGAGGGGGTGCTGACGTGCCCCGGCTAATGCCGAGACAGACCAACCTCCTGATGAGAATGAGCAATTGGTTTCGAAGGCTACCACCTAGTGGACCGGGTCGAGCCCATGGCCGCTCTTGGTAACCTTCTCGACCGACCCTTACTTTTTTTGGCCTGTAGCCTCTTGCTTATTTAGCTTCCCGCAGCACCCTCTTTAGGAACCACGGGTCTTGCCAGTCCGACGCCGAGAACTCCAACCGCCAAGGATCCCATTGATTCAATGCCAAGTCACCCGGCCTTGGCTTGTGGGGCTGCTGCCAAGTCACCTACGCCAGCGTTTGGCTCTCAGCCTTTAACGGGGAAGGAAGCCGCCTACCCATCATTGGACGAGACCCATACGTAGGTGAGAAAGCCATGCCGCCCGGGACGAGGAAAGTCGCTCCATTCACTCTTTGAGAAACCCTTCAGAGGACGGCCTGGCCCCTCCCGCCAGCCAACAGGTAAAAATCTCTCCTTTGCTCCAGGTAAGCTGGAGCTTACTTTAACTTTTCACATCAAATTGATCTAACTGAATTTCCTGCTAGATTGGGAGACTGCAGAGGCGGGACCTGACGAAGACAAGGAGGTGATCTCGCCCCTTCCTTCCCCTAGCGAGATGGAGGACTTTCTTGACGCTTTTGGCGACGACGAGGCGTGGAGGAAGAGAGTGGTGGAAGTCCTATTGAAGCTCATCTGGATGGGGCAAGAGGACTCCTTACAGGAGAACACACATTGGGTGGCAATTGAGCGCCAGCTAGGTATGCTCGAGAGAGATTATTCGTACCTTGTCGGTGAGATGGAGTGCCAAAGGGGTGGGTGCGAGGAGACCTCTCCCGTGAGGCACATCGCGCGAGCCCGGGACTAGATGCGCTTGGTCCACTAGGAGCTTACCGACGTAAGCGCCTACCACTCTCCGCGAGTGGCTCCAAGGACTGGGAGGAGAGGCTGGGGCCGCTAGTAGTGGGTCCAATACTGGGTTTTATTGGCTCTCGCCTCATCTTACCCCAACCTCCTGGCCTACCCCTCTTCCCCATGTACCCTTTCCGTCTTATGCAATAGACAATAACTGTGTGTTGTTATTTGGCTCTCGCCTGGCGAGGGGCCCATGATATCTTTATTTTTTCACTTTTCCTGGAACTGCTGAATGCCCTGCTCTCGCGTTATTTTCATTTTTTATCCCTGTTTCTGTTCTGAGTTTATCTAGGACCCTTCCCGGAGACTTTCTCCATTCGCAGGTACGGGAAGAGTTGGCGAAATCGGGCGAAATACGAGGCATCAAAATATATAAAAAAATGTTATCTTCACTTCCGCAGTTATGAAAAATCTCATGATTGCCAAATTTTCTATAAATAGACCGGCTTACCAACCACATTTACTTTTATTTAACCTTTTAACCCTCGTTCTCCTCTTACCCACTCGCCCCTTCTCGCTTTCACGTATGCGCACCAAACTTCCCCTCGGCGCACTCGCAAGATGCCGGGAGAGACTGAGGGTCGAACTAAGTGCGCGCAATCATTCTCAACCATGAATTCCCCTCCTGTCGGCTGACCGAGGTGGAATATGTTTCCGCCGTCACGAAGTACGTGCCACCAGGGTTCGTTGCGCGGCGTCCTGAGCGTGAGGACAAAGTTAACTTCATGTCGGAAGGGGAGCTCGCCATTCCCCTTGAGCATTTTGAGGTGGGGTTCCGCCTCCCCCTCTGGCCTGAGGCGCGCCAGGCCCTCCGGTGCTATGGCGTGATCCCGGGTCAACTCAACCCCAACTTCGTCTCACTGTTGGTGGCCTTCGACTGTTACATGCGTGCAGAAAGGATCGAATTTAACCTCTCAATCTTCCGGAAACTATTCAACTTCCGGTTCAAGGGTGGGGTCGTCTTCTTCTCCGGGCAGACAATCAAAACCAACGGTCTCGCCAATAAGAATTATCATTGGCCGAAGAAATTCATCTTCATATCCGGGAACTTCCGCATCATTCCCCCATTGCGCTTGTCCAGTATGATGAGGCAACCTACAAGCCTCCCGCACTTGGGGGCGCAATACTGCCCTCATCACCTTCTTCAGGACCAAGAACTTCGATGTCCAGTTCTTGTTGCGGGATCTCAACTCCCTCCTACCTGTTCTCGCTGGTGAAGGTGACATTCCTACTGATGCTTTTATCCTATCACCTTATATTAAGTAAGCTTACCCCTGTATTTCTCGCAGGTGAGCGGGAGATTCCCCTCCACCAGCCGCTTGTCGAACCAGGGACTTCCGCCTCCGCCATGGTTCTCGCCCAGTCTGCGGCTCTCTCCTGCCGGGAAGAGTCAGGCTCTTCGTTCCAACCCAGTGCCCGGAAACCAAAACTCGACGCTCCCCCTCCCTCATCCTCTAAGCAGGCAAAAACCTCCGGGCAGGACAGGGATAAGGGCGTGGTTGAGGCTCCCGCCAGGACCCCGACCTCAATAGATGTACCCAGCGCCGCCACTAGTTTCGCCACACAGATTGCCACCTTATCAAAGAAAGCTCCCGTGAAGCCGGTGCCGAGAGGGCATCAGAATTTCGGCCTTTGAGGGAGGCACCTGGATGAACAGGATCAACCCTTACTTCAAATGGACCCTGAGGCCACCTGGGTCTCCGTCTCAACACTCCTCCCCACATGGATTGAGCAGGACACTTCGAGCGGCGAGGCTTTCGCACTCGCCTTAAGGCTGTATGGTCGGGTGGACGCCAGCGTCTATAACCAGGAGTCCACCAGGGCTCTCGTGCATGAGACTTCGCGAGCCCAGCTGTGTGCTTTGGAGCTTGCGCACATGTCCTCGCGCCGCAACCTCAAGATCGAGTGGGATTTAGCCGAGGTCCAGAAATCTTGGTATCTCACCAAGAAGGAGGTGGACTTTCTGAAGGATGAACTGACGGTCTCCAAGGAGTTCCTCTCCAGTCGTCCGACGCTTGAGGTATGAGATGGTTTAACTGCTTTCCTCCTTGGGGCTATTTTTTGCCAATTAGTTCTAACAAGCTTTTCACAGGACTCCGCCAACGTCGAATTGTCGCGTGCGCGGGAGGCTGACCTCGAGCTCGAGATCGCCATGTTGAAGGCTGAAGTCAAGTGCCTGCAAGAAACCCTCCTTCCGCCGCCCCCGAGCGAGAAGGTCAAGCCGCATCAATACTCCAATTATGAGATCAAAGTGATGATGTAGGAGAATTCCCAGGAGACAGCCAGACATGTGGTCAAGCAGCTGCGAGACTCCGTGTTGTTGTTCAAAGGTGGCGAGAGGCTCACGGCGCGAGGCCTCCTCCCTTGGTTGTTTGACCCTATCGAAAAACCTACTGTAGAAGACTCGGGCGAGGATGAAGCCAACTCGCTATTGGGCGGGAGCTACAAATCCTCTGGCGAGACGTCAGATGACTCTTCCTGAGTCTTTCCGCCTTTTCATTTTTTTTGACTGTATTCTTCCCTCCATTCATGACCGTCGATGTAACGGCGAGACCCGAGAATACATGCAACAGACTTTTGGAAAATACAATGTTTTGGGCCTTTTCATTCTCTTGCTGAGATGTTATTGTTTGAGGTTCTTTTTTCCGCTTTTTATTACTCGCACGTGCTTTCGTGCAGTCACATGTACCCTAGGCTCTTAGGCGATGCCAAGAGGGGCATGCCGAGAGAGTCATGTTGTGAGGGTTATGCTGAGAGGAATGTGCAGAAATGGTTCCAGATTCTTCCATCGCTACTTAGAATAGGTGTTAGTTATTTGAAAACCTGTTGTCGGGGCACTCTGTAATGTTCATCGTGAGTCCAATAGCCCTGTCAGCTTGGTGAGAGCCTGATAGCAGGAGTGGCTCTAGGTCTGGTTGTTCCAAACACTTTCACCCCTGCCACCGAGCGAGCCTACGACCCTGTCAGCTTGATAAGAGCTTGGTCAGCGGTTCTACTTGGGGTCATCCAAACCACAAACTTTCAAACCTGTCACCGAACGAGCGTACGACCATGCCAGCTTGATGAGAGCCTGGTCAGCGGGTCTACTCGGGGGCTTTTGATATCATAACTTTTCTCACTGCCGAGTGCGCCTCCCAGCCCTGCCAGCTAGTGGGAGCCTGATCAGCGGGATCTTCTCGGGGCCAAAAAAACCATAAACTTTCACACCTACCACCGAGCGAGCCTACGACCCTGTCAGCTTGATGGGAGCCTGGTCAGCGGGTCTACTCGGGGTTGTTTGATAACATAACTTTTCTCACCGCCGAGTGCGCCTTCCAGCCCTGCCAGCTAGTGGGAGCCTAGTCAGCGAGATCTTCTTGGGGCCAAAAAATCATAAACTTTCACACCTGCCATCGAGCGAGCCTACGGCCCTGCCAGCTTGATCGGAGCCTGGTCAGCGGGTCTACTCGGGGCCGTCCAGAACACAAACTTTCAAATCTGCCACCGAGCGAGCCTACGACCTCCTCCACCTTCTTCTTTAGCAGATTCACGATGATCTTATTGGCCTCCTCCACCTGACTGTTGATCCTGAGGTGGTGAACGGATGCAAACCTGAGATCTATCCCCAGCTGAGCGCATAAGCTGATGAACTTCTCACTAGTAAACTGTGGTCCGTTGTCAGTGACAATGGTCTGGGAAGCCCATGCCGACAAATGAACTCCCCCGGACAAAATTGCGGATCACCTGGGAGATCACCTTCGCGAGTGTCTTGACCTCCAGCCACTTTGAAAAATAATCTATCATGACCAATAGGAACCTCCTCTGTCCGCTTGCCTGGGGAAAAAGCCCAACCAAATCCATCCCCCAAATGACGAAGGGTTAGGGTGTCGTGATGCTTCGAAGCCTTTGGGCGGGTAAGAGTTGGAGCGGGGCGTACAGCTGATACTTTTGGCACCTTTTCGCAAATTCTGACCCATCCTTCCTCAAAGATGGTCATAAGTACCTTTGTCTGACCACCCTTGCTTCCAAAGTTCTGTCCCCGAGTGACTGTCGCATTCGCCGGAGTATACCTCCTCCGGGATTTTTGGGATCTCGTCTTCCGCTACGCATCGCGCCAAGAGCCCTGACAGCATCTTCCGATGCAGCCCTCCTTCATACATTAGGTAGTGTGCCGATTTGTGCCTAAGGCCCTTTATATCCTTGGCCCCTTATGGAAGCTTACCCGTGGTTAAGAGAGTTACGAAGGAATCTATCTAAGAGGGGCGCAGATCCACAACATTTTAAAGACGGCGACGGCGTGCTTACGGATGACCATGTGGAGCGTCGCCATAATATCTGTCCTGAACGCAAACTAATATATTAATAATTAATAATAATTTATTAATAACTATTATTAATTATTAAGTCATTTTCATGTTTTATTTTATTTTAAGCATTTTTATTTTTATTGCATTTAAATAATTCATGTTATGATGGGTGCATATAATCATCATAACTTTCATTTTGAATTTTGAATTTTGAATGCAGGAAGATTGAGTGGTGTAGGTTATATATAGCCATGTTATGAGGGAATAATTAGAGAATGAAAAAAAGAAATCCTAAGAATTCAAGATTTGAATTTTCCCCCTCTTTCCTCTTTCCCTCTAAGGCATATTTCGGCCTCCTCCTTCCTCCTCTCTCTTTGGCCGCCGGCCAACCTTCTCCCCCTCTCTATTCTCGTTTTCCTCTCCTCCCAAAAACCGAGCACCCCTCTTCATCACCTCCAATAGCCGACCTCTTCTCTTACCAACCAAAGATCTCTGCCAAGGCGTGAAGCGACGAAGGCGGACAAGTTCCTCTCTATCCGGCGAGACTCCGACGGAGCCGTTGAAGGGCGATCCACGTAGAGAAAAAAAATACCGGAATCATCTATTCCGGTTGGGTAACGAAATATTTCTACTCCGTGTGTTTCCCTCTAGTTAATTTTTGTGGTGGAAATTCTTGGCGTTGTATTTTGAAGAATTGAATAATTGTGGTTTTTCTTTCGACTGGTTTGTGTTTATCTTGATTGATTTAATTTCTAAAAGGTTTGGCGACCCTTCGTTTTCTTTTGTTGGGAGAGATCTACCTTTTCTGAATCGTTATTTTTGGTAGATCTCTTTTGGTACAACATCGCTCGTTCGGACCGGGTGGGTTCTTTTTGCCGAAAAGAATATTGGTCTATCGCCTCTATTCGATCCTAATCGGTTTGGCTACCCATACGCTAGCATATAATTGATAGAATCAATTAACGTGGTGTTGCGTAAAACGATTGTGCGAGTGTAGGATTTGGATCATTAGGGAGGCAAACGTGTCGTCCGTAGATATATTCGGTGTCAACGAGCAAGCCTGCATCAATTTGATATCAGAGCCAGGTTGTGCTAATTTCTTAATTAGTACCATCCTAGAAATAAAAAAATTACTTAGAACGCCGACACACACTTGCAGGTTTCGTTGCACAACATAAAATTCAATTTTTAAATTTTTGGTCTGCAAATAGCGGCCTAAAATTTTCAACATTTCTCAAATTTCAAACAAATAAAATTCTGGAAATTCTCTATCATTTTATTTGTAAGAAATCAAAAAAATATTTTATTTTTATTAAGTCATTATTTTTATTAAATCTTTATAAATTTTTTATTTTGGTCTGCAAATAGCGGCCTAACTTTTTATTTTTCAGCAAAATCATAAAAAAAATATTTAATAATCTTCATATTATTTTCAGCAAGAATATAAAAAAATTACATTTGTTATTTTAAGTAATTAGCGAGAACAATTACATCTTTGAAATTTAAATATGGCCAAGTTATTTTTTTCATTGCATGTACACCAGTTCCGGGTGAGATATTCTCTCCGGTTCTCACTGAAATGGCTTTCGACGTTAATGTTTCCAATCATCCCCAGGCTTTCATACACACTAAGATATTCACCTATGATGGTTATGAGGATCCAAAGTATTTTTGAGACTGGCTTAAGTGGGTAGAAATCTATTTTGATTATAACAAATTGGGCAACTACCAAAAGGTTAATGTAGTCTGACACCGGTTAAGAGGTCGAGCCCGCATGTTTTGGCTGAACGAAGAGCATGGAGCTGGTAGCTATCCATTTGTCTGGCCCCACATGCGAAGAATACTCTCAGAGAAATTTGATTCCCCCTACCGCCTTACTACTAGCCCGACATCCGCTAGCCAGTATAGTTATGGCACCTTATCCAAACCTGACCATAGGGGTGACCTATTCCCCCAGGAAAGATCCTTTCCCCAGGCTGGTAGAGCTACCCATAGCACACCTGCACCCACCTATAGAGGAAAGGAAATAGTGAGGTCCCCTATCTCGAGTTCGGTACATGTGACTGCTAGGACTGCCATGAGCTGGCGGGGTGAGAGTAGTCCTATCTGTAGGGGGAGACAGACGACTATGACTTGTGAGTCTAGCGGCATATCTGACCATGGCTCTATTGAGCATCCTACCCTGATTACGCCCATAGACCCTTTTGAGTCTCCCTCCGAGTTGCCTGATCTAGTCGTTGACTCCCCTGATGAGTCTGAGCTAGTGTCTTGGACTGAGCCCGTCACTGAGGATGAGGCTGATATCGCTGACGCTTTTAGTGACATTGAGGAGATTGGTTATCCTAGTGACCTGGATGAGGATTTCTCCCCTGAGGAATCATCTACACTCCCTGTCGATGATATTTCTTAGGCGTCTACCGTGATTAGCAAGGAGTCTTCTGTGGACCCAGTGTTGGTAGATGTTTCATTGGTGTTGGAAGAGTCACCTTGGGATGGATGTTTAGCTTGGGATGATCTTAGTGATGCACATCCGGGAGATAGTTCATTGATATTATCGTTGTTGCTTGAGATTCAAGCTAATTTAGATTCTCCCCGGGTTTCGACTTGCCCTGTCCTCTATCCTGATTTTGACGATGTACCTACATCATGGGAAGATTTGGCTAGCGAGGGAAGTGTTGTATTGGAAGATTTGCCCTGTGTGGTAAGGTTAATATTGGATGACGTTAGCGCTGAGGACCCGGAAGATATTTCTTTGATGTTATCTCCTTTGCCTGAAGCCCAATATGGATTAGAAATTTTGTCGGGTTCGATTTTGCCCATTTCTGAGGCCTATACTGATTCCGAATTGGATGAAGTGTTTAGTGTGTTGGAAGAATGTCCGAGTGAGAGAGTTGTATTTTTGGACGATGTTATTGAAGTAGACCCGTATGAGCATCCCCTGATGCTATCTCCGTTGCGTGAAATTAAATTTGATCTTAACTCTCTCCCGGTTTTAGATTTACGGACTCTCCCTCCTGATCTGAGTCATTTTATTTGGCCAACCTTACGGGCCCCTCCTTTGGACATGACACATTTGACTACTCAGTTCTCTGCGTGTCCAGCTACGGTTCCATCCTCGTATGTTTTTGAGTCTTTGGCTATTGTGCCTCTGGTTGTGGTGTCTTTGTCACACACCTATATACCACGCCCATTCGCACGGATTGACCCACCGCCATTTGATGGCCCTTTTTCCCACCCGTTAGTGACCACGGTTAGGCTGCATGAGTTGTATCGCTCGCACTTGTTATCACACCAGGGAGCATTCAATTCTATTAGTATTAATGATGAGCGGCTTCCCTTGGCATATCTTCATGCCAAGCGTGATTATATTAATTATAAAATTAGAACTGTGACTTTGACGCCTATGACAATCATCTTTGATTTTAAGGCTCCCGTACCCCCGGATTTAACCCCATTATCCTTCGTTTTCGGGTTGAGTCACGTAGCGCATGGGTTCACACCACACGGTAGCGAGATATTTAGGCGCACTTGTAATAAATTACTCTATATAGTTGTGTCTTATGATTATTTTTATGCTTGTCGCTCGCCGAATGTGATCGTGCACGGATTTAAAGCACAAGTGCCTTTTGACTTGATTTTGTTTCCACTGTTTGATGATCCAAGTCAACTCGCACTAGTTTATGCCTCTCATGTTCAAAAATTATATAAGCACAGTAGTGAAGCGCTAGCCATATGAATTATATTTTATCAATTTCATGTTAGTTTATATAGAAGAGCGTCTCACTATTTGATTTGCGATTTAGTTTTGGTGCGTCTCGTCCCTGAACGATTGCCTTCAGGCACTATAGAAAGTTGGCGAGTTGCCGAGTTGGACCTATTTCGGATATTAATGAAATTAGGAGAATACACATATCATTTGAAGCTTTCCACTGATTGGGATATTACCCTTATTTTTAATGTTTCTAATTTAACGTTATATGTTTCTTCACCACTAGAATTATCTGTCTGTCTGTTTGGGTCCACTTTATTTTCTTATGGTTTGGGTAGTGAACTGGTGCCTGGATCGCTCTCTTCATCGGTCGTCACTGGAGGTATGTTGGTTGTTGATGTAGAAATTTGTTTTTCTTTATTGTCTAATGCTTTTCCAAGGTTCCCCAGAACCATCTTTTTGCATGACAGGATACTCCAGGGTGTAGTGCTCTCCCCTACATGTGGTGATGTTTGCCACTACTTGATTCGATGGCGTGATCGACCGGCCTCCGATGACTCTTGGATTCTTGGATCGGAGGTGGCTCTGTTGGATGTTGCTCTCCTGCGCTGGTGCATTCCGACCAACTCATCGGTGATGAGTACTTTTGAGTGGGGGAGGATTGATGGAGACGACGACCCGCAACATTTTAAAGACGGCGACGGCGTGCTTACGGATGATCATGTGGAGCGTCGCCATAATATCCGTTCTGAACGCAAACAAATATATTAATAATTAATAATAATTTATTAATAACTATTATTAATTATTAAGTCATTTTCATGTTTTATTTTATTCTAAGCATTTTTATTTTTATTGCATTTAAATAATTCATGTTATGATGGGTGCATATAACCATCATAACTTTCATTTTGAATTTTGAATTTTGAATGGAGGGAGATTGAGTGGTGTATGTTATATATAGTCATGTTATGAAGGAATAATTAGAGAATGAAAAAAAAGAAATCCTAAGAATTCAAGATTTGAATTTCCCCCTCTTTCCTTTTTCCCTCTAAGGCAAATTTTGGCCTCCTCCTTCCTCCTCCTCTCTTTGGCCGCCGGCCAACCTTCTCCCCCTCTCTATTCTTGTTTTCCTCTCCTCCCAAAAACCCGAGCACCCCTCTTCATCACCTCCAATAACCGACCTCTTCTCTTACCAACCAAAAATCTCGGCCAAGGTGTGAAGCGACGAAGACGGACAAGTTCCTCTCCATCCGGCGAGACTCCGGCGGAGCCGTTGAAGGGTGATCCACGTAGAGAAAAAAAATACCGGAATCATCCATTCCGGTTGGGTAACGAAATATTTCCACTCCATGTGTGTTTCCCTCTAGTTAATTCTTGTAGTGGAAATTCTTGGCGTTGCATTTTGAAGCATTGAATAATCGTGGTTTTTCCTTCGACTGGTTTGTGTTTATCTTTGATTTAATTTCTAAAATGTTTGGCGACCCTTCGTTTTCTTTTGTTGGGAGAGATCTACCTTTTCTGAATCGTTATTTTTGGTAGATCTCTTTTGGTACAACGCCGCTCGTTCGGACCAGGTGGGTCCTTTTTGCCGGAAAGAATATTGGTCTATCGCCTCTATTCGATCCTAATCGGTTTGTCTACCCGTACGCTAGCATATAATTGATAGAATTAATTAACGTGGTGTTGCGTAAAACGATTGTGCGATTGTAGGATTTAGATCATTAGGGAGGCAAACGTGCCGTTCGTAGATATATTCGGTGTCAACGTGCAAGCCTGCATCAACTTCCATCAATTCCCCTTCCTCGATCGTTGGATGGAACAATTCCGTCAACGCTCCTCCGGCTCGAGGTCCAAACTTGGCCAATCGGTCGGTCGTCGTATTCTCCTCCCTGGGGACGTGCTGAATAAAAACGTTCAGAGCCCGCCTACGATCGTATTTACCTTGGATAAGTATTTCATAAGAGTAGAATCCCTGGTTTCGTATTCACCCCTGATTTGTGACACCACCACCAATGAGCCAGTGAATACCTCCACATCATGCACCCCGAGCTCCTTATCCAGACGCAGCCCTTCTATGACGGCCTCGTACTCTCCCTGATTGTTGGTGACCGGGAAGTGAAGACCACGACCTGTTCTATGGTGACCCCCTGAGGGCTTACCAACACCACCCTCCCCCTAGGGAATGTCTCTATGATGCTCCGTCGACCAACATCTTCCAGGCGTCCTGCGGCGGCGGTCGTTCGCCCTCTACCTCGACGATGTAGTCGGCCAAGAAATCGGTCACCGCTTGTGCTTTGATGGAGAGTCTTGGCACGAAGGTGATATCAAACTTTCTTAGCTCGATGGACCACCTAGGCAACCGCCCCGAGTGCTTAACCCCTTCGAAAATCTTGCGCAGGGGGTGGTCTGTCACTACCTTGATCGAATGGGCCTGAAAGTACGACCTAAGCTTCCTAGCCGAGATGACTAACAAGAAATCCAAATTTTCCAAGATAGGGTAGCGCAGCTCCGCCTTATTCAATATCATGCTGACATAGTAGATGAGTAACTACTTCTTCCCCTCTTCTCTGACCAAAACGGAGCTTACGGCCTCGGATACCACTCCTAGATACAATGTCTGGTCCCCCCTCCTTCGGGTCCTGAAGGAGCGGCGCTCGGGAGAGTTGAACCTTCAATGCTTGGAAAGCCACTTCACATTCCTTTCCACTAGAAGTTTTGATTCCCCTGCAGCACCCTGAAGAAGGGTGAGCATTTTTCCCCGGCCTGGGAAAGAAACCTACTTAGCATGGCGAGCTTGCCCATCAGGCGCTGAACTTCTTCGGTGTTACGCGGCGACTCCAATTCCACTATTGCCCTTACCTTGTCTGGGTTGGGCTCTACCACCGCGAGGGTTAGAAGATGTCCAAGGAACTTTCCTCAACTTGCCCCAAAGACGCACTTCAGGGGGTTTAGCCGCATCTTGTATTTCCGCGGGGTGGCGAACATTTCTTCTAAGTCAAGTAGGTGGGAGTCCACATCCCTACTCTTCACCATAAGATCGTCAACGTATACCTCCAGGTTCCTTCCCCTCTGGCTTTGGAAGACCCGGTCCATCATGCGCTGGTATGTGGCTCCCGCGTTCTTCAGTTCAAAGGGCATCATCGTGTAGTTGAAACACCCTTCCCTTGTGATGAAAGATACATCTTTAACATCTAGAGGATGCATCCAAATCTGATGATAACCTGAAAAAGCATCTATGAAACTCATTATAGAAAAATCAATGGCTGAATCAACCAGCGTGTCGATCCGAGTCAAAGGGTAGCAATTCTTATGACATGATTTATTTAAAAGTGAAAAGTCCACACACATTCTCCACTGCCTATCCCCCGTCTTAACCATTACCACGTTGGAGACCCAACCTGAATACTGGATCTCTAATACAAAACCTGCTTCAAGGAGCTTTTTCACCTCCTCACGGATGGATTCCTCCTACATCGTGGCGATGGTCCTCCTCTTCTGATGGATGGGACGTGTCTTGGGGTCGAGGTTCAGGCGGTGGCATGCCACATCAGCATCGATGCCTGGCTTGTCCACTTCACTCCAAGCAAAGACGTTGATGTTCTTCTGGATGCACTCCCGCATCCTTTCTTGATCCCCTGGGCTCAGGTCGTCGCTGATACATACCCTTTGCGTCTTCCCCACCTTGACGAAGACCTCCATCTCCACGACTTTCTCTGTCGGCTCTAGCCGGGACGGTTCCCTTCTGATCCTCGGCTCCTTCCCCTGCTCGAGATCCTCCTCCCCACCTGCTTCATCAACCTCCATCGCCTCTAGCTGACTTCCCTACGGCTCCACTTCTTCGCCCCCCCCCCCCCCCGGGCCTCGACCCCTGCTTCATATTCTCCCTGCTCCTCCACAGACTCTTCTCTGGCCTCTTCCTGCGCCTCCAGCTCCTTCTCAACTCCTCCGCCTCCGTCATCCAAGATATGGTGTTGACGGCTATCACGTAGCACTGCATTACCACCTTTGGGTCTCCCCAGATCTGGACTTGGACTCCCTCGCTGCTGAACTTGAGGCACTGATGGAACGAGGAGGGGACTCAATGGAAGGTACTGATGAGGGTTTTCCCAAAGATGGCGTTGTAGCTTCTCGGAGCGTCAACAAAGATGAACCGACAGTTCCTTGACACCCCCCTAGCATCACATGCAGTCCTACCCCTCCCTAGACTTCCTTACTTTCCCCTGAAAACCCAAATAGGGGTCCGTCGGAGGACAACTGTAACACCCCAAAGCCCAGAATTTGGCAAAATTTGGGTGACACGGCCTGTGACACGGGTATGTCACAGGGCGTGTACTTGGGTGAGCAGTCGACGAGTGGTCGACAAAATTCGGTCGACAATTGTCGAGTGCATAGTACACGGCCTGTGACACGGGCGTGTCACAGGGCGTGTCCTCGCGGTCGACGAACTCAACTCGACGAAGTTGAGCTGGGGTGTGTCTAGTGCCGTGTATGGGCACACGGCCTGGGACACGGGCGTGTCACAGGCCGTGTGACTCTCGGGTTGATTTCGATGTTGTACAACCTGAATAACACGGCCACAGACACGGGTGTGTCTGAAGGCATGTCAGGTGACACGGCCCATGACACGGGCGTGTCACATTGGCGTGTCACCGGATTGGATAAGTCGGTTGAGCACCGCTTGAGGCACACGGCCTGGAACACGGGCGTGTCACAAGCCGTGTCAGTCAAAAATGTGATTTTGTGGCAAAATCATGGCTGTCCAAATCTTCAGCTGGGATCTAATGGTTGAGGTGCCTCCCTGAGTCCTTAAGGCTGTGGATGAGAAGGAAGTTCTCATTTGTTATTTTGGCCTTAATCTTTCTAAAAACCTAGAGAGAGAAAGAGAGGAAGAAGGAGGAGGAGGAAGGAGAGCCGGCCACCGGTGGTGCTGCGGAATTCGGACGAGAGATCTGAGGCCAGCGTTGCGGAGGAAAAGCCATTGCAGTTCTTTCCAGCCAGTTAGGAGCTCATGGAACCGAAGCGGTCTTCGAGGGTAACGACTTTTCTTCCTAACATTTGAAGGCTTCCTTTTTGGCATGTGCATATGATTCCCCCACTAGAGGGCGGCGTGTTATGGGAGTCTCTTGGGTTGATTCATGGAATCCCCAATCATTTGACATATAGATCCAGAAAAGGAGTACGGAATAAGCATGTTGTGTGAAGCCCATCTGGACAGGATGGTCTGGATTGGTGATGTTGCATATACGCACCAGAGAAGACTCCGTGATAAACGTGTAGTTTAAGGAGTCGACGGGTTAGACATGCGAAGGGCAGTAGCAGGAAGTACTGGAGTGGTAGTCCAGGAAAATGCCCTTGTGATGCTTGTGATATTGGGTTATACATGTGAAGGGGAGTAGCAGGAAGTACTGGAGTGGTAATCCAGGAAATACCCTTGGTAATGCTTGATGGTTATGGGTGGTACCTGTGAAGGTGAGTAGCAGGAAGTACTAGCGTGGTAAGTCAGGAAAAGACTCTTGACATTGTGATAATTGGGGGGGTTGTGCCTGTGAAGGGAAGTAGCATGAAGTACTTGTGTGCACAGGAAAGACCCTCTAATGTGTGATATGGAATGAGTGTGATGGAAGTACTAGTACGCCCAGGAAAACACCCAAAGAGACAGGAACTGTGAAACCGACCCGTACCTTTTATATAGCCGCGAGTACGCCATACTCGGTGATGGCAAGGCAATTTGAGCAACAGGGGTGGATGATCCGATCTGCGTTATGTCCGTCCGACTTGAGACCAGAAAGTGCGGTCTGTTGGAGCGCATAGCGAGAGTCTTAGGCCTGCGCGCCGTGATACAATGGGGGGCTACGGGCCAATCCCGGTTCACTAAGACTATAATCTTCGGCTGCACGCCATGGAGTAAATGCAAAATGTTTTACCGTTGGATTGCGACCCTGATACGGTGGTGGAGAACTGGTTCGCTGATACACCAAGAATGTGCCCTGAGTGTACGAATCGTCGGCCCGCATTGCTGATGATTGTGATGGAATGTATGTGCGTGAGAGCACAATGTATGATATACATATCTGCTTGTGAAATGTTATGCCTGCAGGAAAGGAATACCACCGCCCTAGGAAAGGGGTGAGGTCGTTATAATTGGGTCAGCTGAATGTTGATCGTTGCCTGTTTGCCACTATTGGGTGGGATATCCCTGTGCAGGTGCTGGAGAGCCAAGCGGGACGCATAAAGGCTGAAGTCCCTGCTATTGTTGTTGTAGCTGTCGCTAGCCCTTGAAGGCTAAAGTTAAATGCTTTGTTTGTTTCTACTTGGCCGGCCTGCACGCCAATGTTTAAGGACACTATTGTGCAAGCTCTGTAAGGCCATAAGGCCAACTGTTTTGTATTTGGACATTCATGTATTATATAAATGTGGAACTTTTATATGGTGGACATTCATGTGTGTGAGTTCAGCTTCGTGTTATAGGCTTCCGCTAGAATGCAATTAGTTAGGATGCGCAACTCTGCTACCCTTCGTGACTTCCCCGCCTGTTTTATGATATATGTTGTGGGGCCCCGACCGGACCTTCTAGTATATACCTGTGAACGGATGGAGTCGTTACATTTTTGGTATCAGTTGTCTCGATCTTTCCCTTTCAAATTCATGGTTGAATTCTTTTGTGGGGGTGGCGAGCACGTCTCTGTGCGAACCAAGTTAACACTCATGAACTCTGGAATGTCCACCTTAGGAATGCAAATACGTGTTTGAGGAACTTGTGCGTTCCTATTTTGTTGTTTTTCTTGTGTGTGGTCGCTAATGTGCGTGTCTTGTTCACCTATAAGTGACGAGAAGTGGTGTGGGGGAGTCGGAGCACCAACGTTCTGATGAATGTACGACACCAGTTGAGGTGCCTACACCTCCGCCTTCTGCGGAAACTGTGTGATTAGTTGATGAGGCTTTGTTTGCCATGATTCAAGCACAGCCGATTGGGCAGGCGCAGCTGGAAATGAGGCCAGAACAGGTTGCGGGGAGGCCAGAACCTGTAGTGGCTGTGGATCCTCGAGCAGCTGAGAAGTAGTTAAAGCAATTTATGAGATTCAACCCGCCTACGTTTACGGGCCTGGGAACCCTACGCAGGCTGAGGATTGGTTGTCGCGCGTCAAGCGGATTATGATGGCGATTGGCATGGAGGAACATCAGAAAGTCACCTTAGCCACCTTCTTGCTGGAAGGAGAGGCTCGATTATGGTGGGATGAGATGGAACTACACCACGTAGTGGGTCGACCGTTAACACAAGTGTCGATGGAAGAATTCTCCCAACTTTTCCTAGCAAAGCACCTCCCGTCGGCACAGCGTATTGCCGTGGAGAATGAATTCCAAAGGCTGACGCAAGGAGAAGGTAGTGTGGAAACGTACCTGCATGGGTTTACACGCTTGGGGCGGTATGCGGGTTCTATTTTTGTTGATGAGCAGAGGAAGACGAATAGGTTCTATGAAGGATTGCAGGACGAGTTGAGGTTCCTCTTTCTAGTTCTGTGAACCAAGGATTCCAAGCGTTGTTCGACACTACGTGCGCGCTGGAAAAGGATATGAAGAGGGTGCATGGGAAGCGGGCTTTGGCTGTGACACAACCGGAATTTAAGGTGCCCCGACCTGGAAAATCATATTATAAGAAGACATGGGGCAAGAAGTCCAAGTCGGCTGGACAAGCTCCTTCTACCGTTACATTGGGAGCAACGTCGGGGGCCACTTCAAAGTCGGAGACTCGTACGTGCTTTAATTGTGGACGGGTGGGGCATATAGCCCGTGAGTGTCGGGTACCGCCAAAGAGTGAAAAGAAGGCGGGAGCGTCATATGCGGAGAAAGGAAAGACAGCCGTAGAGTCTTCTGCCTTGCAAGCGCATCCCCGAGTCTACAATCTTGGCCTGCAAGAGGCCATTAAGCAGAGTGACGTCGTCACAGGTACGAGTTAAGTTATTTTATTGCTTTATTTATAGCATGCTTTGTTGATTCCATATTTGTATGCGGCTTGTGTGTGTGACATGATTGTCACAGGATTGTGATGATTCGGAACACGCTGGCGCGAGCACTGTTTGATACTGGTGTTTCACATTCTTTTCTGTCTAACGAGTTCATAGCACGGATTGGGATACCTAGTCATGCGAAGACAGATAGCGTCAGGGTAGTGTTGCCGAATGGTTCTTTGATGCTCGTGGATCGAGCTTGCGATGTGGCGGTCCAAATAGGAAGTCAGGATTTTTGTTTGACTGCATCTGTATTGCCGATATCGGAATTCAATGTGATCTTTGGTATGGATTGGCTCGCGGAGCAGCATTCCTTGATTGATTGTAATGTCAAAGAGATCACGTTAGGCCAGAATACCGAGCAGGAGACGAAGTTCGCAGGGATGCGAGGAGTGGGCGGGACGTTGATGTATGCACTCCAAGTAGTCAAGGCGGTTCGGAAGGGTGTGGAGTGCTACTTCACGCTGATTCAGGCTGTGGAGCCTAAGGCCAGTGTGAGCGATGTTCCAGTGGTATCAGAATTTGCAGATGTGTTTCCCAAGGATCTCCCTGGGCTACCACCCTAGCGATATTGACTTCATGATCGAGTTGGTGCCAGGTGCGAAACCTGTGGCCCGCTCGCCATATCGCATTGCGCCAAAGGAAATGGCGGAGTTGAAAGTCCAACTACAGGAGTTGTTGGAGCAAGGTTATATTCGTCCAAGCATGTCACCTTAGAGCACGCCTGTTCTGTTTGTGAAAAAAAAAGATGGTGGTTTGCGGTTATGTATTGATTACCGTGAACTGAACAAGCTCACCGAGAAGAATAAGTATCTGATCCCACAGATTGATGAGTTGTTCGATCAGCTGGTGGGATCAACCGTCTACTCCAAGTTGGATTTGAATTCTGGTTACTACCAGTTGAGGATTCGGGAAGGTGACATTCCCAAAACCGCATTTGGAACACGTTACAGGCACTATGAGTTCACAGTAATGCCATTTGGGTTGTACAATGCGCCATCAGTGTTCATGGACTTGATGCATCGAATGTTCCGAGAGTATCTGGACCTGTTCGTGATAGTGTTCATTGATGATATTTTGGTCTACTCTCGATCAGAAGCTGATCATGAAAACCACTTGCGGTTGGTGTTGAATACGTTAAGGAAGAATCAGCTCGATGCCAAGTTCTCGAAGTGCGAGTTTTGGCTATCGTCGATGGCTTTTCTGGGCCATGTGGTAAGCGGAGAGGGCATAACAGTGGATCCAGCAAAGATAAGGGTCATATAGGAGTGGCCAGTGTTATCTTCTGTGGCTGAAGTCAGGAGCTTCCTTGGACTAGCAAGCTACTATAGAAGATTTGTTGCGAACTTCTCGCAGATCGCTTTGCCTCTAACCATATTGACGAGAAAGGATCAGAAGTTCGTTTGGACGCCGGAGTGCGCACGAGCTTTTGAAGAGCTGAAGTGTCGGTTGACCACGGCGCCTGTGTTGACGTCGTCATGTGGTACTGATGGATTTGAAATCTACAGTGATGCGTCAGGAAGCGGCTTAGGTTGCATTCTTCTACAAAATGGGAAAGTAATTGTTTATGGCTCTCGCAAACTGAAGGTGCATGAGCGAAATTATCCCGTCCACGACTTAGAGTTGTCGGCGGTGATCTTTGCACTCAAATTGTGGAGGCATTATCTGTATGGTGTGAAAGTGGAAATCTATACAAATCACAAGAGGCTAAAGTATTTGTTGGCGCAGAAGGACCTGAATATGCGACAACGAAGGTGGTTGGAGTTCCTTGGGGACTACACCTTTGTGATTCATTATACGCCCAGAAAGAGAAATGTTGTCGCGGCTGCCTTGATTCGGAGAGCGCCGGTAAGGGCAAGCTGGTTGCTGAGGCATGATGAACGTCTAATCCAGGAGTTGGAAGCGTTAGAGATTTCTTGTGTTGACAAGAATGCGATAGCCGATGCATGTTTGAACTGGACAGAGGTGCAGTGTGACCTTGCAAACAGAGTTCGACGAGCAACGGAGCTAGATGAGAGTCTCCAACGCTATGCCAAGGATGAGCCAGAGGGCAAATTCTCCTGGGATGACGAGCTTTTGCGGAAAGAAGGTCATTTGTGCGTCCCAAGTTTGGGCAAATTGAGGGAAGAACTGATGTATGAAGCACACTACACGAAGTACTCAATTCACCCTGCGAGCACAAAGATGTTCAGAGACATGAAAAAGCTATTTTGGTGTCCAGGACTGAAGAAAGATGTCGCTCATTATGTATCCAAATGCCAAACTTGTGCGATGGTAAATGAGGAATGCTAGAAGCCGGGTGGTTTCTTGAAGTCGTTGCCAATTTCGGAATGGAAGTTCGATGATATTTCCATGGATTTCGTGCACGGGTTGCCGAGATCTCAGCGCGGAAATGATTCAATCTAGGTGATTGTGGACCGGCTGACGAAAGTGGCACATTTCCTTCCGAACAGACGGGACGAGTCGGTGGAAAGTTTGGAAAAGCTTTATGTTGAGCAGATAGTACGGTTACATGGTGTTCCTCGGAGCATCGTGAGCGATTGAGATGAGCGATTTATTTCGAGTGACTGGAGGCTAATCCATCAGCTGTTGGGCACAAAATTGGCATTCAGTACCGCCTTTCATCCCCAAACAGATGGCCAAACTGAACGGACAAACAGAACGATGGAGGATATGTTCTGCATGTGCGCCCTGGACTTTGGAAAGAGATGGTAAGATCATCTCTATCTGGTGGAGTTTGCCTACAACAACAGCTACCAAGCGAGCATCGGTATGACACCGTTTGAAGCGTTGTATGGTCGGAAGTGTTGTACTCCTTTAGCTTGGTTGGAAGCAGGTGAAGTCAGAGTGTATAGGCGTAATGAAGTCGATGAAGCAAACGCGATAATACGCACTATTCGAGAACGGCTACTGATAGCTCAAGATCGTCAAGCGAAATACTACAATGCCAAGTACTGGAACGTGGAATTCGCGGTACGCGATTGGGTATACTTGAAGATCAAACCCTTCAAAGGTGTATCCAGGATTCGACGTCTGAAAAAGTTGAGTCCACGGTACCTTGGGCCGTTTGAAGTGGTGGAGCGAGTTGTAGAAGCTGCATATAGGCTAGCTCTTTCGGCAAACTTGTTGGATCTTGTAGCCAACCTTAGAGGGGGGGGGTGAATAAGGTTCGACGCGTTTCTTGAAATTTAAGCGTTAATTTGTCCACAGAACCAGAGCATAGGAAACTACTGCAGAGCGTTGGGTAACCAATGTTCTGCGGTACGTTATTCACTCTTTTCCTGTACAAATTTAGCTTGTGCGCACACACGTGAAACTAGACTTATCATTCACAAGTAAACATAAGAGGCAATGATATGAAGACAATATCTCATATGAATCATTTAGTCACACACAATGTTACACTTGTAATTAGGATTGATTTAAAACATGTTTACACACAATACATACAACATGGATCTCCATGACGCCGGAGGTCAGAGGCGGTGAATAAAACTCTTGGGTTTTCTATACCGACCCAAAACCCGGACCGGTTGGCTCTTCACTTTCTCCCCGAAAGGTCTTAGAGCCGCTCTTCACCTCCACACCCGGAAGGGTCTTAGAGCCGCTCTTCACTTTCTCCCCGAAAGGTCTTAGAGCCGCTCTTCACCTCCACAACCGGAAGGGTCTTAGAGCACCGCTAGATCCCCGATCTAGACGCCCCAAATCCCGGGACGATTTTCCACGGAATCCAACCCGGATCCCGACGACCTTCCCCGGTCGATTTCCCTTACCACTTACAACAATAGAAGAAGAAAAAGATACAAAAAGAGATTACAAAAATATATTCGTTAAAGTTTAGGTTCTCCCTCTTGAGAAGTTCTCCGGATAGATCTACGGCCGGTGCTTGTGATCTTCGATGGAAAGCACCCGGTCGCTAGACGTAGACGATGCGAAGCCTTGATCTCCGGAGTTCTTCGATCTCGAACGGGAGGAAGAAACCTTGCTTTTTCTTTGACGAAGACGAGTAGAACGGACGTAGGAAGACGGCCGAACTTAGTATTCCTGGAGCACTTCGTCAATGATCTCTGGAGACTTAGGTCTTGAGGAAACGGCGCTGCTTTTTATACGTCTTGGAGAAAATAGACTACCGCCTGCGATAACTCTATCGCCGGGCGATAGGTTCGCGCGTAACGCCTGCCAGCTGTCTCCACACGTCTCCCGAAACGGCAACTATAACTGCTCATTAAGGAAACTGCCGTTTCAAAAGAGCTATCGCCGGGCGGTAAAGGTTACCGCGCCCAGTCAGAGCGATAGCGCCATTTCGCCAGATAATTCTACCGCCTGCGATAAGACTATCGCCTGAGCGGTAGGTACCATCGTCGACGATCGTACCCTCGATGCACGTCGACCGGATACCGCCGGCGGTAGCGTCCTGTCGCCGGGCGGTAGCTTTTGATTGTCGACGATCCTTCCTTAGCTGATAAATGGGCTGTCGACCATCGAACCGATATGCGTCGATCGAGATGGTTACCGCGCTGCGATAAGGTTGTCGCCGGGCGGTAGTAACCTTTTGAAGCTCTTCTCCTTTCCTTTCACCTATCAGCCTGCACACTCTATCACACAACCAATCTCATCAAATACAAGCAGGGAGCTGATATTCTCAAACCTAAGGAGTGTGAAACCATGTTCCAACAAACTCCCCCTTTTGATAATATCAATCCCGTTCATGATAAACCAAAATCAAGTAGATAGAGTGCCAGAATAGATGTATGTAGCAACATAGAACAGTATAAAGTAGAGTATCAGAGTAAAATGATATTGAACAAATAAGCAATACACACCTATATCGATCCCGTTCAATCCTGTTCTATCCTACTACATACTCCCCCTATCGGTGGGACGCTCCCCCTATCTATGAGCACACACACACCTCAATACGCTCCCCCTATCATGAACACTACCTCCAATACCTTCTCCCCCTTTGATAATATCAAAAGAATGGGCGAGGCCAACCGACCAAGGAGGATGAAAATTGTAGGCGAGAGATAACGTAATATAGACCTACAAAGCACTTGAAATCAGAGAGTTGTAAAACAGGGTCAAAATCAGGAGCAAACGCAAATCAGAGTGAAGAAAATGGACTATATGCACGAGACATAGCACACATCAAGTATGACATGAATGTTTGCAGGGTTTAGATAGATAGAGAGAAAAATAGGCAAACACAAATATCGTCATGAGAGAAAAAAAAATGTGCCAGTACGTATTGTGCGAAAAGCATCGAATGTAGTTGAGGTCCAATTCTTATGCGCGGAAGATTTAAATAAGATAATGACATGTGCACGTGTAGCACCAAGAGACAAAACATTCAATAGAGATATCAGGCAGACATGTTTATATCAAGCAAACTAACGATGCTAACACCAAAGAGATATAGTGAAAAATCACGTCACATGACATAGTGCGGCATAAAGAAATTAAATCAAGGGCACAAATCATAAAGTGTAGTCCATGCACAAGATCGAAACGACTTTTTAATCCAAGGTGCTCACCCTCACAACGCTTATGAAGACTTATCAGGAGGGATGAGTAGTGCTTGGGGGGTCTGTAAGCGGGATTTGATGGCCATCATTTTATTTTGGAGTTAGGCCATCAACTTTATACATAATCAAAGCAGAACAAGACCCCAAGTCAATCGAAATCTACCCACATAGGTAGATCCACTTTAACTTGTTTACATTGGACATATGCCTTTCTAGTTTTGGCCCAAAAATTTAATTAGCATAGACACGCGCAATTTGATTTCATGACATTGATTGTTCAAGATATATCAGAGATGTTAAAGTTAGTGTCACGATTTATAGCATGTCAGCTTATTATCTCAGGTTGAGTGTATGATCAAGTAGTGTGTGAGAGGTGTAATCATTATCGTAAATAAATCCTCACACATACTTAGAGGCATAGACAACGTACACCCACATTAATTTTCGCACTCAATAGCTAGACAAAAATTTAACTTCGCTCATCATGACAGGATACCAATGTGCCGTACAAATTGACAAAAAGATTAGCAAACATTGTATATACTTGAAAATATACCACGACTCGGTCATATGAGCCCCCATGAGAAAAAAAAAACGCACTTTGGCCCTAAAACGACCACCATTTGTCTACTATATGGACACCTTAAGATATTCCCTAGCCTTGTCAAAGCAGGTTGGATAAGCATGATTTTCGTGTGTACTTATATGCGAGTCAGAGTACTATCGCCTGTCGGTAGTACTACCGCGCCGCGGTAACTCCGGAATAAATATGCTGTAGGTTATTTCAGATCCGCCCACACTCATTCTCACCTTGCATCCCCTTTTGGAAAGAAGCTTCTCCAGCCCTACAGATCTCCTTTGATTCCAGGTAATGCTCTATCCTTTCTCATTTTTGCTTGATTTCTTGTTTTTAGGATCCATATGAGATGTCTTTGTGGAGTAGATGTGTTCTCTCATGGCTTTTTTATATCCACTTCTTCACGGATCTCCTCTCACATATCCCCCTTTTTGAAACATATTGTCATTGTTTTAGTCTATTTCGGATCTACGCTTTAAGAGGTGAAAAATATTGCCATTGTTTGTAAAGGATCCGAAATGCGGAGGAGTAAAAAGAGATACTTTCACATGTTTCATTTTTAGATGTTTATTGTCGGATCTTATCTCCTCTTTCAAGATCTACGAAGTTCATATATAGATCTATGAAGAACATGGAGATTGGAGTGGTTTTTACAAAAGAAATCGATTTTTAGCTCAAAACGGCGGAAAGAGGTGAAGTGCAGTCCGTCGAGCTACCGCCGGTGATAGCTAATTATCGCCTGCGATAGCTCCCAGATTTCACTCAATTTTTGTGAATTTTCAGTTTTGGATCCCGGTTCCTGATTTGAGTTTTTGAATGTTGTTTCATGCAGGAAATGGCCTCCTCGAGCGCACACTCTGGACGTCGAAGTATTTCAAAACGAAACCGTGGAGAGACTACGTACCCCGCTATAGACAACGCCACTGTGAGCATTCCTATGCTCATAGAAATTGATGATCGGTATACTCATATCTATGAGTATCTCGAAGAATCGGGCGTGTTGGCGGTGATATCAGATGGGTGTTCCTTTTCCTCCGCTCTCGTTCGAGAGTTCTACAACAACTTGAGGGATCCATCTCTGATGCGTCTGGGAGGAGGAGTTCAGTCTTGCATCGGGGATGAGATAGTTACTATCACCCATGCCGACCTGGAGACGAAGTACGTGTGGCCATCCAACCTTCCATACTTGGATGTTGTAGAATCCTTCAGGACAGCACGGGATTGGAGAGTGATGAACGAGGTTCTCCATGGAGCGGAGGGGCGTCCTGACTTTTTCACTTCGGTGGACACACTCACACCAGTTGCTCGGATAATTCAGGATATCCTCCGCCATTCGCTGATGTTCAAGGCAGGAGATACTCGAAAGATCACGGCTCAGCTATCCATGGTGACCTATCACATTATAGCGCAGAAGCCATTCAGCGTTTCAGATCTCATCCTGTCGATCATGAGGTATACTTTTCGCCTCAAGTCCCCCGATCGTCAGCGGGTAAATACACTCCCTTTGGGAGGAGTCATCCAGACCATCCTGAAGATCAAGTACCCGACCATCGACTGGACCTCCTATCCCATTGACCTCTTTCCGCAGGTCTATCATGTAGGAGAGATACCGGCTGCTTCACGGGTGCGACCACAGGTGCCACCTCCGGAGCCATCGGTACCACGGTCGGGATCTCTTCGCGAGGCAAGTCGTGGAATTCATAGCCTCATGGAGGAGCAGAGAAAGGAGATCAAAGGTATGAAGAAGATGCTTAAGAAGATCATGAGGAAGCTCAGCATTTCTTCAACATCCTCTGATGAACAGGCGTGATCCCATTTTTTCTTTGTACCCTTTCGAGTTTTTAGATTTATGAACAATTAAAAAATTGATGTAATAATACAGGTACCGGCCCGAACATTTTTCTTGAATGTTTTTGGTTTCATTTTATGTGGGCAACTTAATCTCTATTTTGTTATCACTTGATTATGCATGAAAAGTGGATTTTGATCAGTATTAATTTGCTCCTAAGCTCTTTGAGTCCCGCACAACTAAATCAGACGTACGATGTGAAGTAGGAGATAGTCATGACGTGATCAAGTGTGTCATTCTACTTCACTAACGGGACATACTTAGGAGTTGAGAGGTTTGGGTATCCAGAAGGAGCCTAAAATGACTTTCCTTTTGGGAACCCAACGATGTTGTGATACAGTTGAACCTGGTGAAGGAGGGTTTGCCCGGTCCGTCGGACTGGGCGTGCTACGTCGCGTGACTGGTCTCCATTCATACCTTGGTTTGATGTTTTTCTTATGTTGCAGATTCTCTTTTGGATGTCTAGGAGTCCTTACGTGAGAGATTGTGGTTGGGCACAATTGTCTTTGTGAATTAATCATGTTGAGATTACTTTCTGACATGAAATACTTCTTGTTACCATACTGACTCATAGCATAAAGACTTTTTGAAGGATATCTGCGTTCAATTAGTTTTGTAAATGGAGTAGTTGGTTTTCTCCAGTGGATATGATTTTCATATTTGAGGTTTTCACTCGCGTTGGCTTGAAGTTTACTGCTCCCTTTGATTTTCCTAACTGACGTGAGTGAGCTTGTGTTCAACGTGCGTTTGGAATTTTCTTGATATTGCACGTTTATGTGTTGAGAATTTTTCTTTAAAATTTCCTTAAGCACGTTGATTTTCATTTCCAAATCTTCATTTCTCTGTTTGAGATTTGTTCTCGCTTTGGTGTAGGCAGTTGTGCTATTCTTGAGTATTGCGACTATTGAGTTAATGTGGGCTTCATACTTATTTCTATATTCTTCGAAGACCTCACTCATCT
Organism: Platanthera guangdongensis; assembly: GCA_039583875.1. Taxonomy (NCBI): domain Eukaryota; kingdom Viridiplantae; phylum Streptophyta; class Magnoliopsida; order Asparagales; family Orchidaceae; genus Platanthera; species Platanthera guangdongensis. The sequence continues at coordinate 179,303,096 of CM077166.1, read as the reverse complement.
CAGTGATTTCAACTCTATAGTCCACACACTTAGCACACTCCCCCTTTGACGCTAAGTTTTCTAGAAACAGTTTCTCATTTTGTTCTCTTAGAGAAATGCACTCTTTCTCTTCCTCCTCACGTTTCTCTTTTAACTTCTCACAATTTATACAAAGTGTAGAGTTGTCCTCTAAAGAGTATACAGGAGAACTAGACACGACAGTGGAAGATTCTACACTAACATTTGCTTTTAAAAGGTTATTTTCCAAGCGTAGTTTTGAATTAATATTTTTCAGTTTCTTAAGTCTACGCCTATTCATATTCAGCATATTCAGTGTATAAACAGACTTGTATACACGGAGAGAGTTTGAGTTTCTTACAGCGCTCTTGGACGAGGCAAGATTTGAACACAAGGTTCCTTTATCATCTTCCCCTTGGCTCTTCTCGTCCAGTGACAGATGTTCATCTCCCCTCTTGCTTGACGTGTCTGTCTTGACTTCCTCCAAGAGTGCATCTCCATTTGACTCGTCACTTGGATCTATAAGAAACTGCTCGAAGTCATTATCTGCAAGATGAGAACTATAAGTAGACTCAAGATATTCCCATATCTCATATGCAGTGGAACACATGTGAATGCGTTTAAAAATTTCTTGACTAAGCCCACAAAACAAACTGTTCATAGCCTTGGCATTTAAATAACACTCGTGCTTATTTAGGCTATAAGGGGGCTTGGTACAAGTAATGTTCCAAACTTCTACATCCGTTAGCATAAGGAATTTTCTCATTAGAGTTCTCCATTCGTTATAGTTCACTCCTATAAAGAGAGGTGGTGCAAACACATTTTCGGTGTACAATTTTTCATCCCCACTCATCAGTCCAAGATGGAGGTTGGCCATTATTCCCGGTAGTGAAACCGTTTTGGAATAACCTCCCTCTGATACCACTTGTTGGATCTTGTAGCCAACCTTAGAGGGGGGGGGGGGTGAATAAGGTTCGACGCGTTTCTTGAAATTTAAGCGTTAATTTGTCCACAGAACCAGAGCATAGGAAACTACTGCAGAGCGTTGGGTAACCAATGTTCTGCGGTACGTTATTCACTCTTTTCCTGTACAAATTTAGCTTGTGCGCACACACGTGAAACTAGACTTATCATTCACAAGTAAACATAAGAGGCAATGATATGAAGACAATATCTCATATGAATCATTTAGTCACACACAATGTTACACTTGTAATTAGGATTGATTTAAAACATGTTTACACACAATACATACAACATGGATCTCCATGACGCCGGAGGCCAGAGGCGGTGAATAAAACTCTTGGGTTTTCTATACCGACCCAAAACCCGGACCGGTTGGCTCTTCACTTTCTCCCCGAAAGGTCTTAGAGCCGCTCTTCACCTCCACACCCGGAAGGGTCTTAGAGCCGCTCTTCACTTTCTCCCCGAAAGGTCTTAGAGCCGCACTTCACCTCCACAACCGGAAGGGTCTTAGAGCACCGCTAGATCCCCGATCTAGACGCCCCAAATCCCGGGACGATTTTCCACGGAATCCAACCCGGATCCCGACGACCTTCCCCGGTCGATTTCCCTTACCACTTACAACAATAGAAGAAGAAAAAGATACAAAAAGAGATTACAAAAATATATTCGTTAAAGTTTAGGTTCTCCCTCTTGAGAAGTTCTCCGGATAGATCTACGGCCGGTGCTTGTGATCTTCGATGGAAAGCACCCGGTCGCTAGACGTAGACGATGCGAAGCCTTGATCTCCGGAGTTCTTCGATCTCGAACGGGAGGAAGAAACCTTGCTTTTTCTTTGACGAAGACGAGTAGAACGGACGTAGGAAGACGGCCGAACTTAGTATTCCTGGAGCACTTCGTCAATGATATCTGGAGACTTAGGTCTTGAGGAAACGGCGCTGCTTTTTATACGTCTTGGAGAAAATAGACTACCGCCTGCGATAACTCTATCGCCGGGCGGTATGTTCGCGCGTAACGCCTGCCAGCTGTCTCCACACGTCTCCCGAAACGGCAACTATAACTGCTCATTAAGGAAACTGCCGTTTCAAAAGAGCTATCGCCGGGCGGTAAAGGTTACCGCGCCCAGTCAGAGCGATAGCGCCATTTCGCCAGATAATTCTACCGCCTGCGATAAGACTATCGCCTGAGCGGTAGGTACCATCGTCGACGATCGTACCCTCGATGCACGTCGACCGGATACCGCCGGCGGTAGCGTCCTGTCGCCGGGCGGTAGCTTTTGATTGTCGACGATCCTTCCTTAGCTGATAAATGGGCTGTCGACCATCGAACCGATATGCGTCGATCGAGATGGTTACCGCGCTGCGATAAGGTTGTCGCCGGGCGGTAGTAACCTTTTGAAGCTCTTCTCCTTTCCTTTCACCTATCAGCCTGCACACTCTATCACACAACCAATCTCATCAAATACAAGCAGGGAGTTGATATTCTCAAACCTAAGGAGTGTGAAACCATGTTCCAACAAAACTTGGGTGGATTACACGATGTGTTTCACATCTCGGTGTTTCGGAAAGCCGTGAAGGATCCAGTTCAAATGATCGAGAATGATCGTGTGCCGGTGGAGTATGGGCTAACGACGAAGGTCAGGCCCATTCGGATCGAGGATCGTGCCAAGAAACAGTTGCGGAACAAGACGATCGGGATGGTCAAAGTCCGGTGGGACAATTGCGGCCGTGAAGAACTCACATGGGAGCGAGAGCAGACCATGCGAGCTGAGTTTCCCGAGCTCTTTGTGTAACTGTTATGCAGTATTTATCGCGTTGTAAGGAGCGTTTGTGCAATAAACTCCTTCTATTTGAGTTCCTTACTTTATGCAAATTTCGGTGACGAAATTTTTGTAAGGAGGGGAGGGTTGTAACACCCCAAAGCCCAGAATTTGGCAAAATTTGGGTGACACGGGCGTGTCACAAGGCGTGTCCTTCTTGGGTGAGCAGTCGACGATTGTCGAGTGCATAGTACATGGCCTGTGACACGGGCGTGTCACAGGGCGTGTCCTCGCGGTCGACGAACTCAGCTCGACGAAGTTGAGCTGGGGCGTGTCTAGTGCTGTGTATGGGCACACAGCCTGGGACACGGGTGTGTCACACGCCGTGTGACTCTCAGGTTGATTTCGATGTTGTACAGCCTGAAGAACACAGCCACAGACACGGGTGTCTCTGAAGGCGTGTCAGGTGACACGGCCCATGACACGAGCGTATCACATGGGCGTGTCATTGGATTGAATAAGTCGGTTGAGCACTGCTTGAGGCATACGGCCTGGAACACGGGTGTGTCACGGGCCGTGTCACATAAAAATGTGATTTTGTGGCAAAATCGTGGCTGTCCAAATCTTCAGCTGGGATCTGATGGCTGAGGTGCCTCCCTGAGTCCTTAAGGTCATGGATGAGAAGGAATTTCTCATTTGTTATTTTGGCCTTCATCTTTCTAAAACCTAGATAGAAAGAGAGGAAGAAGGAGGAGGAGGAAGGAGAGCCGGCCACCGGTGGTGCTGCGGAATTCCGACGAGAGATCGGAGGCCAGCGTTGAGGAGGAAAAGTCGTTGCGGTTCTTTCCAGCCAGTTAGGAGCTCATGGCACCGAAGCAGTCTTCGATGGTAACGACTTTTCTTCCTAGGCATGTGAAGGCTTCCTTTTTGGCATGTGCATATGATTCCCCCACCAGAGGGTGACGTGTTATGGGAGTCTCTTGGGTTGATTCATGGAATCCCCAATCATTTGGCATATAGATCCGGAAAAGGAGTACGGAATAGACATGTTGTGTGAAGCTCATCTGGACAGGTTGGTCTGGATTGGTGATGTTGCATATACGCACCGGAGAAGACCCCGTGATAAACGTGTAGTTTAAGGAGTCGACGAGTTAGACCTGTGAAGGGCAGTAGCAGGAAGTATTGAAGTGGTAGTCCAGGAAAATACCCTTGTGATGCTTGTGATATTTGGTTATACCTGTGAAGGGGAGTAGCAGGAAGTACTGGAGTGGTAATCCAAGAAATACCCTTGGTAATGCTTGATGGTCATGGGTGGTACCTGTGAGGGTGAGTAGAAGGAAGTACTGGCGTGATAAGTCAGTAAAATACCCTTGACATTATGATAATTGGGGGGTTGTGCCTGTGAAGGGAAGTAGCAGGAAGTACTGGTGTGCCCAGGAAAGACCCTCTGATGTGTGATATGGAATGGGTGTGATGGAAGTACTGGTGCACCTAGAAAAACACCCAAAGAGACAGGAACGGTGAAACCGACCCGCGCCTTTTATGTAGCCGCGAGTACGCCGTACTCGGTGATGGCAATGCGATTTGAGCAACGGGGGTGGATGATCCGACCTGCGTTATGTCCGTCCGACTTGAGACCAGAAAGTGCGGTCTGTTGGAGCGCATAGCAAGAGTCTTAGGCCTGCGCGTCGTGATATAATGGGGGGCTACGGTCCAATCCCGGTTCACTAAGACTATAATCTTCGGTTGCACGCCATAGAGTAAATGCTCAATGTTTTACTGTTGGGTTGCGACCCTGATACGGTGGTGGGCAACTGGTTCGCCGGTACACCAAGAATGTGCCCTGAGTGCACGGATCGTTGGGCCGCAGTGCTGACGATTGTGATGAAATGTATGTGCGTGAGAGCACACTGTATGATATACATATCTGCTTGTGAAATTCTATGCCTGCAGGGAAGGAATACCACCGCCCCGGGAAAGGGGTGGGGTCATTATAATTGGGTCAGCTGAATGCTGACCATTGCCTGTTTGCCACCGTTGGGTGGGATGTCCCTGTGCATGTGCTAGAGAGCCAAGCGAGACGCATAAATGCTGAAGTCCCTGCTGTTGTTGTTGTTGCTGTCGCTAGCCCTTGAAGGCTAAAGTTAAATGCTTTGTTTGTTTCTACGTGGTCGGCCTGCACGCCAATGTTTAAGGCCACTGTTGTGCAAGCCCTGTAAGGCCATAAGGCCAACTGTTTTGTATTTGGACATTCCTGTATTATATAAATGCGGAACTTTTATATGGTGTACATTCATGTGTGTGAGTTCAGCTTCGTGTTATAGGCTTCCGCTAGAATGCAATGAGTTAGGATGCGCAAATCTGGTACCCCTTCGTGACTTCCCCACCTGTTTTATGATATATGATGTGGGGCCCCGGCCGGATCTTCTAGTATATACCTGTGAACGGATGGAGTGGGCTTCTACCTTCATCTCGTCAAATACCTTCTTGAAGTCACATTCACAGAGCTCCTGTTATCAATCGGTATTCGGGAGACCGTGAAGTTTTAGACGGCTGTCTAGATCACCAAAGCATCACAGAACGGGTCCTCATGCTCCGGCATATCCTTCGATAAGAAGGTGATTATTTCCTCCTGGGGTGGAGTTAGGTAGGTCGAAGCGACGCTCCTCCTGAACATGGTCTGGAAGCTCCCCTTACGGGTGGCTTCAATCTCTACTCCCCCGTGGATCACTCTGATCCCTCCTCGAGCCCCCACGTGGGCTCTGCCCTCACATCTGCCTTCTCCTCTCTCTGGTAGAACTTCCTCTATTCTCATGAGTTGCTGCTGCTGAACCTGTCCTCTGGATTCCCTCACCTCCAAAAACTCTGGGTAGGTGGCCGTCGCATGACCTTCCTCCTGATGGCAGTCACAGAAAGGCAACTCCACCCTGCCCTCTCTCCTCCTACCTCCTCCTTTAGCCCCTTATCTCACCCCCTTACTTGGGTGATTGTCATCTCCTCCTATTGCTGCTGGAGGGGGGTCCTCTGCCTCCAAGCTGGCGGATTAAACCGTCCCTATCCACGAAAGTCTCCTCCACCTTGGAATCCTCCCCCCTGCCCCTGGGGAGGACCCTGCTAAGGTCTCTAGACCAACCGGTTGTTTGGCTCCCTATGCCCCCATCCTTGATGCTACCCTGGTTCCCATGTCCTCGGGGTTCTTCTCTCCTCCTCTCTTCTCTCTGCTTCCCTGCTCCAAGTTCCTTCACATCCTCCTCTGCTAACTTGGTCAGCTTCTTGGCGAACGTCGGGTTGGCCACCTCGATCTCTATCTCCTTCGCCTCCCTCTCCATCAACTCTTCAAAAGAGAGGGGGGACACACTTTTCAGCTCCATATTGAAGAATCCTAACCTCAAACCAAGGGTGAAGGCGAGCATCAGCGTGTACCCCCGGGACTTCCTGAACTAGCAGGTCCTCTTCTTGGAACCGATCGACATAGTGTCCCAGTGTTTTCTCCGGCTTCTGCTTAATGGCGAACAAGCATTCCGCCCCTTTCTTCCTCTTCTTCGAGGTTGAGAACCTCAATAGGAACTCTTGACGCAGATCTTTAAAGCAGTAGATAGAACTTGCGGGAAGCTGATGAAACCAGTCCATTGCCTTCTCCTTCAGAGTGATGGCGAAGAGTCGTCATTTGAAAGAGTCTGACATATGCCTTATGGAAACGACATCCTCAAACCACTGAACATGCTGCAGCGGGTCATCCCTATCTATGTAGTAAGACATATCTGGTTCCCAAAACCCGTCGAGAACTTGGGCCGAGACAATCAACTCACTGAAAGGGTTTCCCCCTCCCCCCCCCCCCCCCCCCCCCCCCCCCCCCGCAAAGAGTTCATGTCCGGCAATGTCCCTCTCGCCTCTTTCCTACGGGATCTCCTTCCCAGGACGCTACCCGGGAGTGTTTTCGCCCAATAAGGGGCTGCGACCATCAGAATAGTGGGTGTAGCCCACTCACTCTCGCGGCGAATGCCAAATGGATGGTTTGCAAGACTTCCCGCCTGAAGTCCTCTAGCATCCCCATCGTCACCCCACTCGCCGGGGGTGGAGAATCTCCCGAGTCGGATCTCTAGTCCTCACCTCTGGACATGAAGCTTAGCCCGAGATTTTTCTGTGACTGCTACGGTCCACGCTCACCGCACCAAAAATGTTGGAGCCAGAAAATTGGTCCCAACGAGAGTCCGGACCATGGGGTGTAGCTTATACCTACTTCTCCCGGACTTAGGCTCTTGACTAACTGCGAGGACTAAAAACTGACCCCGGGCTACAGCACGGAGGTCCCTCCACTAACCCAAAAGATCTCAGAGCGCTTCCCCTACTTATTCAGTGCTGAGCTAAGGTTACCTCAGAAAGCGCCTAAGGACTTGAGAAAAATGAAAAAAGCCCCCTCCTTTCTGAGAAACCTTGTGGGTCTATTTATAGATTCCCAAAAGCTGGTCTGTCAAGAGCGTAGCTCTGCCATTCTAAATAGCTATATGCAACCAAAAGTGGTCTACCAACAACCAAACTACGCTGTTCTGGAAGGCTATTTGCAGTCTTACAAGGGTATCCATGTAATTTTACCTCTGGACCCTACTGGGTGAGTGGCCCATGAAGGCATCACTAGCCTAAAGGGGCAAGTGCGGGGTAAGCCAGGCACTCGCCTCTGTGGCACCCAATTATAGGTAAGTGCGAGATCTAAAGGCCACTCGCCTAGCAATGGCGAGACTTTTCGCGCCTTCTTCGGGCGAGAGCCATCCTGCCTGTAGTGGGCGGGAGCCTCTCTGACCCTTAGGTGAATGTTGTTCGGAAAGAATCTCGCTCACCTTCTAAAGCCAAGGGCAGAAGGCGTCGACAAAGTAAGCTTCACTCAAAGCCAAGGGCGAAAGGCGTCGACAGAGTAAGCTTCACTCAACGCCAAGGGCGGAAGGCGTCGACAGAATAAGCTTCACACAATGCCAAGGGCGGAAGGAGCCGACAGAGTAAGCTTCACTCAACTCCAAGGGCGGAAGGCGTCGACAGAGCAAGTTTCACTCAAAGCTAAGGGTGGAAGGCGTCGGCAGAGTAAGATTCACTCAACACCAAGGGCGGAAGGCGTTGACAGAGTAAGCTTACTCAACGCCAAGGGCGGAAGGCGTTGACAGAGTAAGGTTCAATCAACGCTAAGGACGGAAGACGTCGACAGAGTAAGCTTTACTCAACGCCAAGGGTGGAAGGAGTCGACAGAGTAAGCTTCATTCAACGCCAAGGGCGGAAGGCTTTCCACCTACCCTGACAAAGGCTTTGGGGTTGACTGTCCGAGTGTGAGTTCGCCCTCCTTACTCGTCTGCTCTTGTGTCACAGCCTTCCCGCCTGCTTCACTTGCCTGAATTGACTCACTTGGGCCCAAGGTTTCACTCAGCGAATATGAGGTTGTACAATTAAGAATTGAGATGTCTTGAATTCATGATATCAAAACCTTTGTGTTTGCTACTTTATGGTATGAATGTGTTGAGATATGAAAATATCATGAATTCATGATATCAGAAAATTCAGAACCTGTGTGTTTTGTTGCTTACTACCTAATTCTATAAATATATTGAGATTTGAGAATTTGAGATATCATGATATCAGAATATGTGCTTACTACTTACTGCTAACTGCTATGTGTGTTGGGTATTGCATCCACAATAACCCAGATTGGTATGAAGTCACCCTTGAACTAAGATGAATTAAGTTTGTATTTGATGCTCTTTTTGGTTGATTGTTTGCAGGATACAATTGCTAAGTGTAGACCAATGTCAGTCTACAATGAGTCACCAAACACATGACCATACAATGTAATCCCTCATTGTGTGATCCATGGTGTTGGCTCATGTGTAGCCTCTCTATTGGGACATACTTCCTTTTCAAGCACTAAGGGCATGAGAGAAAAGTTAGATGCTGATTATAATGAAGAAATCATGTTTTCAGATTTTCAGAAAAATTCTCTAAGTGTTTTTCTCGAGTACTATGTTATGTACTCGAGAAGAACTAAAGATTGTTCTCGAGTAAGACTTGTCTTGATTTCGAGTTGTAGAAACAGTTCTCGAGAAAGCTTAATCTTGTTCTCGAGAAGGCCTTATGTACTCGAGTATTTCATGACACTTCTTCTCGAGTTACATCTTTACCTTACAGAATTTTTCTAAGCCTTTTTCTCGAGAAGACTAAATTTATTCTCGAGAAAACTATGCTTAATTCTCGAGATGTAGAAGACTTTTCTCGAGACCTAGACCATTTTTCTCGAGAGCCAGACATTTGTTCTCGAAAACACTTATTTATTCTCGAGTACCAGATTTTTCCTTCTCGAGAACTAAAGTTTTTTTTTCTCGAGTACTTCCTTCATTCTCGAGATTACTGTTTTCCACATGCACATTTTTTTGTAAGTCCTTTTTCTCGAGACCTTCATTATTGTTCTCGAGAACAGAATTCATTTTTTCTCGAGTATAATTCTTCTTCTCGAGAACTGTTGTACTGTTTCTGAAAATTTTCTTAAGTCCAGTCAGACGGATTTTCAAATGTAATTAGCACATGATTGGTCCACGTGGCTATCATTTATTATGATTATGACTGTTAGGCAAGTCCTATAAAAGGTCTTATCATAATCGACCAACCCTAGAAGAAGCTGTAAGAAGAAATTCTAAGAATTCTAAATCGGAAATTACTTTCTAAATTGAGAGCCGCCGCCGCTGTCATCGCCATTCTTGCTGATATGCTTTCAATCCAGAGATTCAGAGCAAGAGATTCAAAGATCAAGTTATTCTACAATCGACTGATTCTCTCCTTGATCTTGCTGAGTCCTGAGATTTTAGATCCCGAGATCTAGCTGATTCTTCTTCAAAATAATTCTGACAGATCCTCAAAGTTCAAGGAAGAAGAAAGGCAGAAGTTTTTAGATCTGAGAAATTTACTGTTTGTATTTCTTTAAATTTATTTTATTCTTGTAGGAGATTTTTCTCCAAGTGTAGGAGCTTTGTTCTCCGAGTTCTTTGTAGAAAGTTTTCTCTTCCGAGTGTAGATCCTGTTTTTGAGATTGAGTTGTAGGAACCTTTGTTCCGAGTTGTAGGATTGTTTTCAATCCGAGATTAGTGGAGTAGCCGAGTCTAGTGCTTTGCTAGATCGGTGGGGTGGAAATTTAATGTACCCAAGGTTGAGGAACCACTATAACTCTTGGTGTCATCTGTGAATGCTTGGTTATTTTTTTGTGCATCGCCCGCTAAATTTTTTAATCCGCAAAAAGACACACAACGCACTTATTCAGCCCCTCTAGGTGATTTAGGTAGACAACTTAAAACATTTTCAATGTGTACAACCCCATATTCGTTGGGTGGGACCAAGATGCCACAAGGACCCGGATTAGGCTAGTCTTAGGCTAGCTTTGGGCTGAAACCGGATCAGATAAGTAAGTATGCGATAAGGTTCCCGCCCAGGGCAGGCGAAAGGGCTTGGACCTCGGGTAGGCGGGAGCCCTCCAGCCCTTGGCGTTGAGTGATGCTCCTCCACTCAACGCCCCTTCAGTCTTTAGGTTCCCGCCCAGGGCAGGCGAAAGGGCTTGCACCTCGGGTCGACGGGAGCCCATCAGCCCTCGGCGTTGAGTGATGTTTCTCCCCTCAACGCCCCTTCAGTCGTTTGGCTCACGCCCGGGGTAGGCGGGAAGGCTCGCGCTCGAGGCAAGCGGGGGGCTCGCAGAGATTAGCGGAAAGGCTTCCGCCAGGTGGGGGCCCAGAGGTGAAATTACCCGGATGCCCCTAGGTCTACATTTAGCTCCTCAGAACCGCGAAGTTTGATTGTTAGCAGACCAGCCCAGGGTATTTCAGTAATTTTAGAGCAGCGGAATTATGTTTTTTGCAAACTGGATATTAGAAATCTATAAATAGACCTATAGAGTTCCTCAGAAGGCAGACTTTTCATATTCTCTCATTTTCCTTCTAGTGCTTTCTGAGGTACTCCTAGCCCAGCAATTGGCTTTGGAGGGGAAGCGCTCAGAGATCTTCCGGGTTAGAGGAGGGACCTCTCAGCAGAGGCTTAGCGTCAGTTCAAGGTGCTTCGTCACTAGTCAGGGGTCAAGGTTTGAGAGAAGTAGGTGTTAGCTACACCCCAAGATCCGAACTCTCGTTGAGGCCAGTTTTTAGCTTCAACACTATGAAGTAACAATCTGTGTGACTGTGTGTTGGTAAATAATCTGTCAAATAAAAAAAATGAAATTTTAGACAGCCGTTATTATAATAACTGCTGTCTAAAGTTCTGTCTGGCAGAGTATATACAACAGTTATTATAATAACCGATGTTTATAGCCTACATTAGATTTTATTATATTAAGTTGTCGCTTTGCGACTTGCTTGTCTTATTGCGCCTAGACATCCACTTTGTCGCCGAACCATCCAAGCGCCCAACGCTTGCATTGGTTCCTCTTGACGTCGTGACAAGAATGTCAAGGATGCTCATATGTTTGCAAAACGATGTGATAGATGTCAAAAGATATGTAATATTAATTGAGGGGCCAACATGCCTATGAATAATATCTTAGAGGTAGAAGTGTTTGACGTATGAGGAATTGACTTCATGTGATCATTTGTAAATTCAAATGAAATCTATTTATTCTATTAGTTGTGGATTACGTCTACAAATGGGTGGAAGCTATAACCACACAAAAAAATGACGTCGAAGTTCTGCTTAAATTCCTTAAGTCGAATATTTTCACTAGATTTGGTACGTCAAGAGCTATAATAAGTGACGACGGGACGCATTTTTGCAATTCACAACTCAAATCACTTTTTAAAAAATATGGAGTACTCATAAAGTCGCCCTTGCTTACCACCCTCAAACTAATGAGCTAGCCAAAATTTCAAATAAAGAAATAAAGTCAATTCTAAAGACAACTTTTGTCTAAAAAACAAACAAACTCTTGTTAACAATCAATTTAAGCAGAACTTTGACGTCATTTTTCTGTGTGGCTACAGCTTCCACCCATCCGGAGACGTAATCCACAATATATGACTCGCCTATCAATTTCGTGGAATTTTAGCCTCCACCTCATCCTTGGAAGGTAAATATGGTTATCCCAATCATAATCAAATTCTACCACTACAGTATGAACTCAGTGCCGAGGACATAGAGAACATGAATTAACTGTAAGATGCTCATCATGACAAAAAAAGGTAAGCAAACTATAGAGAAATGTTTATACTTCATACTCTTCTTAAACCTTCTAACACAAAAATTTCTAGTCAAATCTACAATCAAACACACAAAATATGGCACAGCTATTAGCAATGATTCTGTAGATACTAGAAAATAGTTCACAGGCTTCAAAAGAAACTTGGAGATGTTCCTATTTGATGTGCACAGCAGGCTGATTCAGAAGAGAAATGAAAAGGAATTACACTTTAAATAAAATGAGTATTCACCACATTTGCATGATTTCGTTACTTTTATTAAGGAAAACAGGAAGATGAGCATTTCTTGCCTTGAGATAAAGAACACCTGCCCTTTGGGAGGCGTGTTGTTTAGCGCCCTTCTCTACGAATCACGGGTCCTACATTATTTTTTCCTACTGTACAACCTAGGGCTCGCGGGAGGTCTTTCCAGCAGTTGTGACCAGAGAAGCGGACGAGAGGACCTTGGTTGGCGAGTGGGACCGGGTGGTCCACTCGCAGGTAGCGAGACAGGGGGTTCTCTGTTGTAGGCGAGACGTCCTTTGGGGAGCGAGCTGGCCTTAGAAGGCGAGATGGCCAGTAGGGCGAGAGGCCGGCGAGACGGACAAGTGGGACCGTCTCGCCCGCCAGTGACTTCCTTCACTCGCCGCCTGAGAGGAAAGCTGTTTTTACCCTTTTACCCACAAGGGGGATTTTACTCTTCTGCCCCAGGTAATTTTACACTTCTACCCCAGGTGGTCTGCATATAGCTCTTCAGGACAGCGGAGTTTGGCTATTGACAGACCCGACCCAGGGTATTTTGGTAATTTCAAGTCGGTTCAGTATGAATATTTGCAGATCAAGCTCAGAGGCCTATAAATAGACCGACAAGGTGCCTGAAATAAGGTTATGGAACCCTTCCGTATTCTTCCTCACAGACACCTAGCTCAGCAATTGGCTAGGGAGGGGAAGGACTTCAGTTTCTTCCGGGTAAGAGGTGGGACCTCCGAGCTGAGACCCCACAGTCTGTTTCTAGGCCTGCGACTCTCGTCGGGTGGGTGGTTCAAGAAGAGTAGGTGTGGGTTGCAACCTCAGGTCCGAACTCTAGGCAGGATCAGAAAGCTAGTTCCAACATTTTTGGTGCGGTGAGCGTGGACCGCAGCCCTCAGAGAAGAAGCTTGAGCAACCACATGGCGGGAGGCCACGGAGAAGGAGAAGGAGAGGGTTCTGATAACCCGGGAGGATTTGTTGGAAGAGAAGAGTTCATGACATCAATTAAAGGTATCATGGACCTGCTGCAAGGGATCTCGCGACAGGGGGACTGTTCAACCCCGCTACCTCAGGTGCCCGCTCTCGCGCGCAAGAAGAGTTCGTCTCGGCGCGAGTGGGAAAAGATGCCTCGGGAAGGCGACCGGGGAAGGAAGTGATGGTGGAAGGAGGCGGGCGAGACATGGCTGTAAGGGAGCTATTCCCCAGTCCAGCGAGTGTCGTCTCGCCGGGGGAGGTAGTCGCGCGAGTAGGGGGTGAGACCGGTGGCGAGAGGGTCGCCTTTTTGCGAGTTGATCTTTTCGGCTCCCGTCCCGGAGGGATTCCGGGAACCCGAGATGAACTACTACATGGGGAAAGATGACCCCCTTCATCTTTTGCAGTGGTTCGAGGACGCGGTTTCGATCAGGCCCATGACGGACGCGTTTAAATGCCGTCTTTTTGCCATCACTCTAAAGGACAAGGCTAGGGACTGATTTCACCAGCTTCCGACAGGTTCGATATACTACTTTGAGGACCTGAACAGGAACTTCCAGTTACGTTTCTCAACTTCGAAGAAGAGCAAGAAGAACCCGGAGTCTATCTTCTTAATTAAGCAGAGGGCGGATGAGTCTTTAGCTCAGTATGTGGACAGGTTCCAGGAGAACATCCTAGACATCCAGGAGGTGCCTGGATTCGCCCTCCACATGGCCTTTATCGCGGGGCTACGAGAATGCTTCTTCAATATGAGCCTCACTCGGAAGGCATCGCTGTCGTTCGAAGGACTAATGGAGAAGGTCGTAAAGGAAATAGCTATGGAGGCGGCGAATCCAGCCTTTGTCAAAAAGCTAGCGAGGCTGACGGAGGTGGAGTCGAGGGAATCAGGAGGGAGACAACAGGAGGTGAGGAGAAGGGAAGAGTCGAGGGCCCCGACACGCCAGGAGTTGGGATGGAGGCAGCAGGAGGGCCCATCCCCAGGGCAGAGGAGAGGATTTCCCCAGGGAAGAAGGAACCAATTGGGAGGACCTGGAAGATTTAACCAGCAAGGGTGGGGGTACAGTCATAGACTGCCCCTACCCCCTCCACAGCAAGCTTTGGCAATCAGCCGAGGGAGGGGCAGAGGCCGAGACAGAGGAAGAGGAGCAGGAGCAGGAAGGAGGAGGAACCCACCAGAAGGGAGGCAGGGGGGAGGTAGTCTTGTCGTACTGTGACTTCCATGAGGAAGAAGATCATGCAATGGCTACCTGCCCAGAATTCCTGGAAATGAGAAGAACTAGAGGAGTAGGAGAGCAGCAGAGGCCGGTGCGGATAGAAGAGGTTACAGGAACCGGAGAGGAAGATCGATGTATGGATCGAGCGGACGTTAGAGACCGGGGGGGAATTGGAGTAATCCATGGGGGTGGGGATCGAGGCTGCTCGAAAAGCGAGCCTTCGCACTATATATCGTCGAAGCGTAGCCTCGATGTCACAATCCCCTCCCCCGGATGAAAAAATCACCTTTCCGAGGAAGGACATGTCAGACCATGAAGACCCTTTTTGCGACGCGCTAGTGATTCAGACCGCCATTGAGAACTTCACGGTATCGCGGATCCTGGTGGACAACGGGAGCTCAGTGAACGTTATTTTCAAGAAGACATTCAACGAGATGAGGGTGGATGCTCGAAGGGTGATGGCAGCTGACGGACCGTTATTTGGATTCTCAGGAGAGAGGTAGGAGGTCGAGGGGGGAGTAGGCTCCAGGTAACCGGGGGGTGGACTATCCAAGAACTGTCGCTTCGTCATAGTAGATGCCCCCAGAAGTTACAATGTCATTTTTGGGTGCCCCTTGATCAGCGCTTTCAGATGTGTGCCATCATCGTTTCACCAGTGCTTGAAGCTCAACTCCGGAGGTACCCAAATTAGAGTACGAGGAGACCCGAAGGCAGACAGGGAATGCTACGTGACAGCGGTGAACACTATCTCGTGGCAAGAAGAGACTGAAGAGTTGGAGAAGAGGATGGAGCAATGGCAGCAAGAGTTTGAAAGGGAGACTAGAGGAGAGGGAGAAGTGGTGATGGTATGAGGCATTGCGGGGGAGCCGGAAACGGCGGGAGAGAAGGACAGAGAGACGGGGATGGAAGAGGAAAAGAAGAAGTCGGAGGAGAGGAGGAAGTGGAAGTGGTAGGAGGCATTGCGGGAGAGCTGGAAACGGCGGGAGAGAAGGACGGAGAGACGGGGATGGAAGAGGAAACAGAAGAAGTCAGAGGAGAGGAGGAAATAGAAGTGGTAGGAGGCATTGCGGGGGAGCCGGAAGCGGCAGGCGGAAAGGAAGGTGAGATGGAGGTAGAAGAGGAGAGGTGGTCTAAGGAAGTAGAAGGGAGGAGAAAAGAAAAGAGGAAAAGGGGATGCAGGAGGGTCACCTGGGAGGGGACCCCAGCTGGAAAAAGAAGAATCTTGCTACTGGAGGGAGAGCACACTAGCAGGCAGGAGATGGAGTAGCTTGAGGAGGAAATGGTGGTGGCTATCACGAAGGTCGAGACTGCAGAGCATGATGCACTAGGAGAGCAGGAGGGAGAGGAGGAACCGTCAAGGCTAAAGGAGGCCGTGGAAGTGCTAGAGGTGGAGGCCTTCACCAAAGAAGGAAGGAAGGAGAAGATCAAGGTTAGTGGCGAGCTCAGCCCGGAAGACCGGGAGACGATCAGGGCATGCGTGCAAAGGAACATTGACATCTTCGCTTGGAGTGTGGCCGACATGCCAGGGGTCGATGCGAACGTGGCCTGCCACCGTCTCAACCTCGACCCCGACACCCGCCCAGTGCAGCAGAAGAAAAGGGACATCACCTCCAGGATGGCCGGACCCATTAGAGAGGAAGTAGGAAAGCTACTTAAGGCGGGGTTTATGTCCGTCTGTAAGTATCCGGGATGGGTGATTAATGTTGTAATGGTTAAAAGGGGGAGGGAAAGTGGAGAATGTGTGTAGACTTCTCTCTTTTAAATAAAGTGTGCCCTAAGAATTGTTACCCGCTACCTCGAATCGACGCGCTGGTTGACTCAGCCGTCGGTTTCTCTCTTATGAATTTTTTAGATGCGTTTTCAGGATATCATCAAATACGCATGCATCCTTCGGATGTTAAGGACGTCACCTTCGTCATGGAGGATGGGTGCTTCTGTTTTAATATGATGCCCTTCGGGTTAAAAAATGTGGGGGCAACCTTCCAAAGAATGATGGATCGGATCTTCCGAGAGCAGAAAGGAAGGAACCTCGAGGTCTATGTGGATGACTTGATGATCAAAATTCGGGACCTCGGATCTCATGTCTTGGACCTTAAAGAAACCTTTGGAACTTTGAGAAAATATAAAATGAGGCTCAACCCCCTCAAATGTGTTTTTGGAGCCAATAGGGGTAAGTTCGTAGGACACCTTCTCACCCCATCCGGAGTAGAGCCCAATCCTGATAAAGTGTGGGCAGTTCTAGAACTGGAGTCTCCCAAAAATGCTAAGGAAGTCCAACGTCTCACCGACAGGTTGGCCGGGCTAAGCAGGTTTCTCTCTCGATCCGGGGAGAAATGCTCGCCTTTCTTCCGAACGTTAAGAGGGGGCAAGAAATTTGAGTAGACCCCCGAATGTGAGAAGGCTTTTCAGGCTTTAAAGCAACAGCTCACCCAGACGCCTTTACTCTAAGGGCCTAGGGAAGGAGAGATCTTGTTCTTATACTTGGGAGTAGGGATGGGGGCCGTGAGCTCGGTTCTGGTGCAAGAGGAGGGGAGGAAGCAGTTTCTGATCTATTACGTGAGCAGGGTCCTAAAGAAGGCGGAGCTTGGGTACCCCATTCTTGAAAAATTAGCATTTGCCCTCATCACCTTGGCCAGGAAGCTCAGGCCGTATTTTCAGGCTCACTCTATTCAGGTGGTGACGGATCACCCCCTCCGTCGCATCTTAGAGGGGGTTGAGCACTCTGGGAGACTGGCCAAGTGGTCAATAGAACTCAGTGAATTCGACCTCGCTTCTATTCCTCGGCGTGCCATCAAGGCACAAGTGGTGGCTGACTTCCTGGTGGACTACATAGTTGAGGTCCAAGAAACTGAAGCGCCCCTCGAGTGGCTTGGAAGATGATGATAGATGGGGCGTCAGAAAGAAATTCCTTTGGAGGGGGAATGATCTTGGTAAGTCCGGAGGGGACCAGGATTGAGAAGGCCTTGAAGATCCACTTCCCGATCACCAACAATCAAGCGTAATATGAGGCGATCATAGCAGGGCTCAGGTTGGCCCGGGAGTTGGGCATACAAGATGTTGAGGTCACGACGGACTCCATGGTGGTCGCGGGTCAGATCAAAGGGGAGTTCGAAGCAAGGGAGCCCACCCTCCAGCTATACCTAGGGAAGGTCAAAGACATCATCGGGCAGTTCCAAAGCTTTTCAATTCGGCACGTCCCGAGGGAGGAGAGCGCTCCGGCGGACCAGCTCGCCAAGTATGGCCCTCGAGCTAGAGGAACGATGATGGAAATTTTTAGGCCGTCCATAGAAGAGGGAGAGCTCATGGAGATAAGCCAGCAAGGGTCTTGGATGGACCCCTTCATCACCTTTTTGACCTCGGGGCAACTGCCCGTGGACGATCTCGATAAGAAGCGTGTCAGGTACAAATAAGCGTATTACCTGCTAAAAGATGAGGCTTTGTACCGTAAAACACTGTCGGGTCTGCTGGCCCGATGTGTGTCAGATGAGGAGGTTCCAAGGGTTCTGAAGGAAATTCACTCAGGAGAATGTGGCAGTCATTCAGGAAGCCGGACTTTGGAGGGGAGAGTGCTGAGGCAGGTGTACTTCTGGCCTACCCTCAGGAATAATGCAGAGGAGTTCGCAAAAAGATGCCAAAAGTGTCAGGAGTTCGCCCCCCTCCAACTCCTTCCAGCCCAGAGGTTACGAACAATCACGGCTCCCTGGCCCTTCGCGATCTGGGGGCTAGACCTGGTGGGTCCTTTTCCCTAGGCTAGCGGGCAGAGGAAGTTTCTATTGGTCATGATAGATTACTTTTCAAAATGACTGTAGGTAAAGACATTGTCTAAGGTGACATCACACGTGGTCAAGAATTTCGTTTGGGGAGAAATCATCTGTAGGAATGGGCTACCGCTGGCCATTGTGACTGATAATGGGCCGCATTTTGCTAGTAGAGAATTTGTAGACTTCTGTATCCGTCTGGGTATAGATCTTCGCTTTGCCTCAGTTCATCACCCGCGGAGCAATGGACAAGTGGAAGCAGCAAATAAGATCATTGTTAACCTTTTGAAGAAGAAAGTGGAGAACCTGAGGTAGAGCTGGGTGGAACAGCTCCCTTCAGTCCTATGGGCCTTGAGAACCACACCAAACACCGCCACAGGAGAGACCCCCTTTATGCTCTACCACGGATCAGAGGTTGTCTTACCAGTAGATTTCGAGGTCACGTCACCAAGAGTAGCTGTTGCAAGAGAGGTAGACGAAGGATGGATGACAGAGAACATGGAGGAACAAAAACTCTCTCTTGATCTCATGGAGGAGCTCAGGGATTCCGACAGAAGGAGGTCAAGCGCCGGATGGCGAGATACTTTGACAAGCATATAAGGATCAAACAGTTCCAGAAGGGTGATCTGGTTCTCAAGAAGGTGGATGCGGCAGGTAGAGGGGCCTTCGTAGGAAAGCTCAATCCAAATTGGGAGGGTCCTTTTGTAGTAAGGGAGGTCTTGAAGTCGGGAGGGTACCACCTCCAGGATGTGGAAGGGGTACCCCTTGATCGCGCCCGAAGTGGCGATGACTTGAAGAGATTTTATCCGTAACACATTTTGTTCATTGCGTTTTTATTGTTCAATGCTTGCAATTTGGATATGACCTTAGGCTGAAATCGCGGGTGTCCCTTTTCATGACATTAAAGGTGAAGTGTGGAGACAGCTGTAGGGAGACCCCGAGCAGACCCGCTGACCAGGCTCTCATCGAGCTGGCGGGACTGTATGCTCATTCGGTGGTTGGAGGTGCTTTGGAGAGGAGACCCCGAGCAGACCCGCTGACCAGGCTCCCATCTAGCTGGCAGGGCTGTAGGCTCACTCGGTGGTTGAAGGTGTTTTGGAGAGGAGACCCCGAGCAGACCCGCTGACCAAGCTCTCATCTAGCTGGCAGGGTTGTAGGCTCACTCGATGGTTGGATGTGTTTTGGAGAGGATACCCCGAGCAGACCCGCTGACCAGACTCCCATCAAGCTGGCAAGGCTGTAGGCTCACTCGGTGGTTGGAGGTGTTTTGGAGAGGAGACCCCGAGCAGACCCGCTGACCAGACTCCCATCAAGCTGGCAGGGCTGTAGGCTCACTCGGTGGTTGGAGGTGCTTTGGAGAGGAGACCCCGAGCAGACCCGCTGACCAGGCTCCCATCTAGCTGGAAGGGTTGTAGGCTCACTCGGTGGTTGGAGGTGTTTTGGAGAGGAGACCCCGAGCATACCCGCTGACCAGGCTCCCATCTAGCTGGCAGGGCTGTAGGCTCACTCGGTGGATGGAGGTGTTTTGGAGAGGGGACCTCGAGCAGACCCGCTGACTAGGCTCCCATCTAGCTGGCAGGGTTGTAGGCTCACTCGGTGGTTGGAAGTGCTTTGGAGAGGAGATCCCGAGCAGACCCGCTGACCAGGCTCCCATCTAGCTGGCAGGGTTGTAGGCTCACTCGGTGGTTGGAGGTATTTTGGAGAGGAGACCCCGAGCAGACCCGCTGACCAGGCTCTCATCTAGCTGGCAACGTTGTAGGATCACTCGGTGGTTGGAGGTGTTTTGGAGAGGAGACCCCGAGCAGACCCGCTGACCAGGATCCGATCTAGCTGGCAGGGTTGTAGGCTCACTCGATGGTTGGAGGTGTTTTGGAGAGGAGACCCCGAGCAGACCCGCTGACCAGGCTCCTATCTAGCTGGCAGTGCTGCAGGCTCACTCGGTGGTTGGAAGTGATTTGGAGAGGAGACCCCGAGCAGACCCGCTGACCAGGATCCCATCTAGATGGCAGAGTTGTAGGCTCACTCAGTGGTTGGAAGTGTTTTGGAGAGGAGACCCTGAGCAGACCCACTGACCAGGCCCTCATCTAGCTGGTAGGGCAAATGGTAAGAGCTCACGGGGAGATGTCCATATTTGTCAGGAAATTGATAGAGAATTTCTTGGAAAAAGGAAGAATTGGAGACACGGCCAAGGAGAGGGAGCATCTCTGACTGGCACTTGGCATGAGTGGTCTCGCCCACAGCGAGCGGGTGGTCTCTATCAAAGGCACATGCCTCACATAAAAATGATGGACCTATCAGGAGGAGCGGTTGGTCTCCAAGGTTTATGTCGTTGGGCCGATCTCGCGGAGAGAGGGGAGCAAAGGGGTAGGCGGCCTCGCGCGCAGCAAGGGCGAGGGGAAGCCCAGGGACTAGCGTTTTTTGAAATAACTAATCAAGCGAGATAGCAGGAAAAACGCAATGAAGTAAGAAGTGCGAGCGGTTATAATAAAATTCCCTTTGTTCATTACAGAAAAGAAACACTATCGCAGGAAACATTTCACTGTCACAAGAAATTGAAATATTTATAAGTACAAGAGAAGACAAAAAAGAGGCGGGAAGGTCCCAGACTTCGACATCTTTTCACTCCTCGCCACCGGAGGAGGAACTGTCATCTGTCTCGCCATACAGCTGGTGGACCAAGTCGCGGACGGTGACCGTCTCGGCATCGTCCCGGACCACCCCCGGCTCCTTCATCATCTGGAGAACGAGCTTCGCCGCCTCGATGTTGGAGTATCGTCAGAGGGTGTCGACCTCGTCCGAGGAATAGCGAGGTGGAGGGGGAGCTTGGAATGGATCCGGATAGAGCGCGGTGTTGTCCACAAGACGGGCATTTTCAGCCTTCAACTTCTTGATCTCTCCCTCCAAAGACGCAATGCGCAAGCGCATGCGATCGACAGTCTCGGCATCCTGCGAGAAGGCCGTCAGTCAGAATAAGTTTATGAAGATCCAGCAAGCGAGACTGGCGAGTGATAATTAAAAAGCTTACCACCCTGCCCTGTCTTCGCGCGAGGAGGTTGTCGGCGACGGCCAGCCGCTTCTCGAGGTCGTTGGACTTTTCGCGCTCCTCTGCGAGGCTGGCCTCGGCCTCCTTCCACTTCTTCTTGTTGTAGACCAGGCGGCGCGAGATCCGGTGCGAAAGCTCCATGGAGCGAAACTGGGCATGGGCGGGCTTCAGGATGAGGTCTCGCGACACCTCATTATTCGCGGGCTCCGTTCCAAGGCGGCCATATAGCCCGTACGCGAGGGAGAAGGCATGACCGGTGGACTGGTCTTGCTCCTTCCAGGAGGGAAGGAGAGTAGACACCGACACGCGGTTGGCATCCTTCTCCCACAAGAGTACTGGCTCGTCGGCGACATCGTCCGCCGTGGGCCCCATGTTGTAATTTGGATGCGAGGAGGGGGTCGGGCGGCTGGAAGAGCCCTCCTCACGAGGGGGAAGATCGGTGGGCTGGACAGTGGTAGTGGCGGTTTGATCAGGTATGGCCGTCTCGCGGGCAGGCGAGATGGCTTGATGGCGAGGTGAGGGAGACTTTTCCACAGAAATGGGGGTTAGGGACCCCGACATTTCCTTCCTTTCCTTAGGAGCAGTTCTTTTCTTCTCCTTTGGGAAGGACACCTCCTTCTTCACCTTTTTATTCGGGCTGTGGCGAGAAGCGGCATCCTTGCCCCCAGGCCTTTTCTTTGGGGCGGGGGTCAGCGTCTCCTTTGTCGCCTCCGCCGTCATACTCGCAAGGGAGAGACCCCTGTCGCTCTGGTAAGGGGGGTGGACGGGGATGGTTCTCTCCCCTAAACAGGATAATAGTTAGAATAGAGCAAGAAGTTGAGCATAATGTTAAGGGGACAGGGATATACCTTCGCCAGGAAGGACAGGAGGGAGCGAGTCGAGGTCTCGTCGGAGGAAGTTGACCTCGAATTTTTCCCTGTGAAGAAATCGCAGAGAGCCTTTTTCGGCACCCCCATCCTTGGGGGTCTCGTAGTAGACCTCGGCAGGCGACACCGGGGCGAGAGGGACGCCTCCCAAGTTCCCGCGGATGAAAACAAAGCGGGTCAGCCAGTGATGGTTCTTGTTTGGCGTCTCGCACACCTTCAGGCCTTGGCCTGTGAAGTAGGAAACACGGTCATCTTTTGCGTGATAAATGAATAGCTTGCAGAAGACGGTCAAGCTAAATTCAATACGCTCTTGCCGTAGCTAGCCGGCGAAAGCAACCAACATCGCGATCGCGTTGGGGTTGAACTGCGCGGGAACAACTCCAAAGTATTTGAAGACCAATTTAACCTCCGGCCAGAGGTGGAGTCTTAGCCCCGCCTCGAAGTGCGATACGGGGAAGGCTAGTTCGTCGGGGTAGAAGGTATTGATGCACTCGCCGACTTTGGGTGGGCGAGACAGATAACCATCAGCGAGAAACTCGCTGGCGAAGCGACTGTACTCTTCCTCTGGTAACCGACCGAGAGGGAAATCATGGTCTGCAAACCGCCTCCCACAGTGGCTGCGGCCTTTGCCTTCTTCTACCTTCTTCTTCCCCATAGCCGTCGAGAAGGCAGAAATTGAAGAGGAGAAAAGATGGAAGGGAGAGCGGGACGCGAGAGGTGTTAAGTGAAGGAGGAGCAGGCGAGAGCTCTGATCACGAAAAATAGCGAAGAACAATGATGCAGGCGTGGAAGTATCCAGATCCAGGAGAGGGGTATTTATAGCGGATAGAGGGTGGGAAAATGAAAATGTGGAAGCCGAAGAGGCAACCTGACGGTTCATCCTCTCTCTCTCTCTCTCTCAAAATCCCGGGGAGAGGAAGAGTCGCGGCGATTCTTCTGAGGAGCCCAAAATATCATGATTAATGATTAATTAAAGAATAGACTGATTAAACACAGTAATGATAAAAGACCCGGCATGACACGACGGGTTGACAAGAATATCATAATAATAAATTGTCATCATAAATTAGTTCATCCCGCACATGGCAGGCATCTCGTCCAAGAGGATCTAAATAACAAATTAATGATTAACCAGGCGGGTGGCCGATTGATACATGAAGTTACAAGGAAGCCTTAAGTAGGCGAGACGACCCCTGGACCCCTGAATTTTTGTGCCACTTCCAGCGGCTGCCCCGACCTCCCGCGCATGGAGGGCGACCAGGCAGATGGAAGGCGCGGGTGGCGACTAGACCGCGGCGCGTGAGACGGAGGTGTTCTCCCGTCTCGTTTATGATGGCCTGGCGGTCGGTCCAATCCATCACACTGTCGGCCTCGATCTCGGCAGAAAGGCGATTGCACTCAGTTTCCAGCCACTCCATGCGCCGATCAGAAGCCTGCTTCTCCAGCTCCATCTCGCGGATGATATGTGTGTACTTTCGAAACATCCTGGCTATCCGACGCTTCAACTCCAGGGTGTCCATGGGATCGCCCAGGTAATCTTCGATCTCATCAGGGCGAGGAAGAGGCGAGAGATGCGGTGGCGCGGGAGACCCCTCGGTACTTGACTCGAATTGAATACCTGCACAGAGAAAGGAAAGGCGAAAAGGCATAATGAAGGAGACAGAATGTGTGAAACAAAAAAGGCGGGATGAATTTTCTTACTCGGGATGCGAGGATTTCCCACAATTCGCGAGAGATCTTCTCTCCTCGTGGTTGGGGGGGAGATTTCTCAGGCGAGTCAGGGCGTTGATGAGTTTGGTTGGGGACATCCGGAGGATTCGTGGGCATAAGGGAGTCGGCGAGGTTTCACTGAAAGGCCATGGTCAATAGGCGAGACGATAAGAGGAAAGAGAGGCGAGAAGAAGAACCCAGAACCACCTGTCTCTCCCCGGAAGGCACGGGAGGAAGTGTATCAGCTGTCGAGGGTGCCGAGGAGGTCCCGCCGGCCGAGAGGGCAGAGTCGGCGGCCTTCGGCTTCTTTGGGCGAGAGGATGAAGGCGCCGAGGCAGGGGTGCGCCCCACAGGTAGCATCAGGGCAGCCACGTTGGCTTTGTTTTGTTTGCGAACCATCGTGAGACGTTCGCGAAAGCTCTGGCTGTGGGACATGTTGAGGGTGGAAGAGACGCGGAAATGAGAAAGGGGGCATTCTCTGTTGAGGTGGGGGCTCATATTTATAGACTCCAGGGGTGGGCCCCGTCAAAGATTCCTGCAAATGAACCCTGACAACCGCGAGCCCCGGTTGGACTTTCTTTCCGAGCTTGGGTCAACCTCGAAAAGAGCAGGGATTGTGTACAACCTATGGCTCGTGGGAGGTCTTTCCAGCAGTTGTGACCAGAGAAGCTGGCGAGAGGAACTTGGTTGGCGAGTGGGACCGGGTGGTCCACTCGCAGGTAGCGAGACAGGGGGTTCTCTACTATAGGCGAGACGTCCTTTGGGGCGCGAGCTGACCTTAGAAGGCGAGATGGCCAGTATGGATAGAGGCCGGCGAGACGGACAAGTGGGACCGTCTCGCCCTCCAGTCACTTCGTCCACTCGTTGCCTGAGAGGAAAGCTATTTTACCCTTTTACCCCCAAGGGAGATTTAACTCTTCTGCCACAGGTAATTTTACACTTCTACCCCAGGTGGTCTGCATATAACTCTTTAGGACAGCGAAGTTTGGCTGTTGGCAGACCCGACCGAGGGTATTTTGGTAATTTCAGGTCGGTTCAGTATGGATATTTGCAGATCAAACTCAGAGGCCTATAAATAGACTGACAAGTTGCCTGGAATAAGGTTGTGGAACCCTCCCGTATTCTTCCTCACATGCACCTAGCTCAACAATTGACTAGGGAGGGGAAGGACTTCAGTTTCTTCCGGGTAAGAGGTAGGACCTCCGATCTGAGACCCCACAGTCTGTTTCTAGGCCTGCGACTCTCGTCGGGTGGGTGGTTCAAGAAGAGTAGGTGTGGGCTGCAACCTCAGGTCCAAACTCTAGGCGGGATCAGAGAGCTGGTTCCAACACCGACCTCATGTCGAGCTCGAAAAAAAGCGGGGATTGTGTATAACTCGTAATTCGTCGAGATCAGAGGCGACCAAGGAAGGCCTAGAGGATCTCACCAACCTAGGACGAGTGTAGGAGTCACCTCCAGTGGCGAGATCCAGGGTCCATGGATGAGATCCAAGGTCCAGAGGCAAGATCCAGGGTCCAGAGGCGAGATCCAGGATCCAGAGGCGAGATCCAGGGTCCATTGGCGAGATTCAGGGTCCAGAGGCGAGATCTAGGGTCTAGTGGAGAGATCCAGGATCCAGAGGCAAGATCTAGGGTCCAGAGGCGAGATCTAAGGTCCAGAGTCGAGATCCAGGGTCCATAGGAGAGATGTAAGGTCCAGAGGCAAGATCCAGGGTCCATAGGCGAGATCCAGGGTCCATTGGCAAGATCCAGGGTCCAGAGGCGAGATCTAGGGTCTAGTGGATAGATCCATGATCCAGAGGCAAGATCCAGGATCCAGAGGCAAGATCTAGGGTCTAGAGGCGAGATCCAAGATCCATAGGCGAGATCCAGGGTCCATAGGCGAGATCCAGGGTCTAGAGGCGAGATACAGGGTCCAGAGGCAAGATCCAGGGTCCAGAGGCGAGATACAGGGTCCAGAGGCGAGATCCAGGGTCCAGAGGCGAGATTCAGCTTCACCGGGCACTCGCCGCCCCAGGATATCTATTTAGGTATGCCAATAGCCCCTCCAAACAGCAGAGTTTTGCTGTTGCCAGAACACTTTGGGTTGTGTATAGTAAAACCAAAAAGCGAGAATCCTCTATTTGCAGGCCAGACTTGAAAAATTATAAATAGACCCCCAGAGGCGCCTTTGGAGGGGATTTTGTTTCTTTGGCTTCTCCCTCCTATGGTAGGCTTTGGTTGGCTTCGTGTGCCATCTAAGGTGCCCAACTCAGCATTGGCTAGGGAGGGGAAGCTCTCTTAGATCTTTCAGGTGAGTGGCGGGACCTTCTCACTATAGATCAAGGTCTATTTCTAATCCCCAACTGTCGGTCAAGAGCTCTAGCTCAAAAGAATTAGGTGCAGGTTACCCACTTTTGGGTACGAACTCTTCTAGAGACCAGGTTCCGGTTTCAATAGATGGCGCATTCATTAGCCCAAACAGCATCACTATGAACTCGTAGTGTCCATAACAAGTACTAAACGCCGTCTTGGAAATATCGCATTACCTGATATTCAACTGATAATAATCGGACTTCAAATCCATCTTTAAGTACACAGCCGATCCAACTAGATAATCAAACAAATCATCGATTCTCAGAATTGAATATTTGTTCTTCTCCGTCAGTTTATTCAGTTCTCGGTAGTCGATACACAGATGCAAGATTCTGTCGTTCTTCACAAATAAGACCAGTTCACTCCAAGGGGATGAACTCAGACGTACATAGTCTTGCACTAGCAACTCATGTAACTGAATTTTCAGTTCTTCCATCTCCTTTGGTGTTATGCGGTACGACAAGCGGATACTTGTTTCGCACTTGGTACCAGCTCAATAGTTAAGTCGATCTCTTGCTAAGATGGAGCTCCGGGGAGATCTTTTGGAAATACATCAACATACTCTGACACAATAGGATAATCACTCAATTTGGGCTTGGACTTGCCTCTAAAAGCATGAAGTACAAATCCGCGTCTTTTCAAACTGTCTTGACCACTTGGAGAGCGGACATCAGTATCTTGCTCGATACTCACATAGCAGCAAATGTACTCTCGCGTTCAGTGTTTTCCCCTAATATGATTTCCTTCGAATTGCAATCAATGCATAAACGTTGTTCCGAAAGCCAGTTCATGTCAAATATCACATCAAATTTTGATATTGGTAGCATTGACGCTTCCAATTCAAATTTATGACTTCCTATCTACACCTTCACAGAACAAACTCTATCCACAAGCATTAGACACTCATTTGGTAGCAAGACATCCAATCTACCCTTTGATATGAACGAAGGCACTCAAATACGTAATATAAAGTCCTCAGATAAAAATGAGTGAGATGCTCCAGTGTCAAACAGTGATCGTGCCAGATAGTTACGAATTTGGACAAAGCCTAATACAAACAGTTTATACAAACAATCACAGACAACATATAAAGTACATAATGCTATAAAAGTTGTATACAAAAGTCATACCTATCACAACGTTGCTTTATTTAATGGCTTCTTATTGGACAATGTTGTAAACTCGGGGATGAGATTGAGTATATTGGGATGCAGATGACTCCATTGTTTTCCCTTTCTCCGCAAAAGAAGCACCCATTTTTTTCTGTCTTCTGGGCACCAACACGACAGTCTTGAGGAAAGTTACCCACCCAGCCACAAGTATAACAAGTGAGCCGAACTCGCCCAGTAGTTTCTTCATACACAGAAGAGGAAAATGGCTCCGAAAATCTATACTTCTTCTTGAACATGCGGTACCCAAACTTTGTAGAGCTCGACACTTTGAACTCTGCCTTCTTCATAGATAGATATCCTTCTTACTTTGGATCCTATTCATATCCTGCTCAAGGGATCTGGTAGTATTCACCAAGGTCAGAAATCCTTGCATCATCGGGCCTGATAGAAGCATCCTCAAATCATCACGCAAACCTTCATAGAACCTGTTGGTCTTTCTTTCCTCATCATCAAACAATGATCATGCATACCGCCCAAGCCCGGTAAACTAATGTAAGTAATTATCTACCAAACTCTCACCTTTAGTCAACCTCTGGAACTGGTTCTCCATTGCAATATGTTACTCTGAGAGGGTATACCTCGCCAAAAATAATCGAGAGAACTCCTCCATCGAGATGTCAATCAGTGGCTTGCCTGCAAACTGATGCAACTCAATCTCATCCCACCAAAGCCTTGCATCTCAATCCAACAGGAAATTAGCTAAGGTAACTTTTTGTCCTTCCACTATCTCAATAGCCGTCAAGGTTCTCTTTATCTGAGAGAGCCAATCCTCGGCCTGAGTTCGAGATCCTGTTCCCGCAAACGTAGGAGGGATGAAGCTTAGAAATTACTTCAATTGTTGATCTGACGCTTGTCTCGTTGCTATTGGCTCAACTACAATAACTGGCTCTGGGGCCACCATAGAGACAGGAGGTTGTACATGCCTTCCTGGTTAGGCATTAATCATAGTGAAGACAGCTTCATCAACTAATCGAATTGTTTTCACAGAAGGAGGGGCTGCAGGCACATCAATCAGTACATGACTCTCCACGGAGCGTTGGGGTTATGACTGCCCTACACCGCTCCGAGTCACCTATAAATGTATAACTATTCATTGGTTATTATTAGATGTTTTGATGGTGACGCACACATGTGCGCACCACCCCTTAAGAGAATTCAACCATGAATTCAGACAGCAAGGGATTGACACCAGAAGGTGATACCAAATTGTAACACTCTGCCCATTCCAAAGAATATAACACTGGGTCTGGTCGGGACCACACGCCAGTAAATAAACAAACTAAAGAGTTACGAAATGAATCAACAACAAACTAATACATTACAGATTTATACTAGCGGAAGCAGTTTCATTAATAACCTACAACATGAATGTCCACTACATATACTCAGGAATGAAAATACATAAACAGGTATGTTTGACCTTAAGGATGTACATGTTTTTTTAAAAGTGTTTAAACTAATACATGGTTTGCGGACGTTGACACGGAGGCCGACAACACATGAAAACAACAAACACAACACTTGGTCCTTCGAGGGCCAGTACAACAATGAGCTTCAACCCGCTATTTCTCATTCGACTCGCCAGCACCTGCACAGATACAATCCATAAAGACATGATAAAACAAAATGGCGGTCAGTTTTAGCTGACCATAATGGTGTAACCTCACCATCATACCTAGAGCGGCGGTACTTCTTCCCTGCAAACAAGTAGTATAGCAACATATATCTAAACAGGAAAGTGGAACTACTATCAAGCCAAGCACAGTCAATATATGCGCAATCACCAGAAACGTTGGTATGTACGACCACACATTTCGTGCTCTCAAGACACACTTTCAGTGTACTCCCTAAGTCTCACCTTCATCCACAGTCGTAGACTTGGATGGTTATTGAGCGTTTTTCGTCAAAGGTGACTATGCCTTACGGACTTCCCCAAGATCAAACGGTGCACCGAGGAGCTACCTCTTCACCGACTAGCATGGTACGGGTTCAGATCAGCTTTGTCCATTCTCAAATCACCGGAATTGCGCTGTCACGGTGTTGGTATGGCTTCATCTAGGCCCGTTAATATGATAACCAACGTTATCGCACACAAAGCGGGCACACAAGTCCACCAAAGCTAGGCGCATCAGGCCATTCAGCTTAAGACGTTATGCATCTAGTCCCTATGACTTAGGCTTCACGACCACGACCAATGCTCACTGGATTCTAGCAAGGAAGATATTGTGGGCGATATCTACTATCGTTGGGTGATAACAATAGAACAACCATTTTCTGTTACAACTTCGGGTGTTTCCTACACTTGATCTCAAGTACTCCCTGCAGCAGCCAACTCTCAAAAAATTACACATTTTCTACGGAGTCTTCTCCGGCACGCAAATCAAAACATCACAAATTCGGATCAACTTGTCGCAGATGGGCTTCACACAGCATGCTTATACCCGTATACAAATCGGATTCTATATGAAGTTCAACCTTATGAAGGTATAACCTTTAACTAATTAGTGAAGGAGGCACCTTCATGTAATTATGCAATAATAAACATAGGACTAGCATGTCCTATCACCAGGAATAAGGATCGTTACCATTGTTGATCGCTTCGACGCTATGAATCTGCAATTGATCCGGATGAAAAGTCTCATAGCACTTTCCTCTCTGCGATCTACCTTCGGCTCATGAATCCAAGCTTAGAAGCTCCTCTAATGGCTGGAAATAGCTCCTTTCTTCTTCCTCCTCCCTTTTCCTTCTTCTTCTTTTCTTACTTAGGAGAGAGAGTGTATTTTAATCTAAGTGAAACCTAAGTCTCTGATACTAAACTTGGCGTATGACGGCATGAAAGAGTGTGTATGTGCCCTAATGAGACTCTAATGAGTGTATGCAAGTGTGGAACAGGAAATTCTAACATGATGCAATGCACGTGTGATCATCCGATATTTAATTGCAATAAAATTATGAAATTATTTTAGCTAATGCTAGCATGCACAATTGAGATCAGACTTTAAAAACAATGAACAAATTCTAATAAAGATTAAAACAAGATTCCTTTAATTAAATACTCAGCTAATGACTCCTTCAATTAGGTTTTATTAATTGAGCAATTTTTTATGAACTACTACTATCAAATTATATGATTTTCAACGAACATTCATCACAAAGAAAAATAAACTTTCAAATTTAGAACTTGCACAAAAAATTGAAACCAAAATGAATTATTTGATGTAGTTTCAGGTTTGAACAACATGATTGAAGCAATTTCACCGCTGAAATAATTGTTTCTACACTGGTTTTGCGCTTTCAAAAGGATGGAATTGAAGGTGGGGGCTTGCCGGAAGGATTTGCGACTATTTCAGATTTCTGATAGCGCTCCCAGTGTTGATGTGTTGCTGATTACTGAAATTTTGCACCAATGTAAGGTTGGCCGTTGTTGTGCAGCGCATGATGCCATTGCTGGAAGGTTGATGTCAGTGGCGAAAATAGTGGCTTCTGCTTACAGGGGGAGGCTCCAGAACATGCGCAAATTGAGTCTGGTTATGCTCTGGGTGGGGAGGAGTAAGCTACGCCTCTCGATTTTGTCCAGGGAAGGATTTTCCAAGAGGAGGCTCGGTTGTTTCTTATCTCCAGGTATGCTCGACGACAAACTCACACAGGTTTTAGCAATTCTTGCAGATTTTTCTGCAGTTATTGGGTTTCTTGATGGTCTCCTTTGTACGTGTCCAAACCATCTTAGACGAGCTTCTCGCATCTTCCAATTGCAGAGAAAATGCGAGAAGCTCTTCTAAGATGGTTTGGACATGTACGAAGGAGACCATTAGAGGCACCTGTTAGGTGTTGCGAGAGTCTAGTCACTAGGCATGTTAAACGAGGGAGGGGTAGACCAATAAAAACTTGGAATGAAACTGTAAGGAAAGACATGATTTATTTAAGCATTAGTGAGATTATGACAAAAGATAGGGCACAATGGCGACAAAGGATCCATATAGCCGACCCCACTATAGTAGGATAAAGGCTTGAATGTTGTTGTTGTTGTCTTGGGTTTCTTGATGGTTACAGGGGGACTTATGGGTTTATGTGGGAATAGTTGTAAACCAACAGTTGAGATGAAGGTGGTGGGGCTCGGTCAAGTGGGCAACAAAAAAATGAAGACTAGGTTTGAAACCTAGGTTCCACGGTGTCGCACCGTAGCAGGATCACAAAATTAGAAAATATGTTCGAACTTTTGCAATGCTTTGAACTAAAACCCTAAATCTCATATTTATAGGCTAAGTGGAAAGCAACTGGCGGCTATGATTGGCCGCCACTAAATACATGTAAAAGATAAGCAAATAATGTACAGGAAAAATGAAAATATATATATATATAAATGTGTCGTCAACGGTCCGAACGCGGCTACAAACTCGATTATCCGTGCGATGATCCTAATTCCAATAAATGTAAACCTGAATGGACTCCAATACGGGTTGGCCCACATGAGAATTTTGATCCCCATCACAAAGGCAACTAGTAAACATAAAAATATATATATATAAATGGAAAAAATCTCATTCAAAAGAATTAAAGAATCATAAAAAGTAAATCTTGATTAGATAGGAAGTCAATATATCCAAATTGAAAAAGAATATTTGGAAATATTGGAATTTAACTAAAACCTAATTTTATAAATTTTATAACATTTTCAGAGTAAAAAGGGGAGTGACTAAAGTTCAAATTAATTACCACATTGGCAGCATTCTCATCATCTAAATTTAATGCGGTTTTATTCATGAGGAATTGCAAAACTGCTATACATGGAAAGACATTTGTTGTTTTTTTTAACTTCAACCCTAAACTAATACAAGAAACATTAATGGACATGAAGAGCAGCAGGAGAAATACAGGCCTTGAGCAATGATTAGATAGTTTTGCATCATGGCAGCCCTGTAAAGTCTCCCTTCTTGTCTTCTTGAGTTAACAATCTCATAAATGATTGTGCAGACAACAAACAAGCAATCAGTGAACAATTTCTAACTGTTCAAGTTTTTAAGAACCACCACAACCTGCTTCATTGATGGCCGAACTGAAAGAGATTCAGCAGTGCAATCTAGTGCAAGTCTCAAAATTCTGACCAATTTATCCATGGGACCTGCCTCCCGTAAATATGGATAGAAGAGTTCAACAGAGCGATCTTCATGGATCAGCAACCTGCCCCAAGCAACAATGTTGAAACCATCTCCAAAATCATCAAACGACGGATCAAGAGATCTCTTCCCCGACAACAGTTCGAGAAGCACAACACCAAAGCTATAAACATCAGCCTTGTCCGACACTTTGCAGGTTATCGCATACTCCGGAGCGACATACCCGAAGGTTCCCGCAACACTAGTCGTAGCATGCGTCTGTGACGCCTCTAATAACCTTGCCAACCCAAAATCAGAGAGGTATGCATTATGTTTCTCGTCTAGCAAAATATTACTAGGCTTGATATCTCTATGAACTATCCGAGGTGCGCAAGAGTAGTGAAGATATGAAATTGCTAGCGCAACATCTAGAGCAATCTTATGAATCATTGGCCATTTGATTTCTTTCAGTGACATATTCTGAATAAATGCTTCAAGGTTTCCGCCCGAAAGGTAATTGTAGATGAGGAATGTGTCACTTTCCCCCTTGTGGTATCCTACCAATGTCACCAAGTTTTTGTGGCGAATCCTTCCCAATGTTCTAATTTCAGCATCAAACTGTTGGAGACCCTGAAATTTTCCTATGCATAGCCTCTTAACGGCTATTAAGTAACCAGGGAGCAACTCTGCCCTGTAAGTGGCCCCAAACCCACCAGTTCCTATTAAGTTCTGGATGCTAAAATTACCCGTAGACCTCAAAACATTAGTACAAGTCAGCTCAACCGGAGTTTCAGTAAAAGTAACGACGACTTTACTCCTCGGACTCGGATTTAGCATTCTCACTTTACCAATGATCAGGAAAACTACCAGAAGCACCAGAACGACGAAGATGAAAGCCGCAGAAGAAATCGATGCCACAATGAAGGACTTCAACTTGTTCTTTCGTTCAATTGAATTCGCCATGTCATTGCTTAAAGGAAGTATTGAAGGGGGTAGTACATCATTCAAATCTGGGCACGGTTTCAGGAACTGGTTTCCTTCGAAAAGTTCACAGTCTGTCACATGCATAAAATGTGGAATCACCCCAGAAAGTTTGTTGAAAGAAACATTCAGCAATGTGAGCTTTGATAGATTTTCAAAAGTAGAAGGTATATTGCCTGAAAGGTAGTTATGATCAAGCAAAAGCACTTCAAGTGTAGTGGCATCTGCTAAACCTGAAGGGATAGCACCTGTCAGTGAATTTTTTGATAAATCCAAAAACTTGATTGATCTTAGTTCACCAAGCTGATCAGGGATTGCACCTGATAAATAATTACCACCCAAGAGAATGCCTTCTGCAAGCTTCAATTTTCCCAACTGATTTGTAATAGGACCATTCAGATTGTTCCATCTCAGATCAATATACATGAGGGAATAATGTAAGTTACCTATATCAGAAGGAAATGGACCGCTTAAGTTATTATTTGCCGCTTCAAAGCTCTTAAGCTGCAGACAATTCGACAGCATACGGATCTCCCCGGATATCAAATTACTGCTCAAATTAACCGCAAAGCCGCTGAAATTATCACTCCATGACTTCCATAAAGTATCATAAAGGGAGCCATGAAATAAATTATTATTCAATAACAAGCCATAGGAAAGGTTTCTTCCTTTAAATGGCAGAAGAAAATAAGGAATGGAGCCGTTGAACACATTCCAGCTAAAGTCATGCAGAATCAAAGAATTACCACTGCTGAGAAGTACAGATTCAAATGGATTAGCTTCTTCAACAATGGAAAGAAGATTTTTATAGTAAATTTTCAAAAGATCATCATCCTCCTGCTGTCCCCCTTCTAAAACTTTTGAGCAGTTTCTCCCTGATAATTCAGACAGGCCTCCAGACAACATGTTTCTGCTGACATTAAAATAGGCCATGCACTGCACATTTAATGCAGAAGGAACTGGACCCTGCAGATTGTTGAAGCTCAAATCCAAATACGTAAGATTCCCGCACAATCCAAGCCATGCCGGAATGCCGCTGGTGATGTAGTTTTGCCCCAGATTAAGAATCCTCAAACTGCACGAGCTGTTTCGCGAATCGGGCAAACGCCCATCTATGTTTGCCCTCGGAATCCAAAGAATCTCCAGTGTGGGAATGGAGAAAATCTCATATGGGATAGCTCCAGTGAAGGCATTGAACTCCTCAGTGGTATTATTGAACAAGTCCAACGGTGAAGAGATAGAAGCAATGGAAGAACCAATCAAATTGGTGAGGATTAGAACAGAAAGTTGGCTGCAATTGCTGAGCTCTTTTGGAATCTTATCAGTGAGGCTATTCATAGAAACATCTAACACACGAAGCTCATTTATCAAGCCCAATTCTGCAGGAATTCCCCCATCAAAACCATTCCCATCAAGAAGCAAAGTCTGTAGATTTGAGCATTTACCAATCTCTGCAGGAATTGCGCCGACAAAAATATTACCAGAAAGCTTGAGATGATTCAAAGACTTGCAGAACTCGCCCATGGCCGGATTAAGCTCTATCGTTCCCGAAAGGCGATTGAAGGACAAATCTATCGATTTTAGCGGCATTAGCCCGATCAAATCACTAAAAATCCGTCCTTGAAGTGAATTATAGGAGAGATCGAGAATCTCAAGTTTTCCGAGTACACCAATCGCGGCGGGAATCTCGCCGGAAAAATTATTATGTGAAACTGATAAGAACCTGAGCTCGGTAAGTCTGCCGATGTCCGATGCCAGCTTTCCGGTTAGCTGTGAATCTTGGTTGCCGGCGAGGTCGAGTCCGGTGACCCTTCCCGACAGCGCATTGCAGGTGACTCCATACCAGTCGCAGTGGGACTTCACCAAGGGGGAACCCTCCCATCCGGCAATGATTCCGGCGGGGTCTACAGTGATAAGGCGCTTGAAAGCGAGTAGCGCCGCGCGGTCGGCAGCATCTGGGTTCAAAGAAAGAACCTCCATTGAGGAGGAGAATAGCACGAGGAGGAAGAAAGAAAGAACCTCCATTGTTGGTTAAGTGAAAGAAGCTAGTTTTGTCTTTCCACCAACAAGAACCATCTCCGGCAATCTTTTATAGTCAAAAAGAAAAGCGATTCCGGCCCCGGCAAAGCTCAACGATTTGAAAAACTTCTGCTTGCCGAAGAAGTAGAAGAATCTCTACACTGTACATATATTCTGTAAAAGGAAGGAAATGTAAAACTAAAATATGTTTCTAGCGGGGGCCCGGCGGCGCATCTGTTCGATATGGGCACAATTAGCCGGCGGTGGACAAATAAAAATTTGGACTTGATGCTAATATAAGTTAAGGGGAGATAGGGACGTACGTGGTGGTTTGTTTAACAATTAGAAGCTGGTTGCTGAGGGCATGGATGATTAGTGCTTTTCAGAGACAAAATAGGGGTCAACTTCTCATTATTCACAGTGTCTTGGCAGGATTGAATTGTCACATTACTTGTTTTGTAGATGCATAAATATTTAGGGTGTTGTGAATTTATTTGGCTTGTTATATCTCAGAATCACATAAGCATAGGGAGGGTGTGTAAAATATTATGAGGTCCGAGGAACACGACAGTCAAGGCGATTTCTAGTAATGAAGAAGAAATAACAAGACTTGTATTAATATTTTTTTCAACTCAGATATAATAGGGAGACATGATTTCGCGTTGTATTGGACGAAGAGCAGAAACAAACAACATGACAAACAAACATCAAACAGTGACCGCTTGGTCGCCTCTTTAACCGCGTAATCGTAGAGGTCACCCACATTGGTCGCTTATTGAACTGCAAAAGGTTGTCGCGGGAAGAATAGCCACAGGTCACTTAACCGTGTTACCTCCGGTGATCAGGTTACCGCGTCGCGCTAACAGTTTAGTCTCCAACTGCTCCCCACAACTTCAGACTGAAGTCACCACAGGCCTTATTGTCAGTCGTAGTCGTCTAACCGCTAGCGCTAGTCGCTGAGCTCGCAGAAGGTGACTGCAACCTTGTCTTCTCGACAGTCGCTCTGCACAAATGACAGGGGGATGGACCCCTATTTAATGGCGAGGGGAAAATGTAAGATTCCAAAATTTAAACTACAGCATGGTGATGGCCTACCGCGGGCAGTTAGACGGTTAGATTTACGGTCCCACTTTAATTTTCTAGGACTCCGTGAGAACCGGGAGTAACACCAAGCATACTCCTCAATCGCTTAAACAGCCCCTTTGAAAGAGGCTTTGTGAATGTCAGCGACATTTTCCTTGTTCTGCAATCTGCACATACTTCACAATCAGAGATCTTTTCGACACTTTCCCTCAAACAAAGTGATGTTTTACATTTTCAGTGCACTCTCATTGTCACCGTAAAGTAGAGTAGGATCATGCACCTTCTCATGGATGTCCTCCAGCAACCTGCACAGCCAAATGCCTTACTGGGCTGCCAAGGAGGACGTCTTGTATTTTGCCTCTGTGGTGGAGATGGACACTGAATTGTACTTCTTACTACACCATGAGATAGCCACTGACCCACACATGAAGACATACCCAGATGTCCACTTTTGATCATTTGTATCTCCATCATAATCAGCGTTCGTGAATCCATGCAGGGTGAAGCTCGTGTCCTTCTCGTTGAAGAACCCCTTGTCCGAGGTGGATTTCACATATTTCAATATTTCATTTGCCGCCTTGATATGACGCTTTCTAAGCTCCTACATGTATCGACTTACTAGGATAACCGCAAAAGAAATGTTTGGTCTCATAATCGTCAGGTGGATCAAACTCCTCATCAGTGCCCAAAAAACTTTGGGATCTGGAAGGATCCCGCTGAAGTTTCAACCCAACTTCAAGTGGAGTAGAGCTGTTACTCCTATTCTTTATGCTGAATCAGTGTACGATCCGCTCCATATATCCTTTTTGGGATACGAGCACCCCACACTTCTTCTCCACCTCTAGAATATGAAAATGATGCAGTTCACCAAGATCATTCATCTCAAACTGGATAGATAGCTCTGCCTCATGCTTCGTCACCTCTCTGTCATTGTTCCTCATCACAATTATATTGTCGACATACAGTAGCACCAAAACCTGAAGACCCCCCCCCCCCCTCTTGTTGACGAACATATTTGAATTTGAGTTAGATGCATAGTATCCGCAAAACTCTAGGTATTCTGCAATCTTCCCATGCCAGGCTCGAGGTGCATGCTTCAATCCATAATGAGCCTTCTTCAGATTGTAGACATGTCCTAGATGAGTCTTTGATATGTACGGTGGTTTAACCATAAATATGTTCTTGTCAATCTCTTTATAAAGAAAAACATTCTTCACGTCAAGTTGTCAAATCTTTCATCCCAGAAAGCTGACAAAGCAATAATCACTAGTACTGATGTCATCTTGGAAACAAAATTGAATGTCTCTTCATAGTAATCTTCATACTGTTGTAAGAAATCACGATTAACAAGACGAGCTTTGTACCGCTCTATGCTACCGTCTGCTTTCTTCTTTAGCTTATACACTCATTTATAAGTGAGAGGTGTGATTTCATTTACCTTGCGCACAAGATCTCATGTCTCGTTCTTCCTGATGGTTGACATCTCATGCATAACATCATCCCACTCCTTTACTCCAATGACATCTTCAAAGCAAGATGGCTCCAGCTCATTCAAAGGTCCTGCAAAGAAACATAAGACCATGTTAACCATGTTGCATTAGCTGTACTGAGCTGGTGGTATGATGTTGGTCTTCTTTGATCTTCACATGGTTCGACCACTCTCCACCACTTTTGCTTAATCTTTTGCCTCATCTCTTCTTTTAGAGACACTAGGAGCATCGCTCCTCCTACTTCTTGATATCGAAGCACCTGACCCAGAGCTAGATGGAATAAGAATTCTTTGAGACATAGGTAACTCCACGAGAAGATCATTAGCTTTTTTTCTTCTCTGCTTTTGTGTAGTTTATAGTAGAATTTCCCTGGTATGACAACTCGTCAAATATCACGTCCCGCGTGACAATGAACTTCTTTATCTCTGAGTACATGCACTTTTATCCCTTATTTCTTTCATCATACCAAATGAAGACACACATTTGTGCTTTTGCATCTAATTTTGTCCTGAGAGCGTCCTTGAAAATATACATTCGCAATAATAAGGAAAAAAGATAATACAACAAATGTCCTAAGGTAGAGGATACATATTGTCCACATCTACCTTGAGAAAGTCAAGGAAATTCCAATGGGCATCAACAAAAGTCTCCCAATAAAAATCAAAATTTAAGACAAGATGGGCACACCAGTCTGCCGCGTGGTTTGCCTCTCTAGACGCGTGATGGAAAATCACTTGAATGAATTTCGATAGGAAAGTCAAGTCCTCTCCAATGTCAATTTGTCTACCCAGCGGCCTAGCTTCACACTAGTTTGGCAGTACTCCATCACTTTTTTGCAATCTCTTGCATTGATAACTCCTTTAGCCGCAAACATGGTCTGTAACACCCCAAAATGAGTAGGAAGTAACAGGCTAAATGTCGAATCGGAGTTCGACTAATGTCGAACCGAAGTTCGACGAACGTCGAGCCGGAGTTCGATGACTGTGGTTCTGTTATCCTTTCGACGATCGTGGTGCTGTTAGTCTTCTTGTCTTCTTTCGGCGAACGTCGAATGGCGTTCGACGAACATCGAACGAAAGGGGTTCTCGCGTAATAGTGGCGCATTTTTCGACAAATGTGTTGCATTATTTCGACGAACGTCGAAAGGATTTCGAAAGTAACAGCGGCGCAAACTAGCTGGTCAAAGCAGTCAGGTTGACTTTTAACTCCACTCCAGGTCAATGCTTTATTTTGATGGATTGATCGTGTGGCTGGGGTTTACCCGAGGCCACATATGCAGAGGGGTTGGGATGAGGAAATCATTATTTCCTTCTCACTCTCTCTCTCTTCATTCCATCTTCTCCTTTGAGTGTTCATGAGAAGAGAACTCACGCCTGGAGCTAAGGGTTTGGGCTGACCTTTGTGAAGGTGCTGAAGGAGATTCCCTTATCGGAAGCCGGATCCGAGGCTAGATCCGCGAAGGAGAAAGTGAGGCGCTCATTTCCATCCGCGTAGAAAAGCTTTGTCATGGCTCCGAAGAGAACGACAAGGGTAACGATTTTCTCATGTACAAGTGAAGTTCTCAATATGTATACTTGCATGGACCCCTCACCAAAAGGTGAAAAGGGGTGGATTCCAATGGGTAGATCGGTATGATCTCTGTTTATTCTTGCATATAGATCCGAAAATATAGAGTACGGAATAGGCAAGCTTTGAGAAGCTCATCTGGATAGGTTGGTCTGGATTGGTGATGTTTTATTCTTTGCGTGTCGGAGAAGACTTGGTGGATATGCGTGTGACGTACATATGAAATCCGGGGTCTTGGGGTATGTAGGATGCTGCATCAAGTACTAGAAGCATACCCAGGAAAATACCCATAATAGATCACAGTTTGGAGAATTGTGGTTGTCGCCGGGCGACAGTGAGTGTCGCCGACGATAGCTCCCTGTGAGCTAAAATGTTATGAGGTTTGTCTCTAAGAGACCTAGGGGCCATTATATGTAAAGCTGTGAGCTTAAATTGCCCAGCAGTGGTGGGTGCCAACCCGAAATGGAAAAAGTTGTCTGGCTTGTGATGAGTTAAGCCGTGTAGGCCAACTACTGTGTCATCAAGTTAAGTACCTCTGAACGATTGGGTCATCAAGTTAAGTGCCTCTGAATGGGCAGTCGGTCGTCAAGTTAAGTATCTATGAACGACATGGTCGTCAAGTTAAGTACTTATGAATGATAAAGTTACTGTTAAGTCATGTACCTCTGAACGGTGGTGATATACGGGGAAGTCCGGTACACCAATAATTTGCCTTGAGTGCATGTGGTTTGTGGTCGTTGAGCCAATGTCTGTGGCGAATGATGCTTAAATGCACATTGTTGTTGTCAATATATATATATATATGTTATTGCTTGCAGGAAAGGAGAACTGCCGCCCCGAGTTAGGGGTGTGATCGTTATAAATTGGTCAGCAAAATGCTGACTGTTGCTTTGTTTGCCACGTATTGGTGGGCCTTTTGTGTAGGTGCTGGAGAGCCAAGTGGGAAGTAGCGGGCTAAAGCCCATGTGTTGCAATTGGCTGGCCCTTGAAGGCCTAAACGCGAACATTTACTGTTTTCATGTGTGGCCGGCCTGCGTGCCGAAGTATGAAACCACCTATTGTTAACTAAAACCGTTGTAATAAGGCTACGACCGAAACACGTGTTTTATGTATATATTTTTTTATCATTCTTGTTGTGTAGTGGACATTATTGTAATGTATGAGTTCATAACTTAAAATACTTCCGCTAGAATACTCTGAGGTAGGGTGCTTTTATAATTGAATTTGGGTTTGACAACAACTTGTACTCTCCTTACCTGTCCGTAGTATATGGCGTCGGGCCCCGACCGGACCTTCTGTCATATGTTATATGACGGATGGTGGTGTTACAAAATTGGTATTAGATTCCATTCTCGATCTTTTTTTATTTGAATTTGTGGTCGAATTCTTTTAAGGGGTGGAGAGCGCGTGCATATGCGCTACCGTTATAACAATAATGAATCATGAATGTCCACTTAGGAATGCAAATACACATGTTTGCGGAACTAATATGTTCCTGTGATTGCTTTTGGCAATAGTTATAGTTGCTTAATTGTGTGTTTCATATTGTAGGCGACTCAAAGTGGTGCGGGGCAGCAAGAATCCCAGCGCTCAGTGGAGAGTAGTGCACCAAATGATGTGCCAACACCCCCTCCTTCTGCGGAAATGATAAGGTTGGTTGTTGAAGCCATGTTCGCAATGATCAATGCACAACCTGGAGGTCAGAGACAACCTCCTATTCCTACGGTGGTCCAGGAACCAGTTGACGTAGCGGAGAGCGTAGCGGTGAGATAAGTGGTCGTTGACCTAGTGGCCGCAAGGCGAGCAACAGAGAAGCAATTGAAACATGTGATGAGTTTCAATCCCCCTGTGTTTATGGGTATTGGAACCCCTACACAAGCTGAAGATTGGCTCTCGAGAATAAAGAGGATCTCGACGGCAAATGAAACGAAAGAGTGGAAAAAATTCACTGTGACTACCTTCATGTTGGATGGTGAGGCAAGACTTTGGTGGGATGAGCTGGAGTTGCACCAGTTTGTTGGTCGGCCGTTGATTGAGATCTCAATGGAGGAGTTCTCAAGGTGTTTTCTGGCAAGATACATTCCATAGGCACAGCGGATTGCGATGGAGAACCAATTTCAAAGGTTAACTCAAGACGAGAGGTCAGTAGATGACTACTTGCATGAGTTTATGAGATTGGGAAGATATGCATGCTTTACGTTTGCAGATGAGTAACGAAAAACAAATCGGTTTTATTAAGGGCTGAGAGATGACCTGTGGTTGCTTCTCTCAGGACCGATGATGCAGAGTTTTCTTACCTTGGTCAATACGGCTCGTTCCCTCAAGCTGGACATGAAGCGCGTGCAGCGTAAGAATGATTTGGCAGGGAAGAAGACAAAGTTCAAGGTACCTAGTTATTCAAAGTCTGGGTTTTGATGGTGGAAAAAGAAGCCTAAAACTTCTGCACCGGCTCCTTCTTCTCCTCCGTATGGAGCATCATCTGGGAGAGGTCCGCTCACATGTTATACATGTGGCAAGGTGGGTCATATAGATCAAGATTACTGGAGTGGTCTTCCAAAAGGGTAGAAAAAGACGGGTGCGTCAAATGTTGAAAAGGGAAAGTCAGTGGTGGAATCGACTACATCCCAAGCGCATCCCCGAGTATATAATCATGGCCAACAAGAGGCCATAAAACAAAGTGACGTCGTAATAGGTATGAGTTAAGATACAATTTTTACTGCTTTCCATACTTAGAACCTTGTGTGTTGCTTGTGCATGATTGGTTTGAATTAGGCTTTGTCCTGATTTCGGAGTGCCCGACGAGAACACTGCTAGATACCAGAGCTTCTCATTCCTTTCTGTCAGAAGACTTCATGGGGCGTATTGGAGTGCCTTTGTTTACGCCGACAGATCGAGTGAATGTGTTGCTATCTAACGGGTGCTTGATGCGCGCGGATCGAGCCTGATGTGTTGACGTGCGAATAGGAAGTCGAGACTTTGGATTGGAAGCATCGGTGCTACCGATATCGGAATTTGATGTAATCTTTGGTATGGACTGGCTCTCAGATCAGCGTTCACATATAGATTGCAACTCTAAGGAAGTTACACTGAGATAGAACACCGAACGGGGGACTAAATTCGTTGGTATGCGAGGATCGAGCAAGATATTGATGTCTGCTATCCAAGTAGTCAAGGCAGTTCGGAAGGGCGCGGGGTTGTTCTTCACCACATTGGAGGCTGTTGAGACGAGGTCCAATGTGAGTGATGTTCCTATTGTATCAGAGTACGTTGATGTGTTTTCTAATGATCTTCCGGGGTTACCGCCCCAGCGGGAGATTGACTTTGCTATTGAGTTGATGTCAGGTGCGAAACCTGTGGCTCGTTCACCATATCATGTTGCGCCAAAGGAAATGGCGGAACTAAAGGTTCAATTTCAAGAGTTGCTGGACCAAGGCTTTATACGCCCAAGTATGTCACCTTAGAGCGCTCCAGTCCTATTTGTGAAAAAGAAGGACGGAAGCTTGCGGCTTGGCATTGACTATCGAGATCAGAACAAGCTGACGGAAAAGAATAAGTATATGATTCCACGGATTGATGACTCGTTCGATCAACTAATGGGATCAACTGTCTACTCGATGTTGGATTTAAATTCTGTCTATTATCAGTTGAGGATTCAGGAGTGTGATATTCCTAAGACAGCATTTGGTATATGTTATGGTCATTACGAGTTCACTGTAATACTATTTGGACTAACAGATGCATCATCGATATTCATGGACCTAATGTGTACAACCCGTATTCGTCGAGCATGGGTCCTACCACATCCAGGTCAGCAAAAGTCAAGGTCAACAAGCCAAGACAAAAGTCAGAGTCAACGTGAAAGACCGCGGAAGGCCTGGGCGAGTATGGTGAGCTCCCCTCGCATACTTGCCAGGTAGGCAACTAGGCAAGATACTCGCCCAGCCCGTGCGAGTTCCCCTTGGAAGTCGCCTAGTCTCCAGGGGTGGGGTATAAATATGACCCCCCCTCCTTGGATTCCCC
This sequence comes from Platanthera guangdongensis, assembly GCA_039583875.1. Classification (NCBI taxonomy): domain Eukaryota; kingdom Viridiplantae; phylum Streptophyta; class Magnoliopsida; order Asparagales; family Orchidaceae; genus Platanthera; species Platanthera guangdongensis. The sequence continues at coordinate 179,259,605 of CM077166.1, read as the reverse complement.
TATAAATAGAACCCCAAGGGTAAGAGGTGAGAGACTGAAAATTCTTCGTAGGATACTCGCGAGCTCTCCTTTCCAGATACTAGCCGAGCCTTTGGATTCCTTTTAATTAGAGACCCGGTCGAGATCTTGCGACTTAGTCATCAGCTAGCCTCCATCATACCTAGTTCGGCCATTTTTGGTTGAGAAGGGGCTGCTCCTTTTGAGCATCCGGGTACGTGGTGAGACCTTCCTGCCGCAACATCTAGGGTCATGTTTTCCCTCGTTCTTCATCCTAGTCATTCTAGCCGTCTAATATTACCCCTGAACCGGTAACCTTAGGCGGCCTTGATCAAAATTCTAAGGTTGGGATTTTTCATGGCTTCAACACTTGGTGCGGTGAGCGTTGATCACAGCCAATGAGGAAAGTTTGGTGGTTTAGTTAATGTGTTATTTGTTCTTACAGGATTCAGTAATCATGGTACTTGATTTATTTTATAGTGATCGTCAATATGCAAGGTTCTTTGTTCTAGAAATAATTGCTAAGGTGCCATATTTTGGTAAGTTTTTTTTTTTATATACCACATAAAACTTACATTATGCTTATCTGGTTATTTGATGTTAAAAAACATATTTTGAATTTTGACGAGCTTATGAGATCTGTCTATTGATTGAATGTAACTTATATATAAATATGAATTTTATGTAACGTCCCGAATCGCTCTAGGCCCCTAGTGTGTGTGTTTTTGAGTCAGGAGGGTTGACTCGAGTCCTGAGAAGTGTAGGGAATTGGACTGCACTTGTGGAGAAGTGGAGAAATCAGTGTAAAAAGAGACGGGTAGTGACACGGGTAGTGATACGGGTAGTGACACGGGTAGTGACACGGGTAGCGACACGGGCGTGTCCCTACCCGTGTGCGTCGAGTTGAGCTCGACGAGCCGTGTCGAGACTGACGAGCTGTGTCGACACCAAGTGACACGGGTAGTGACCCGGCCGTGTCCCTACCCGTGTGCGTCGAGTTGAGCTCGACGAGGCGTGTCGAGATCGTCGAACTGTGTCGACACCAAGTGACACGGGTAGTGACACGGGCGTGTCCCTACCCGTGTGCGTCGAGTTGAGCTCGACGAGGCGTGTCGAGATGCAACCCGAGAAGGACACGACCCAGGACATGGCCAGGCACACGGCCGTGTCATGTGGACACGGGTCGGGACACGGGCGTGTCCCTACCCGTGTCAAGTATTGAACCGACATGGAAACTGTCGTTGCCGCTTCGTTAGGAAGGACACGGGTAAGGACACGGTCGTGTCCCTACCCGTGTCACTTTTATATATATGGGGGACAGAAAACCCTAGCCGTTTTCATGTTCATTTCATCCCCTAATTCCTGTGAGAACTCTTGGTGAGAGGGAAACTGCTGGAGCAAGTTCTACCGAAGGAGATCCGCCATCGCCGTGAAAGAGAAGATGCCGCCAAGGAGAACTACGAGATCCATGGCCGAAAATGGTGGTACCGCTGGTGCCAATATGAGTTTCCTACCCTCTCCCTTGGTGCTAGATCTATAGTTATTTTCCTAGGAGAGACATCGACTCAAGAGAGTCTTGATGGTGAGGAGGAGTTTTCTAGGAAAGGCCATGCTAAGACTTGTGTCTTAGGTTTTAGATCTCTTCAATCACGCCCTTCTTCAATGTGATGATAAGGGATGGTTTCGTGAATGGTTTTGGCCTCTTGAGGGTGAATAAGGGAGGAGGTTTTCTGGAATGATTTGGGAAGAATCGCCTTGAGGAGGAAGATGAACCGATGCCGTTCATTCCACCTTAAGATGCGTGCAGAATCTGTATTCTGCGCGCAGCGAACTTCGTGGCCATTTTTATGTATGCTATGGCCAGATCTGGGCTTTCATCTTAACATGAAAGTTGACGTCCTTGAAAATACCTTTCCAACGAATGGTTGCACGACTTCTGGCAAAGTCTGTAGCCACAGGAAAGTCTAAACGAAAATGGTGTTCAATAAATCTTGTATGCAAAAACTGTGTTCTGTACGCAGCGGACTTCAAGTCCGATTTCAAATAGGATAATGTCAAATCTGGGTTGAGGTCTGAATACAAGAGTTGTAGACCTCAGAAAGACCTTTCCATCGTGGGGTTACACGTCTTCACCGGATTCCCGTAGCTTCGGTAATCTCCGGTCGAGGTTGCTGTACAGATTCAGCCTGCACCTAAATTCTGGGTTTAATGGAAAATGGATTTTGATTCGGTGGAATTAATAATGCAAGATACTTAGCTTGGATGAATGATTAATCATTTGTTGCAGATTTCATATTATCAAATTGAGAAACAATATTATTTAAACGAACTGAATTGGTAGGAATTGAAAGATTGATAATTGTGCACTTCATGTTTATATTATGACATTATCAAATGAAAAGTGAGATAGATCTTTATATGCGCATCATGTTTATATTACATTGTCATCATTTGGAAAGTCATATAGATGAATAGATTATGATCATGGACATGTTTGATTAATGAAATGAGTCTTGTAGTCCAATACTTAGAGAGTCGTCTCCCTACGGGTAGTATTGTGAAGGGATGTAAGTGCGGTGTTGACCGTCACTTGTTTTGGTTGTGTTGAGATAAGGTGTGGATGGATGGTTGGGTTGTGTCCTCGTGTTTACTTCCGAGGCCCCTTCCATGATATGTTGCTGTGGTATTTGCATGTGGTGTGAGTCGACACGCGGTGTCGTAATTCTGGGTTAAGGATAGTGTGGCAGGTCTACGGGCTCGCCAGTCGTCACACCGACGGGAGTTGGCAGTTAGACTTGGTCGGTTTGGGCTGTGTCCTCGGTGTTCACATCCCGAGGCCCCTCCGGCCATGTGAACGGTTGGGCTGTGTCCTCGTGCTTTCTTCCAAGGCCCCTTCCGGGTCACACAAGGCCAGTTCGGGCTGTGTTCTTGGTGCACATCTACCCAAGACCCCGCTGGGCCATAGTACGCATGGGCTCCGCTGTTGTGTTCTTAGCGTTGAGGCGTACGGAGGCCTAGGTGAAGTAGTGTGATACCCGCCTAGTAGTAGAAGTGTCTGTTCTACTATCACCGCCTGGACACGGCGGCTGATGCCTGAGAGGTTAGCTACCTGCTCGAAAAGTGGGAACTATAGTCTGTGTCGACATAGCAATTGCATGGGTGTGCATGGGTGAGTCATTGCATAGCATTCATAACATTTCATACATTGCACAACAAGATCCTCATCATATAAGTTTGTATGGGCACTCCTATACGATGAGTTACTTTATGTAACCCGACCCTTAACTTATAAGTTTGTATGGGCAATCTTATAAGTTAAGTTACTTTCCTGCTGTAGATTTCCTTACACCTGTTGATATATGATGTTAGCTTGTAGAACTGCTAGATTATACATTATATTCATGTACCTTGCCACCTGCTTATACTCCTTTACTTGCATACATGTTATATACTATACTCTTGTTCCTTTTCTCCGCCCGGTGCCAAGGAGTCGTCGGGGGAGCGGATGTGAAACCACTTAGTCGTTTCGACTAACGGTTGCTACGTCTACCTTTTTAGGAGGTCACGTGTAACAACCCCATCCGTTCATATGATATATTCTAGAAGGTCCGGCCGGGGCCCCACAGGATATACCACAAAACAGTCGGTGAAGGTACAGGATGATACCAGAGTAGCGCATCGCACCTATCACAAGCATTCTAGCGGAAGCCTAAACTACTTGAACTTCTCATGAATGTCCAAACATAAAACTCCACATTTTATATACATATAGGAATGTCTTACAACATGTATAAAAAGCGTTGGCCTTATGGCCTTACAGGGCTTTCAATCAGTGGCCTAAAACAGGTTGGCGCGCAGGCCGGCCACACTAAAAGAAAACACACAAAAGAACACACTTAGCCTTCGAGGGCTAGCAGCTAGCAGCAGCAACACCAGCAGGAGCATCAACCTCTATGCATCCCGCTCGGCTCTCCAGCACCTGTGCAAGGACAATCCACCCACCGGTGGCAAACAAAAGCAACGGTCAGCGTTCAGCTGACCAAATTATAACGACCCTACCCCTTCTCTCGGGGCAGCGGTATTTTTCCCTGCAGGCATATCATATCACAAGTATGGCAAGCTATATCATCAAAAAGTGCTTTCACGCACACAAGCCATCACAACCGTTCGCCACCCGGCCCAACGGTCCGTGCACTCAGGGCACATTCTTGGTGTTCTGGCAACCTCTTGCCCACCACTGTATCAGGGTTATCACCCAATGGTAACTCTCTTGAGCATTTACTCCATGGCGTGCAGCCGGAGTTAGTCCTCGGACACCGGGATGGCCCGTAGCCCCCTTTGTGTCATGGCGCGCAGGCCGAAGACTCTTGCTATGCGCTCCAACAGACCGCACGTTTTGGTCTCACGTCAGACGGACATAGCGCAGGTCGGATCCTCCACCCCCCCCCGTTGCTCAAATCGCCTTGCCCTTTCCGCGTGCAGCGTACTCATGGTTATAACAAAGGCGCGGGTCGGTCTCACCAATCCTGTTCCTGGCATTCAAGCCTAGGTATTTCACTATACCCATTTCCTCACAGCAACAGCGGGTCTTTCCTGGGCGCACCAGTACTTCCTGTGATTCTCTCCACAGGTGGACACCGCATAAGTACAAATGTCAGGGGTCTTTCCTGGGCACACCAGTACTTCCTGTGACTCGCTCCACAGGTGGACACCCTATGACATCAAGCATCACAAAAAGGGCCTTTCCTGGTCCCACCAGTACTTCCTGTGCCTCATTCACAGGTTGGACCCAAAACCATCACAAAACTATTTTCCTGGGCTACCACCCCAGTACTTCCTGCTACTCCTTTTCGCAGGTATAACCCATAGACTCCTTAACACTACACGTTTATCACGGAGTCTTCTCCGGTTCGTATGCAACATCACCAATCCAGACCAACCTGTCCAGATGGGCTTCACACAGCATGCCTATTCCGTTCTCCATTTCCGGATCTATATGCAATACAAAGGGGATTTCAAGCATCCACCCAAAGATTCCCAAAATCAGCCACCTCTTGGTGGGGGAAATCATAAGATATGCCAAAAAGGAAGCCTTCACATGGCTAGGAAGAAAAGTCGTTACCCTTGACGATCGCTTCGGTGCCATGGCCTCCAAGCTAGCTTGCAAGACTCGCAAGATCGTTTCCTCCGCAACGCTGGCTTCGGATCTCTCGTCGGTAAACCGCAGCACCACCAGCAGCAACCCCCTTTCCTTCTTCCTCCTCCTTTCTCTCTCTCTTTCTCTCTCTTGAAGAAAGATGAAGGCCAAAGTAAAATGAGATATCATTCTCTGATTTCGGCCCTTAAGGAAAAAGAAGAAGAGGCTTCAGCCCTTGGATCCAGACTGAAGGAATGGACGGCCACGATTCTGCCAAAAACACAAATTTTGACCAGACACGGCCTCGAACACGGCCGTGTGCCAGGCCGTGTGCCTCAAGCGGTGGTCAACCGACTTATCCAAACCAGTGACACGCACACGGGACACGCCCGTGTCATGGGTCGTGTCACCAACACGCCTTCAGACACGCCCGTGTCTGTGGCCGTGTACCTGGGGAAAAAAAATCCCAAATCATCCCGAGACTTCACACGGCCTGTGACACGCCCGTGTCCCAGGCCGTGTGCCCAGACACGGCACAAAGACACGCCCTGTCGAAATCCTTCGGCGGGCTGAGTTCGTCGCCTGATTTGACACGCCCTGTGACACGCCCGTGTCACAGGCCGTGTTCAACACTCGACGCACACTTCTCGACACTCGACGATCGTCGAGAAAAACTCGTCGAGAATGCGACACGGCCTTGGACACGCCCGTGTCCTGGGCCGTGTGCCTCCTCTCGACGGATCGTCGAGAACAGAAATCGTCGAGACGAAGCCCAATCGTCGACACAACCTCGACACGCCCTGCGACACGCCCGTGTCGCAGGCCGTGTCACCTGACACGCCCTGGGACACGCCCGTGTCCCAGGCCGTGTCACCCAAATTTTCCTGTTTCAGAACTTTGGGCTGTTACAATCCTCCCCTCCTACAAGAAATTTCGTCCTCGAAATTTCAAGACAGGAAAGTAACAGAAACTAGCAAGAAAATGTAACATCTATCTTATAAACGTTTATGTTACAATCTTCTCGCTCCAAATTACAGAAACAATTCAGGGAACTCTGCTCGCATGGTTTGCTCGCGCTCCCATGTCAGCTCTTCACGGCCACAGTTGTCCCACCGGACTTTCACCATACCGACCGTCTTGTTCCGCAACTGTTTCTCGGCTCGATCTTCAATCCGAATGGGTCTAACTCTCGTCGTTAGCCCATACTCTACCGGCACACGATCATCCGCGATCACTTGAGCTGGATCTTTCACGGCCTTCCGAAGCACCGAGATGTGAAAGACATCATGTAACCCACCCAAGTCTGTCGACAGAGCTAGTCGATAAGCCGCTTCGCCAATTCGCTCAACCACTTCGAAAGGACCCAAATATCTTGGACTCAACTTTTTCAATCGTCGAATCCTGGAGACACCTTTGAATGGCTTGATCTTCAAGTAGACCCAATCGCTAACCGCAAATTCAACGTTCCGGTGCTTGGCATTGTAGTACTTCGCTTGTCGATCTTGAGCAATCAGCAATCTCTCTCGGATAGTCCGAATGGTTGAGTTTGCTTCATCCACCTCATTTGGTTTAACAACCCGGGCTTCACCCGCTTCTACCCAAGCCAAGGGAGTACGACACTTCCTTCCATATAGGGCTTCATATGGTGTCATCCCAATGCTTGCTTGGTAGCTGTTATTATATGCAAACTCGACCATATAGAGATGATCTTCCCATTTCTTTCCGAAGTCAAGGGCGCACATTCGGAGCATGTCCTCCATTGTTCTGTTGGTACGTTCAGTCTGGCCATCCGTTTGGGGATGAAAGGCTGTACTGAAAGTCAATTTCGTGCCCAACAGTCGGTGAACTAGCCTCCAATCATTTGACGTGAATCGCCCATCTCGATCACTTACGATGCTCCGAGGAACACCGTGAAGACGCACAATCTGGTCAACATATAATTTTGCCAAACTTTCAACCGAATCATCCCGCCTGTTCGGGAGAAAATGTGCTACTTTTGTTAGCCGGTCAACTATCACCCAAATGGAATCATTTCCTCGCTACGATCTTGGCAATCCATGCACAAAATCCATGGAAATATCATCAAATTTCCACACTGGGATCGGCAGTGACTTCAAATAACCGCCCGGCTTTTGGCATTCCGCCTTCACCATCGCACATGTTTGACATTTGGCGACATATAGGGCAACATCTTTCTTAAGTCCTGGCCACCAGAAAAGCTTCTTCATATCGTTGAACATCTTTGTGCTCCCGGGGTGAATGGAATACTTCGTATAATGTGCTTCATACATCAGTTCTTCCCTCAGTTTCCCCACATTTGGGACGCACAACCGGCCCTCTTTTCGCAAAAGATCGTCATTCCAGGTGAATTTGCCTTCTGGCCCTTCATTCACATAGCGCAAGAGATCTTCATCCAACTCCGTTGCCCGTCGAACGCGGTCCGCAAGGTCACATTGCACCTCGGTCCAGTTCAAACATGCAGTGGCAGTGGAATTCTTATCAACACAATAGATCTCCAATGCCTCCAATTCCTGGATAAGACGTTCATCATGCCTTTGTAACCAATTTGCCCTAGCCGGAACTCGCCGACTCAAGGCATCCGCGACAACATTCCCCTTCCCGGGTGTATAATGAATCTCGAACGTGTAGTCCCCAAGGAACTCCAACCACCTTCGTTGTCGCATGTTCAACTCTTTCTGCTCCAATAGATACTTTAGGCTCTTATGATCGGTATAGATCTCCACCTTCACTCCATAAAGGTAGTGTCGCCACAGCTTAAGTGCAAAAATCACCGCCGCTAGTTCCAAATCATGGACGGGATAGTTTCGCTCGTGCACCTTCAGCTGGCGTGAGCCATAAGCAATCACCTTTCCGCTCTGCAGAAGAACGCAGCCTAAGCCGCTCCCTGAGGCATCACTATATATTACAAATCCATCGGTTCCACATGGTGAAGCCAACACCGGCGCCGTGGTCAACCGAACCTTCAGCTCTTCAAAAGCTCGTGCGCACTCTGGCGTCCAAACGAACTTCTGATCTTTTCGCGTCAGTGTGGTTAGCGGCAAAGCGATCCGCGAGAAGTTCTCCACAAATCTTCTATAGTAGCCCGCAAGTCCAAGGAAACTCCTGACCTCGGCCACGGAAGACAATATTGGCCATTCTTGTATGGCTTTTATCTTCGCTGGATCCACTGCGATGCCCGCTCCACTCACCACATGGCCCAAAAATGCCACTGACGATAGCCAAAACTCGCACTTCGAGAACTTGGCATATAGCTGATTTTGCCTCAACGTGTTCAGCACTAACCGCAAGTGAATCTCATGCTCAGCGTTAGACTTCGAGTACACCAGGATGTCATCAATGAACACGATCACAAACAGATCCAGGTACTCACGAAAAATACGGTGCATTAGATCCATAAACACCGAGGGCGCATTACACAATCCAAAGGGCATGACTGTGAACTCATAGTGCCCATAACACGTTCCAAATGCGGTTTTGGGAATGTCACCTTCCCGAATTCTTAACTGGTAATAACCAGACTTCAGGTCCAACTTCGAATAGACGGTAGATCCCACCAGCTGATCAAATAATTCATCAATCCGAGGTATAGGATACTTATTCTTCTCGGTCAGCTTATTCAATTCTCGATAATCAATACACAACCGTAACCCACCATCTTTCTTCTTTACAAAAAGCACAGGCGCGCTCCAAGGTGACATACTTGGGCGGATATAACCCTGCTCTAGCATTTCTTGTAGTTGAACCTTCAACTCAGTCATCTCTTTAGGCGCAACGCGATATGGCGAGCGGGCCACGGGTTTCGCCCCTGGCACCAACTCAATTGTGAAGTCAATCTCCCGCTGGGGTGGTAGCCCAGGGAGATCCGTGGGAAACACATCTGTAAATTCTGCCACAATCGGAACCTCGCACAACGTGGCCTTAGGCTCAACAGCCTGAATTAGTGCAAAGTAACACTCCGCACTGTTGAGACTATATTTGCCAGCAGGACACGTGTGTGTGGGACCGCATGTTTGGGCTTTCCCCATCGCGTTCCAGGTCTGGGTGTTACCCCGGTGGGCCCCCTTGTGTGGCGGAATATCCCCGCGGTCCTGTGGTTGGGGTTAGTCCCACATCGCCTGCAGACTTCTCCACTTTGTGTTCATGTACCCCGCCACCCTTCATCTCAACACCTGGGTTTTGAGATGAACTAATGGGTTGACGGGTTCTAACATGGTATCAGAGCAGGTTGTCCTGCTGCGGGGGTGTGTTGAGACTATATTTGCCAGCAGGACACGTGTGTGTGGGACCGCATGTTTGGGCTTTCCCCATCGCGTTCCAGGTCTGGGTGTTGACCCCGGTGGGCCCCCTTGTGTGGCGGAATATCCCCGCGGTCCTGTGGTTGGGGTTAGTCCCACATCGCCTGCAGACTTCTCCACTTTGTGTTCATGTACCCCGCCACCCTTCATCTCAACACCTGGGTTTTGAGATGAACTAATGGGTTGACGGGTTCTAACACGCACCCTTCCGAACAGCCTTGACTACCTGGAGTGCAGACATCAACGTTCCGCCTACTCCTCGCATACCCGCGAACTTGGTCTCATGTTCGGTATTCTGGCCCAACATGATTTCTTTGGACTGGCTATCAATCATCGCATGCTGCTCCGCAAGCCAATCCATCCCAAAAATCACATCGAATTCTGATATTGGCAAAACAAATGCGGTTAAACAAAAATCCCGACTTCCTAACTGAACCGCCACATCGCAAGCTTGATCCACAAGCATCCAACAACCATTCAGCAACACCACTCTGACGCTCTCTGTCTTTGCACGACTGGGTATCCCAAGCCGTGTAAGAAACTCACGCGACAGAAAAGAATGCGATGCCCCTGTATCAAACAGTGCTCGCGCCAGCGTGTCCCGAATCATCACGAAGCCTATGACAAACATGTCACACACACAAACCACAAACATAGGGGTACTAAGCTAAGCATACAAACAATCACATAAGCAAAACTAACTCATACCTGTGACAACGTCACTCTGCTTGATGGCCTCCTACAGGCCAAGATTGTAGACTCGGGGTTGCGCCTGCGAGGCAGAGGAATCCACCACCGCCTTTCCTTTTTCCGCATAAGATGCTCCCGCCTTCTTTTCACTCTTTGGCGGCATCCGACAATCTCGCGCAATATGCCCCATCCTACCACAATTGAAGCAGGTACGAGTTTCTGGCTTGGAGGTTGCCCCTGATGTTGCTCCCGTTGCAACTGATGAAGGAGCTTGTCCACTAGGCTTGGACTTCTTACCCCATCTCTTCTTATAAAACGATTTTCCCGATCGGGGCGCCTTCCACTCTGGTTGCGTCATCACCAACGCTCTCTTCCCTTGCACCCTCTTCATGTCTTTTTCCAACGCGGTCGCAGTGTCAACCAACGCTTGGAAACCTTGGTTCACAGAACTGGACACAAGGAATCTCAGCTCGTCCCTCAGCCCTTCATAGAACCGATTAGTCTTCCTCTGCTCATCCGCAAAAATCGAACCCGCATACCGCCCCAAGCGAGTAAATTCATGCAGGTACGCGTCAACACTGTCATCACCTTGAGTCAACCGTTGGAATTCATTTTCCATGGCTATCCATTGAGCCACAGGAAGGTGCTTCGCAAGGAAGAGCCGGGAGAATTCTTCCATCGACACTTGGGTTAACGGACGACCCGCCAAATGATGCAACTCCATCTCATCCCACCATAAATGAGCTTCTCCTTCAAGCAAGAAGGTGGCTAAGGTAACTTTCTGATGTTCCGCCGTGCCTATCGCCGTCATCACTCGCTTGACGCGTGACAACCAATCCTCAGCCTGCGTCGGGGTTCCCGCTCCCGAAAACGTAGGCGGATGGAAACTCATAAACCGTGTTAGCTGCTTCTCAGCCGCTCGAGGAACCACATCCACGACAGGTTCAGGCCTTGCCACCGCCTGATCTGGCCTCACAGCCTCTTGTTCCTGCCTGAGTGGCTGACCTTAGATCATGGTAAACAAGGCCTCCGCAACTAAACGGACATGCTCTGCAGACGGTGGAGGTGTAGGCACCGCAGCTGGTGCCGTACTTTCATCAGAACGCTGGGGTTCAGACGGCCCAGCTCCACTTCGTGTCACCTAAAGGTGGACAAGACACACACATGAGCGGTCGTACCCAAGCAAACAACACAAAATAGGAACACGCAGGGTCCTCAAACATACAAAATGCATTCCTATCATGGACATTCAGGAGTTCAATCGTAGACTTTGGTGTGCACAAACACGTGCTCGCCACCCCACAAAAGAAGTCGGCCACGACTTCGAGAGGGAAAGACCAAGACAACCGATACCAAAAATGTAACAACCCCATCCGTTCATATGATATATTCTAGAAGGTCCGGCCGGGGCCCCACAGGATATACCACAAAACAGTCAGTGAAGGTACATGATGATACCAGAGTAGCGCATCACACCTATCACAAGCATTCTAGCAGAAGCCTAAACTACTTGAACTCCTCATGAATGTCCAAACATAAAACTCCACATTTTATATACATATAGGAATGTCTTACAACATGTATAAAAAGCGTTGGCCTTATGGCCTTACAGGGCTTTCAATCAGTGGCCTAAAACAGGTTGGCGCGCAGGCCGGCCACACTAAAAGAAAACACACAAAAGAACACACTTAGCCTTCAAGGGCTAGCAGCTAGCAGCAGCAACACCAGCAGGAGCATCAATCTCTATGCGTCCCGCTCGGCTCTCCAGCACCTGTGCAAGGACAATCCACCCACCGGTGCCAAACAAAAGCAACGGTCAGCGTTCAGCTGACCAAATTATAACGACCCTACCCCTTCTCTCGGGGCAGCGGTATTTTTCCCTGCAGGCATATCATATCACAAGTATGGCAAGCTATATCATCAAAAAGTGCTTTCACGCACACAAGCCATCACAACCGTTCGCCACCCGGCCCAACGGTCCGTGCACTCAGGGCACATTCTTGGTGTTTTGGCAACCTCTTGCCCACCACCGTATCAGGGTTATCACCCAACGGTAACTCTCTTGAGCATTTACTCCATGGCGTGCAGCCGGAGTTAGTCCTCGGACACCGGGATGGCCCGTAGCCCCCCTTTGTGTCATGGCGCGCAGGCCGAAGACTCTTGCTATGCGCTCCAATAGACCGCACTTTTTGGTCTCACGTCAGACGGACATAGCGCAGGTCGGATCCTCCACCCCCCCGTTGCTCAAATCGCCTTGCCCTTTCCGCGTGCAGCGTACTCATGGCTATAACAAAGGCGCGGGTCGGTCTCACCAATCCTGTTCCTGGCATTCAAGCCTGGGTATTTCACTATACCCATTTCCTCACAGCAACAGCGGGTCTTTCCTGGGCGCACCAGTACTTCCTGTGATTCTCTCCACAGGTGGACACCGCATAAGTACAAATGTCAGGGGTCTTTCCTGGGCACACCAGTACTTCCTGTGACTCGCTCCACAGGTGGACACCCTATGACATCAAGCATCACAAAAAGGGCCTTTCCTGGTCCCACCAGTACTTCCTGTGCCTCATTCACAGGTTGGACCCAAAACCATCACAAAACTATTTTCCTGGGCTACCACCCCAGTACTTCCTACTACTCCTTTTCGCAGGTATAACCCGTAGACTCCTTAACACTACACGTTTATCACGGAGTCTTCTCCGGTTCGTATGCAACATCACCAATCCAGACCAACCTGTCCAGATGGGCTTCACACAGCATGCCTATTCCGTACTCCATTTCCGGATCTATATGCAATACAAAGGGGATTTCAAGCATCCACCCAAAGATTCCCAAAATCAGCCACCTCTTGGTGGGGGAAATCATAAGATATGCCAAAAAGGAAGCCTTCACATGTCTAGGAAGAAAAATCTTTACCCTTGACGATCGCTTCGGTGCCATGGCCTCCAAGCTAGCTTGCAAGACTCGCAAGATCGTTTCCTCCGCAACGCTGGCTTCGGATCTCTCGTCGGTAAACCGCAGCACCACCAGCAGCAACCCCCTTTCCTTCTTCCTCCTCCTCTCTCTCTCTTTTTCTCTCTCTTGAAGAAAGATGAAGGCCAAAGTAAAATGAGATATCATTCTCTGATTTCGGCCCTTAAGGAAAAAGAAGAAGAGGCTTCAGCCCTTGGATCCAGACTGAAGGAATGGACGACCACGATTCTGCCAAAAACACAAATTTTGACCAGACACGGCCTCGAACACGGCCGTGTGCCAGGTCGTGTGCCTCAAGCGGTGGTCAACCGACTTATCCAAACCAGTGACACGCCCACGGGACACGCCCGTGTCATGGGTCGTGTCACCAACACGCCTTCAGACACGCCCGTGTCTGTGGCCGTGTACCTGGGGAAAAAAATCCCAAATCATCCCGAGACTTCACACGGCCTGTGACACGCCCGTGTCCCAGGCCGTGTGCCCAGACACGGCACAAAGACACGCCCTGTCGAAATCCTTCGGCGGGCTAAGTTCGTCGCCTGATTTGACACGCCCTGTAACACGCTCGTGTCACAGGCCGTGTTCAACACTCGACGCACACTTCTCGACACTCGACGATCGTCGAGAAAAACTCGTCGAGAATGCGACACGGCCTTGGACACCCCCGTGTCCTGGGCCGTGTGCCTCCTCTCGACGGATCGTCGAGAACAGAAATCGTCGAGACGAAGCCCAATCGTCGACACAACCTCGACACGCCCTGCGACACGCCCGTGTCGCAGGCCGTGTCACCTGACACGCCCTGGGACACGCCCGTGTCTCAGGCCGTGTCACCCAAATTTTCCTGTTTCAGAACTTTGGGCTGTTACATCACGCCGCAGGTAGAGCAGCCGCAGACTATGCAGCAGGACAGCCAGGCCAGGACGACAGGGCCTGATGTGACGGTGTCGTCGATACCGTCGGTTACTGATGTTAGTATTTTGATTACTCTAATGTAGCCCGTTTGGGCAATGATTAGCTGTACTCTGATATTTTGTAGAAGCATGTTTAGCTTCTCATTATTGATGTTTTGGACATTATATATTACTTAGTGTGTATTTTGACTTCTCTTGCTTATTTATTTGCTTGGGTTGGCATTTATATTGATATGGTTGTAGTCGGCGGAATAGGCGTCTTGTGGTACAGGTTAGCCCGTGTGCTAATGCTACCGCAAGGCGGCTGTTCTGGGCATAAGACTCCCCCTTCGTGCCGTGTTTTGGGATCCGGGAGGGGGGGAGTTTTACAAATGGTATCAGTTTGCCACGATCCTCAACTAAGAATTCATTCAACAATGGTGCTACCCCCGTTTGGTTAGTCAGTTTGGGGACAAACTGACTTAGCGGAAGCAGTGGTGTGCCCATATGTAATTCACATTAAGTTTGTCCAACTTTGACCTTAAGTTTAGCCAACCTGACCACAAATTTGTCGTGTATGTGTAGGTTCCACTGCATGTTGAGCCGATGGGGGGGTACTCCTACCCCTCCCATACCCACTCTGTTCGAACAGTCTGAGTTGGGGCAGACGCTCACCGCCATTCTTGATGCTTTTAAGGCACAGCAGGCTCCGTTGCAACAACAGGCCCCGAGCTCTAACTGGCTGAGCACCTTCCGGGCTCTCTCCCCTCCCGTCTACCTTGGGACGGAGTCAGCCGTACGTACAGAGGAATGGCTAGACACGATACAGGAGTTGTTGGCTGGTATCCGTTGCCCAGCCAACATGGCAGTGACATTGGCAGTGTCCGTCTTGGACTTACATGCGAAGAGGTGGTGGAAGTCCCTCATGGGCTCTACCTTCCAAGGCCGGATCTACACTAAGATAAGTTGGAGTGAATTCTCGGGTGTTTTCTTGGAGCACTTTATCCCTACATCGGCCCGAGATGAGCTTGAGCAGAGGTTCCTTCTACTAAAGCAGGGATCAAAGTCGGTTACAAAATACCAGCGGGAATTCCAGCATCTCGCAAGGTTTGCGGATTCTTATGAGTTGGATGACAGAGGTTATGCCAAGCGCTTCTATAAAGGGCTGCGAGATCCCCTAAGGCAGTCCCTTTTGTTTATAGCGGATGGTAGCTTGGCGGAGATCATTGATATGGCGAAAAGATTGGAGGCGGACCACCTGGGATGTAGTAAGAGGCCTGCGGAGGACGTGATGGAAGCCGGCCCAAGTAATAGAAGGAGACGGGACTTCAGAGGAGGAAGAGATTATCAAAGAGGTGGAGGGCGTGTCCACCGAAACTATAGGGTGGAGCATCCAGTTCCGCAGCCGCCTGCGTTGCCTCCACCCCCACAGCCTCAGCGATTTCAACAACCTGAAGGGCGTCGTGGTCTGGTGTGCTTCGAATGCAACCAGCCGGGCCACATCCGGCATTTTTACCCGCAGCTATATGGGAACACCCCTCCTGCTCTCCCTCCTGCTCTCCCTCCTGCTCTCCCTCCAGCAGCTCCACGAGGGCGGGGATATATGCATGGTCGAGGACGAGGACCGCCAAGAGAAAACCCCGGACCGGTCCGGGATCAGGTGTACGCGCTTGACATGGCGCAGGAACGGAACCCACAAGATGTGATTGCATGTATGATTTAATTAATTTACATATTTGCATGGTCTAAATTGAATTGATTAGAACTTACTAGCCACTAGCAATAAGTTTTGGTTGTTGGTACTTAGGCACCGTGATTATTGGCGGGAAGACAGCCTATGCGATGTTCGATACCGGTGCCTCTCACTCCTTTGTGTCTGAGGATTTCATAAAAGATGTGGAGGATGTACAGTACTTTACTGGCATAGCCCGACGTGTACGCCTTCCGGATGGCTCGGAGATGATCGCAACCGCCAAGTGCGAGTTGGAGTTATTTATTGATGGGAAGGCCTTTGATACGCCGGCCACGGTTCTGAGAATGCCGGAGTTTGACATCATTTTGGGCATGGCATGGCTGGATTGGCACTTCGCGAGGATCGACTGCGCGGAGAAGCGGATCTATTCGAGACATGGAGACTCTGACGTCATCTTCCAAGGTATTGGCTTTGCGCCTCGCATGATGTTATCTTCCGTCCAGGTTATAAAAGCTCATATGAAGGGGGAGGAGGTCTTCATGATCTGGTTCGAGTTGAAGGAGGAAGCGTTGGAATTAAAGGATGTACGGGTTGTGCGGGATTTTCCCGAGGTATTTCCTGAGAAGCTACCAGGATTACCTCCACATAGAGAGGTTGACTTCCAGATCAATCTAGTACCAGGTGCCAAGCCTGTATCCAAGGCTCCGTACAGAATGGCTCCGAAAGAACTCGCGGAGTTTAGAGTTCAATTGCAAGAACTGGTGGATTTAGGGTTCGTTCGCCCCAGTTCATCACCATGGGGAGCCCCTGTGCTGTTCGTAAAGAATAAGGATGGAACCCTGCGATTGTGCATAGATTATCGGGAACTCAATCGGTTGACGGTGCGAAACACTTATCCACTACCTCGGATCGATGAGTTGTTCGATCAACTAGTGGGAGCACATTGGTTTTCTAAATTGGATTTGCGCTCCGGATACTATCAGTTGAGGATACAAGAAGGGGACATCCAAAAAACGGCCTTCAGTTCGAGATATGGTTTGTATGAGTTCACAGTAATGCCGTTTGGGCTCACAAATGCCCCTTCGGCCTTCATGAGTTTGATGAACAAGGTGTTTGAACCGTATTTGGACATCTTCGTCATTGTTTTCATCGACGACATGTTGGTCTACTCAAAGACGGAGGAGGAGCATGTCGAGCACCTGACCTTGGTTTTGAAGAAATTGAAGGAGCATGCCTTGTATGCCAAGTTTAGCAAGTGTGAATTCTGGCTTAAGGAGGTAGCCTTCTTGGGGCATGTGATCAGTGGAGCAGGATTAGCGGTGGATCCAGCAAAGGTGCGAGCCGTGAAGGAGTGGTCGCCCTTGAAGTCGGCGGCCGATGTACGAAGCTTTCTTGGACTTGCTGGGTACTACCGCAAGTTCGTGAAAGGATTTTTCAAGATTGCCCTTCCCCTTACCTCCTTGACGAAGAAGGGTGTGCCATTTGAGTGGACACCTCAATGTGAAGCGGCATTTCAAGAGCTGAAGGATATGCTTACCTCCGCCCCCATCCTTGCACTTCCGTCGGGGAAGGAAGGATTCCAAGTTTACACGGACGCATCATATCAAGGGATGGGAGCGGTATTGATGCAGCACGGGCACGTGATCGCATATGCTTCAAGGCAGTTAAAGAAACATGAAATCAATTACCCGGTTCATGATTTGGAGTTGGGAGCAGTGGTCTTCGCTTTGAAGGTCTGGAGGCATTACCTATATGGCGTACACTGCGAGATCTTTTCCGATCACAAGAACTTGAAGTATGTCCACACTCAGAAGGAGTTGAACCTGAGACAACGGCGGTGGTTGGAATTTCTATGCGACTATGAGTTCACCATGAACTACCACCCCGGGAAAGCGAACTCGGTAGCCGATGCCTTGAGTAGAAAAGCGCCAGGCTCTAGCCCAGAGTCTCAGTTGATGAGTATGGAGTTGGCTCGGATGATCGAGGAGATGGAAATTACTCTAGTATTCAAGGCTCCTTCGACAGAGTATGCGGAGTATTTGGCCAACATGAGCATAGTTTGTGATATCCGAGACCGGATTCGGGTGGAGCAAGGAATGGATGCGGCCTTGGCCCCGGCAATCAAGGCAATTGAAGATGGGACCACCGATGAGTACACACTCAAAGACGGCCTCGTTTATTTTCGTGGCCGACTCTATATTCCCAAGGGCGGCAAAATTCGGGAGGATATCTTGAGAGAGGCACATTCCTCTCAATATTCAGTGCACCCGGGTATTGTTAAGATGTACGCCGGATTGCGAAAGACCATGTGTTGGCCGGGAATGAAGAAGGATGTTCGCTATTATGTTACACATTGCGAAGCTTACCAAAGAGTGAAGGCTGAATGCAGGAGTCCCGGTGGTTTGTTGCAGTCGCTGCCCATCCCCGAATGGAAGTTCGAGGATATCTTCATGGACTTTGTTCATGGGTTACCCCGTTCCCGCTCTGGGAATGATTCAGTGTGGGTTATTGTTGATCGACTGACAAAGGTGGCCCGGTTCATTCCAATGAAGAAGGAAACACACGTGGATGTTTTGGTATGCCTTTTTGTGGAGCAATTTGTACGGTATCATGACGTGCCCAAGACAATTATTTCGGATCGGGATGGTCGATTTACATCCAATGAGTAGAAGGCGGTACAGGCGTATTTGGGCTCGCACCTAACCTTTAGTACTGCATTCCACCCACAGACGGACGGGCAGTCTGAAAGGACCATCAGGACACTGGAAGATTTATTGAGGTTATGTGTGCTGGACAGAGGAGAGCCATAGGAAAGGCTCTTGCCACTAGTGGAATTCTCCTATAATAATAGCCATCAGGCGAGCATCGGCATGGCGCCCCATGAAGCCCTTTACGGAAGAAGGTGCAGGACTCCCTTGTCTTGGGTGCAAGATGAAGATCTGAAGGCATTGGGAAACGAATACATAGATGATACTGATGCGGCGGTCAAATTGATACGAGATCGCATGTTGGAGGCTCAAAGTCGACAGGCGAAATATTACAATAAAAAGCACCGGATGGTGGAGTTCCAAGTGGGAGAAAAAGTGTTTCTCAAGATTCGGCCGATGCATGGTGTGTCGCGGGTACGTGGGGTGAAAAAGCTCAGCCCAAGGTATGTTGGGCCTTATACTATACTAGAAAGGATCGACCTGTTGGCCTATCGGTTGGAGTTACCACCAGAACTAGAAAATCTCCACGACGTGTTCCATGTGTCGTCGCTTCGAAAAGCATTGTTGCGGCCCGACCAGTATATTCCCACTACTGATGGTGCAGTGGCATCAGATAGGTCTGTGCGACTAGAGCCGGTGTGGATTGTTGACAGCGAGACAAGAATTTTACGCCGCAAAAGTGTTCCCTTAGTGAAGGTGCTATGGTTGAATCATGGGAAGGAGGA
Source organism: Platanthera guangdongensis (assembly GCA_039583875.1). Classification (NCBI taxonomy): domain Eukaryota; kingdom Viridiplantae; phylum Streptophyta; class Magnoliopsida; order Asparagales; family Orchidaceae; genus Platanthera; species Platanthera guangdongensis. The sequence continues at coordinate 179,240,479 of CM077166.1, read as the reverse complement.
GTACACATGGGAGCCAATGGATTTAATGCAGCAACGCTACCCGGAGTTGTTTGCTCAAGGTAATCTTATTTAAAAGCATATGTTGAATTTCCTGTTATGCTCTTCTCCCTACAGCCTAAGCCTGATTTCGGGGACGAAATCTTTATTTTGTTTATAGGATTTGTAACGTCCCGAATCGCTCTAGGCCCCTAGTGTGTGTGTTTTTGAGTCAGGAGGGTTGACTCGAGTCCTGAGAAGTGTAGGGAATTGGACTGCACTTGTGGAGAAGTGGAGAAATCAGTGTAAAAAGAGACGGGTAGTGACACGGGTAGTGACACGGGTAGTGACACGGGTAGTGACACAGGTAGTGACACGGGTAGCGATACGGGCGTGTCCCTACCCGTGTGCGTCGAGTTGAGCTCGACGAGCCGTGTCGAGACTGACGAGCTGTGTCGACACCAAGTGACACGGGTAGTGACACGGCCGTGTCCCTACCCGTGTGCGTCGAGTTGAGCTCAACGAGGCGTGTCGAGATCGTCGAACTGTGTCGACACCAAGTGACACGGGTAGTGACACGGGCGTGTCCCTACCCGTGTGCGTCGAGTTGAGCTCGACGAGGCGTGTCGAGATGCAACCCGAGAAGGACACGACCCAGGACACGGCCAGGCACACGGCCGTGTCATGTGGACACGGGTCGGGACACGGGCGTGTCCCTACCCGTGTCAAGTATTGAACCGACATGGAAACTGTCGTTGCCGCTTCGCTAGGAAGGACACGGGTAAGGACACGGCCGTGTCCCTACCCGTGTCACTTTTATATATATGGGGGACAGAAAACCCTAGCCGTTTTCATGTTCATTTCATCCCCTAATTCCTGTGAGAACTCCTGGTGAGAGGGAAACTGCTGGAGCAAGTTCTACCGAAGGAGATCCGCCATCGCCGTGAAAGAGAAGATGCCGCCAAGGAGAACTACGAGATCCATGGCCGGAAATGGTGGTACCGCTGGTGCCAATATGAGTTTCCTACCCTCTCCCTTGGTGCTAGATCTATAGTTATTTTCCTAGGAGAGACATCGACTCAAGAGAGTCTTGATGGTGAGGAGGAATTTTCTAGGAAAGGCCATGCTAAGACTTGTGTCTTAGGTTTTAGATCTCTTCAACCACGCTCTTCTTCAATGTGATGATAAGGGATGGTTTCGTGAAGGGTTTTGGCCTCTTGAGGGTGAATAAGGGAGGAGGTTTTCTGGAATGATTTGGGAAGAATCGCCTTGAGGAGGAAGATGAACCGATGCCGTTCATTCCACCTTAAGATGCGTGCAGAATCTGTATTCTGCGCGCAGCGAACTTCGTGGCAATTTTTATGTATGCTATGGCCAGATTTGGGCTTTCATCTTAACATGAAAGTTGAAGCCCTTGAAAATACCTTTCCAACGAATGGTTGCACGACTTATGGCGAAGTCTGTAGCCACAGGAAAGTCTAAACGAAAATGGTGTTCAATAAATCTTGTATGCAGAAACTGTGTTCTGTACGCAGCGGACTTCAAGTCCGATTTCAAATAGGATAATGTCAAATCTGGGTTGAGGTCTGAATACGAGAGTTGTAGATCTCAGAAAGACCTTTCCATCGTGGGGTTACACGTCTTCACCGGATTCCCATAGCTTCGGGAATCTCCAGTCGAAGTTGCTGTCCAGATTCAGCCTGCACCTAAATTCTGGGTTTAATGGAAAATGGATTTTGATTCGGTGGAATTAATAATGCAAGATACTTGGCTTGGATGAATGATTAATCAATTGTTGCAGATTTCATATTATCAAATTGAGAAACAATATTATTTAAACGAACTAAATTGGTAGGAATTGAAAGATTGATAATTGTGCACTTCATGTTTATATTATGACATTATCAAATGAAAAGTGAGATAGATCTTTATATGCGCATCATGTTTATATTACATTGTCATCATTTGGAAAGTCATATAGATGAATAGATTATGATCATGGACATGTTTGATTAATGAAATGAGTCTTGTAGTCCAATACTTAGAGAGTCGTCTCCCTACGGGTAGTATTGTGAAGGGATGTAAGTGCGGTGTTGACCGTCACTTGTTTTGGTTGTATTAAGATAAGGTGTGGATGGATGGTTGGGCTGTGTCCTCGTGTTTACTTCCGAGGCCCCTTCCATGATATGTTGCTGTGGTATTTGCATGTGGTGTGAGTCGACACGCGGTGTCGTAATCCTGGGTTAAGGATAGTGTGGCAGGTCTACGGGCTCGCCAGTCGTCACACCGACGGGAGTTGGCAGTTAGACTTGGTCGGTTTGGGCTGTGTCCTCGGTGTTCACGTCCCGAGGCCCCTCCGGCCATGTGAACGGTTGGGCTGTGTCCTCGTGCTTTCTTCCGAGGCCCCTTCCGGGTCACACAAGGCCAGTTCGGGCTGTGTTCTTGGTGCACATCTACCCAAGACCCCGCTGGGCCATAGTACGCATGGGCTCCGCTGTTGTGTTCTTAGCGTTGAGCCGTACGGAGGCCTAGGTGAAGTAGTGTGATACCCGCCTAGTAGTAAAAGTGCCCGTTCTACTGTCACCGCCTGGCCACGGCGGCTGATGCCTGAGAGGTTAGCTACCTGCTCGAAAAGTGGGAACTATAGTCTGTGTCGACATAGCAATTGCATGGGTGTGCATGGGTGAGTCATTGCATAGCATTCATAACATTTCATACATTGCACAACAAGATCCTCATCGTATAAGTTTGTATGGGCACTCCTATACGATGAGTTACTTTATGTAACCCGACCCTTAACTTATAAGTTTGTATGAGCATTCTTATAAGTTAAGTTACTTTCCTGCTGTAGATTTCCTTACACCTATTGATATATGATGTTAGCTTGTAGAACTGCTAGATTATACATTATATTCATGTACCTTGCCACCTGCTTATACTCCTTTACTTGCATACATGTTATATACTATACTCTTGTTCCTTTTCTCCGCCCGGTGCCGAGGAGTCGCCGGGGGAGCGGATGTGAAACCACTTAGTTGTTTCGACTAACGGTTGCTACGTCTACCTTTTTAGGAGGTCACGCCGCAGGTAGAGCAGCCGCAGACTACGCAACAGGACAGCCAGGCCAGGACGACAGGGCCTGATGTGACGGTGCCGTCGATACCGTCGGTTACTGATGTTAGTATTTTGATTACTCTGATGTAGCCCGTTTGGGCAATGATTAGCTGTACTCTGATATTTTGTAGAAGCATGTTTAGCTTCTCATTATTGATGTTTTGGACATTATATATTACTTAGTGTGGATTTTGACTTCTCTTGCTTATTTATTTGGTTGGGTTGGCATTTATATTGATATGGTTGTAGCCGGCGGAATAGGCGTCTTGTGGTACAGGTTAGCCCGTGTGCTAATGCTACCGCAAGGCGGCTGTTCCGGGCATAAGACTCCCCCTTCGTGCCGTGTTTTGGGATCCGGGAGGGGGGGAGTTTTACATTTTAAACTATAGCCGTTACTGGCATCTTGATGTAGGGAAGGATGTGTACCATGCGATCTATGCTAACTCGAGTGAGTGGACACGTGAGTGTTATATGTAAATGCACAAAATCTGATCGACAATAATTTCAAATGAGATTCACAACCATGCAAGAAATAATATTGGCAGAAATAAATTCTATTAGGGCGTTCAAGCAAGGCTTTCCTCCAAACGGAGGGCCAAATTAAGCGCGTCACAAATGGTTCATTCCTGCAATCAAAATTCGTTACGAGGCAAAATTCCATAAATAAATATTTAAGCAAATATAAAGAGTCCAAGCAATATCCAAGCACTGAAAACTAGAAATCCATACAACAAATAACACACAAACAAAGGAATGTCCGAGGCGGGAAAGATCCGACGATTTTGAAGATAGATTCGGTGAACGTGTCAGAACGGTGGATGTCCACAGTGGAGAAGGGTTGAGATGGGCTGAAAGTGGATAGATCCGGTAACTTGATGACAGATCCGGGCTACGGGGAGGTGATGTGTAAGTAGTGGGCGTAGATTGGGGGAGGGTATCACTAGATCAAAGTAGATCTAGGGTTTTCGGAGTGGGTATGGGTGGGTCCACGAAGGGGAAGAGGAAGGAGGGGGCGGCTAGGGCAAGAGAGGCCCTAGAGAGGGTCGGTTCGGGGTAGGGAAGGGGTGGTAGGGGGGCTGGAGGCCAGCGGCTAGAGTTGGGGCTCGGGAAAGGGCGGCGGCCTGTAGCGGCTTGGGGAAAGGAGCGGGGCAGCGGGTTTGCTAGGGAGAGGGGGTCGGCTGTATGGAGGCAACAGGCCGGGGGGTTTGGGGGCTGGGTGAGCGATGTACGATGGCCGGAAAGGGGAGATTGAGAGGGAAAATAATGGAGGGGGGTAGGGTTTACCTTGGGGGCGAAGTTCCACCGCTAAGAGTCAACACCTAGGGCTCCACGACGTCGGCACCGTGGCTTGATCGCGAAATTTCGGGAATAACTTTCTCCAAAACCAGCAATGCCTCTCCAAGCCTCTAACACTCCTATTTATAATATTCTAAACATTAGGGCAACCTGGGATCGACGGCTATGATTAGCCGAAGCGTCCACGTGTCAAATCTTAATGGTTGCTAAGTGATATATTGTTGAATATACATCAAAGTAATTCATCTAACTAACTTGTGTGAAACCTTTATCTATCAGGCATGTTTTATACTTAGCTACGCTACCATCATGATTGAGTTTCTTTTTTAGAACCACTTACATCTTATAGTTTTAGCCCCTTTTGGCTTGTTAACTAGCGTCCAGGTATTGTTCTGAATTAGAGAGTTCATCTTTTTATCTATGGCTTCTTTCCAGAGTAGTGAATCCCTTAATCTCATCGTTTCCTTATAGGTCGATGGATCAGCCTCGATATGGTAAGTGACAAAATCACTACCGAAAGTTCTGAGAGTTCTTTCTCTCACCGAAGTCCTTATAGACTCTAGACCACTATTATCTACTGAAATTGAATAGGAGGTGCTCGGTACTGATTCAGGATTTTCCTCAGTAATAATTGCTTGCATACCTGGGAGTGACAAGTTCTTATATTTAAGAAATTTATCCTCAAAGAACACTATGTCCCTTGATTTTATAATGATGTTATTAGAAATATCTAAGAATCTATCTATAGCACTATCCTCTTCACAACCTAAGTAGACACAGGTGTTGGTCCTATGTCCAAGCTTAGACCATCTAGGGTCGGAAACCCTAATATAGGCTATACAGCCCCAGGTCTTAAGTCTAGTTATAGATGGGGGTCTCTTAAACCAAACCTCGTAGGGTGTAATCCCTAACTTAGCATGAGAGACTTTGTTCAGAATATGGTTTGCAGTTAAAACTGTTTCTCTCCAATATGCAGTAGGCATTCCAACAGTGAGGAGCATAGAATTCAACATCTCTGTTAACGTTCTATTTTTTTCTCTCGGCTATACCATTCGATTGGGGTGAGTAAGGAGTAGTGGTTCCTGCTATGATGCCTTGAGAGACAAGGAAACATCTAAACTCACTAGACACGTATTCTCTTCCTCTATCACTTTTAAACCTCTTTATCTTCATGTATAGTTAGTTTTCTACCCTGATTTTGAAAAGACAGAACTTTACAAATACTTCATCTTTAGTTTTAAGAATGTAGATGTGACAGAACCTAGAGCAATCATCTATGAATGTGATCATATACTTCCTTCCTCCTCTAGTGACAAAACTTTTAAAGTCACATATATCATAATGTATAAGCTCTAGAGGTGTTGTGCTCCTAGTAACTGCACTAAAAGATTTTCTAGTGATCTTAGTCTGAGCACACACTTCACATTTCTCAGGTTGAATTTTAGTGTCTAATGTGATATGGTGAGTTCTAGCTATTTGGAACATGTTTCTATAGTTCACGTGTCCTAGTCTCTCATGTAAAGTCTTAGGGCTAACTAAGTTTGTTTGAACTTGTTAAATTATTTCGTTTGCTAGACATAGACAGTACACCCTATTTTGGACATATGCACATCCAAAATAGTGAGAGTTAACTGACAATGTTACTATACCGCTATAAAAAGTAAATGATATATCAATATTACATAACAAACTGATAGACACTAAATTAGCAGCTAATGAAGGAATGAATTTAACGTTCTTTAAAGTTAAAGTCTTACCTGAGGATGGTAGTAGAGTTGCTTTCTCCACCTTCAGCACGTCAGCTGTCTCACCATTTTCCACCATCACAGACTCTCTTATAGTAGTGAGCCCTGTCATCAGATTAGCATTGTTATAAATGTGGAACGTTGCTCCCGAATCTAGGTACCACTCATTGCTGGCCTTCGTATTTCCGACCATAACAATAAAGTCAGAAGGCTCAGCAAGGCTAACCATATTAGCCTGGTTGCCTTCTTGTGGTGCTCTGGTTCTTTCCCTTTTAGGGAGTTTGCAATCAGATGCACTATATCCCGACTTGTTGCAGTTGAAACATTTACCCTTAAAATTTTTTATCTTTTTACTTGAGCCTGCAACCTGTGAATTATTGTAGGGAAGTTTGGTCTTTCTTGGAGGGGGCGCACGTTTAGAACTTAAAATCATGTTAGCCACATCTTTCTGCTTGCTAACCATTTCTAAAGCGTGCCTTCTCCTGTTTTCATTCGCAATGCGTATAAAATGCTTGAGGTCATTCAGACCAACTTGCATCTTCTTGCGGTACATTTCAGTTTTGAAATTGCACCACGTGGAGGACAACTTATAGACAATTATGCCCACAACCAAATTATCAGGCAGAGAAATGTTTTCACTATGCAAGGAATCAACTAAGTTTTCAAAAATAGATACCAGAGGGAGAATGGATTTCTCCTCGTCGAATGTGAATGAATGAAACTTGTCCACCAGTTGTGTCTTTGACATGTACTCCTCCCGCCTGAAGTGCTCCTCCAGAGCCTCCCGGATCTCCTTGGCAGACTTTTATCTTGATGTACGTCTTGGCCAGGCTAGAAGAAAAACATTTCAGCAGATAATCTCTGCAGAAGTTTTTTTCAGCAATCCACTGAGCTTCGTCATCAATCCCCATAACATCAGCACGAGCAGACTGAGTAGTGTAGAACACGTTCAGATACTTCATCCCAAACAGGGTATTCAGCTTCCAGTCATTGAACTCTGTAGCAGTGAACTTTTCTAACTTGAGCATCGACACCGGAGATGAGAAGTTGCTTCCTTCAATCATTGTAATGACAACAGGCACACGATGCCAAAAAAATAGGTCCACTCAACACCAAATAGGTTCACACAGTGCCTGGAGCAACATTCAAAGCCAGAACAGGTCCACATGACGACTGACAGAAGTCCATTCGATGTCTGGAAACAACACTCAACGCTAGAAAACACTCAAAGCCAGAGAAGGCCACTCGATGCCAAACAGGCCACTCGACGCCAGAGAAGGCCACTCGATGCCTGGAGGCTGGACTCAATGCCTGGAGTCTGGATTCAACTCCTGGAGTCTAGACTCAACGCTTGGGGCTGGAGTCAATGCCTGGAGTCTGCACTTAATGCTTGGACGTTGAAGGCTGACTCAACGCCTGAAGGCTGGGGGCTGACTCAAAGCTTGGAGGCTAGGGTCTGACTCAACGCTTGGAGGCGGGGGGGGGGGGGGGGGGGGGGGGCTGACTCAACACTTGAGTCAAAGTTAGAGTTAGGGTTAGATCCCTCCTCCCCAAAACAGCGACTCGACCAGACTTTTCCACCTTCACAGGAGCAAAGAAGAGATGACGGCGGGAGATAGATCTAGATCTCTAATGAAGACGGATTGCTGATAGTGACATGATTTCCCTTACCACAGCAGCGGCGACGTCAGAGAACGACAGTGAGCTTTCCTGATTCCTTCAATCGATCGAAACCAACGGCAATTCCAACGAACTTGCCCTTTTTCCCTGATCAATCGGCGAGAAGAAACAGCGAAACTCCAAAACCAGCCGTGTTTTCTTCTTGGAGATCGACGATGCCTTGTGAAGAAACAAAGACCAGACTTTTCTGATTTTTAGCGGCAGACGGGATTTGCGACTAACTCCAGAAAAGCAGCGACGAGAACTTTTCCTTCCTGCAGTTAGCGAGCCAAATAGAAGATGAGCGATGGAGCAGTTACTTCGAGAATGATAGTGTCGCTCGAAGCATCCAAATGGTGATCAAAGTGGAATCCCCCTAGCCGTTGCCCCTAGGTGGGTGTAAATAGACAAACCCTAGGAGGTACTACATGTATCAGATATCTGTTTATCCGAACCGACCCGTTAAGCCTCCAAATCCGATATTTGTCCAAATATACATTAATAACTATTGTTCTACCATCACAAACCCAAACAAAGCTTTAACCTCTCGAAGTGTCCTCCTAAACCCCGGCGGGCCTCTACAAGCCCAGTCTCTAAGTGGCCTCTATCTGGACGGCCTTTCTTTGAGGTCGGTGCTCAGGCTCTGCACGACCGACCTCCCCCGATCGGCCTCCTTAAGGCCGGCAGCCGCCAGGTCGGCCTCCCCCGGTCGACTGCCCGGTCGGCCCTCTCTAGCCAAGTCTCCCGGGTCGGCATCCTCTCGACCACCACCATCTGATCGCCCTCCCACAATCGTCGTCATCCATTACGCGGGTAACCACTCACGTAGCCACTGACATAACCACCGATAGTGGTGGGTGCAAATGGACAAAACAGGAGCGGTCTGCGAATAGCAAAATTATAAAATAAATACGTGGCATACGATCCGCAATTAGTATTTTTGATTGTTACGATCTGCGGATAGGCGCGTAACTACTGTAACCACCTATGAGGCCCAAAAATATGACCACAAACCTTCTCTCATTTCTAATTTTCTCTTTTTAGTCTTCTCCTCCTATATGTCAGAGCGCTGCTGAAATCCTCCTACGAGTCGCCTCTCTACAAGTGCTTTAAAAATTTGTCTAAGTCACGACGCTCCATTATGCAAGGTATTCAGCTGACTGCATCAAGAATTCTTCTACGTGTGTGACATTTTGCAAGTCTTCCTCAACGTTTTACTTGCATGCCCCGCTCTCGCATCCAAATGACGGCCAAAAGTGCACGACACCCCAGAAGGAGTCGAATATTAAGTTTAGCTAGTGGCGATCTGCCGCCCTCCGAATATCCTTCTGATTCTCTCATCTCCAAGCTGTACCGAGTAGCGACCCGTAACTCTCAATTTCTCCAATATCTTGTAAACCACTACAAATATTGAAGTTTGACCGGCACAGCACCGGTCACGTACTTTTTTACCTAGTTTATGGTTTTTCCACATTAAAAATCGTCTTGAACATTTTTCTATTTACTCTGTGATTGTTTGTGCGCTAGACCGCTCTACAGGCTAAGGCAACCAAATTTAATGTAGTATACCCGGATCCTCGAATGACCAGTAACAAAGTTTTTTTGTAAATTTTTAATTAATAAAATCATTTATCAATATTTAAAATAATTGAAAAATAATGTTACAGTTTAAAATGATTTGCTAGTAACAAAATGATTTTTAAATAATCATTTTAAATTTTTATAATTTGCTATTAACAACAATTTGACAGAAGCGAAAATGTGTTTGATAATAACTTAGTCCCAAATAAAATCACTCCGAATACCTTATAAGGGAAGTGAATTTATTAATTATAAATGTTCAAAAAAAAATAATAATGGCGTGGAGTATACAAATATATTTCTGCTTTGTGTGACCCTTTACCAAACTCAGCGAAAACCCCACTCCAACAGAAGCCAGCCAAACACCTTCTTCTCCCTCTACTTCTTCAAGACGGAGTATACAAATATATTTCTGCTTTGTGTGACCCTTTACCAAACTCAGCGAAAACCCCACTCCAACAGAAGCCAGCCAAACACCTTCTTCTCCCTCTACTTCTTCAAGACACCGGACCTTGCATTAAGAGAAATCTCGCACACCCTTCTTCTTCTTCTGATTTCCCCTCTCGTCTTCAAGGCACTTCCCTTCCCGTATTGATCCTGCTTCCAAAGTTTTCCTTCACTTCGTTGTTCAGTTGGAAATTGATGATCTTTATCTGGAGGGAGAAGAAACGAGATGAGGAGGACTATTTGGTTTCTTGCTTTTGCTCTAACCTGTCTTCTTGTCTTGAGGACTGGTGCAAATGAAATTCAGGGGAGCCGAAGAACAGAGAGGATATCAGGTGTGCTCTTTTCTTCATCTAACTGTTGACATGCGTATATTTTTTGGGGTTTCTATGTTGTTATTTGGTGGAATTGATTTTATTTTCTTCCTTTTTGTGGATCTCGACTAGTTTGATTTGGATTCCCATTGTTGATTTGGACATGATTGATGACTTATGGGTTTCTTGTGCCAGTGTGGAAGGAAAATACTAGCTTTTCTGGATTCAGTTGACCACTTTTAGTTTTTTTTTTTAAATTTCATGATTATTTCATGATGGGAGTTTGCTTTAGTTGAGGGGTTGTTTTGGGTGATTGCTGTCCTTTTTTTTAGAACAAACTTCAGTTGAACTGGAACTTGGAATGTCAACTTAGGGCTCCCATCAGTATTAATTGTATTAGGTTAATGCAGTTGGGAGCATGCATGATTTTTGTTTGCTTTTCTAGGGCTTCAGTTTGAACTTGTGTTCTCTTGGAGGCCCCTTTGAGATTGTTACATTCCTACCACAGAATCAACTACCAGATCTCACAGATTCAAGCACCAGAAGATTACAGAATAGGAAGACAATCTTTATTGTTGTGATACTAGTAACAAGATGCAATCATCAAGAACAAAAAAAAAACATAGCAATCCTAAGGGACAAAATCCCTGAACAGATTACTAGCTAACCCCACTCCCGTGAGCTGAGCTGGAGAAGAACACGAACAGTCTAGATTTTTCATACCACGCTCCTTATCCCGCCTCTTATTTATAGTATTTGAAAAGACACAAAATGACCAACATGGCCCTCCTCAATAACAAAAATTACGCGTTTACCGCCTTCAATATTACCCTCCCAAAACCTTCATGTATCAGAGATGGATCTGATGAGTGTCACTTAATGGTTTCGTGAGCATCGTGCTAGTCATAATTCTTATTCTCATTAGGGCAAACGATACATGGCTATTTATAGCCTACATTAGTTCTAATATTACCGCACTCCTCCTCAAGATGGGCAAAAGATATTCACTAAGCCCATTTTGTTATAACCCCTGACCATATCCTCTTAATTGACTCACTTGGTCAAGCAATCTGCAACCTGACCCTTAGTCGAGACGTGACTCAACTCCAGTAAACCACTATCAAGTTTTTCCTTGATGAAAAATCTACCAATCTCTATATTCTTAATTTCATCGTGTTGGACTTGATTATTTCCAATACTGATGGCTGACTGACTGTCACACCACAACTTCATTAAGAATCTCCTTGTCAAAAAATTCAGAGTGTGTTTTTTCGAGTATCCTTATCAAAATACTCTAGCATCTGTAAAGGAACAATGGATAGTGGATACCTACCTGTGATAGAAGAGAGGATGTATTCAAGTTTAAGGGGAACCTATATAATATTTTTTTGTATTTTGAATTGCCCTTTCTGTTTTTTGTTTTCGTAATTATTTTGTCTCTCTATTACTGTTTGTGATAATTTGTGAATTGTGATTGAATTTGTGATTATCTGTGGTTACATTATAAAATGCTCTATTCACCCCCTCTAGAGTAATTAGAAGAAGGTTCTCTTAATCCATTCCGTACTTTTAATTGGTATCAAAGCGAGGTTAATAATTAAAAGTTTAGCAACTTGATTAATCAAGATTCTTGATTCAGAGAATTATTCTCATTACTTAATAATCATGTGTTCTGCACAAATTAGAGATCATGTCACAGCAAGGCCTCCAATGTGTAACTTGGATAAGTTTTCATTATGAAGCTCTAGTATAAAATTATATTTGAACTCTATTAATGAAGCTATCTTTGATTATATTATTACAAGTCCTTAAATTCCATCCAAGGTTGATTCCAGTGGAAAGGAGATTCTAAAACTTAAAAGGAAAATAGTGTGGAGGAGATAAGAAGGCTAGGTCATATGATGCTAAAACAATGAATATATTGGAATCAACTGTGACCGATGAGATTTACAAATTAGTGGTAAATTGCAAAATTGCTAAAGAAATATGGGACTCCTTGATAAAATTGTTGAAGTGCAGATGAAAGAAAGAATGAGAGATCACTGCTTATCACTCAATATGAAAATTTCTAGAAGAATCAAGATGAAAGTGTATCTGACATGTATACAATATTAAGTTTAATTATCAGTGAACTAAGAGGGTTGGACAAAAAAAATTAAGTAACTGAAGTCAAGGACAAATTGATCATATGCTTCCCAAGCTAATGAGATTCCAGAATATAAGTTATAAGAGAGTCCAGATGCCACAGAAATTATAACATATGCACTTTGGGAAAATTAAAGTCTTATGTGATGCTCCTCAAAACTAAAGGAAAAAGTGAATTGAAAGAAAAAAATAAGCCTGATCAAAAGAGCAAAGGAAAGAAGAAAGACAATAACTATTGCTAAGTTTTGAAGTAAAACAGGCTCAAAAAACTCCTCAAGTTTAGAAAGTAAAGTAGAAAGTTCAAAAAAGTGAAGCATAAATTCTAGAGAACAAATGTCTAATGACATTAGATCTTTCTTTTGAGGAAGATGAGGTAATCAATGTTGAGAATTTTGATTTTATTTCAGAAGAACTTAAGACAACTTTTCTAGTTTCTGCCAAAATCAACGTGTAGCAACAAGAAAAATCATTATCCTTTTCGCGGAGAACTCTTCTTATGCAATTGAAAATGCTAATCTGAGTGAAAAACCACTCAAAAGAAGTGCTCTATCAGTTAAAAGTAGAAATTGTATTTCTAAAAAAGGAATTTAATGAAGTTTTTCTGAAAAATATGAAACTAACAAATGAATTAAGAAAAGATAAAGAATTTGAAGATAGTTTAAATGAAAAGAGTCAACAATTAAATAAATATCTTAAAGTCTAGCGATTAGATTTAAGAATTTGGGTTTAGGTGGTGTCACCTTAAATAATAATTTTAATAATGATCCTGTCTAGAAGAGGCCTGTGATTTTTGTAAGCGAAAAAAGAAAGAATGTAACTGATGAAATTCAATTAGATATGTGACACCTCTCCACTCAACCATAGTGGCCTTTTAGCGAGCATGTTACAGAGTTGCAGCCCGAGCACCCCAAAGCCTCTCCGCGTCTGTTTCTCGGCCGCGGCGCGTTGTTGAGGCCGGGTCTCGAACCCGCAACCTCCTTGATAAGGAGCCTTCAAACCACTATGGTTGAGTGGAGAGGTGTTACAAGGAGGTTGCCGGTTCGGGACCCGGCCTCAACAACGCGTCACGGCCGAGAAACAGGCGCGGAGAGGCTTTGGGGTGCTCGGGCTGCAGCCCTGTAACATGCTCGCTAAGAGGCCACTATGGTTGAGTGGAGAGGTGTTACAAGATATTTCTTCCACTTATTTAGACCAAAGACCTAACTTAATATCAAAGAAAAACAAAAGAAAGAAGAAGACTAAACAAGCCCCTATTGTGCCTCCTACTCAGAAGAGAATTCTAGACAAACCACATCTTCATAAATTGTCTCAGATTTATACTCTAAGAACTACTCAACATACACTGACTAAATTTTGACATTTGGGTGAGCATGCAGCGACTTCTTGTTGCATGTCTAGCAGAATGGAATCTGAAAAATACAATTTCTTACCCACTCACCTCCCTTCTTTTGTTTCTGTCAAAAGAAGAATTAAATATAATAAGTTTGAATGTTTTTGTTGCAATAAAGTAGGACACTTCATGAGAGATTACTGGTATAATCAATCAACTCACCCTCATACTGCTTCCTGCTTCAGAAAACCTAATTTTCTTGTTTAATAAAACTTCTCAAGAAAACTATGGACCCAAGTCATTCTGTGTTCAACTTAACATGAAGATAGTGGATGCTCCAGACATACAACTAGAGACAGAGTCGTTTGAAAAAGTATGTACCCAAAGAGGGTCCTAAAGTAATATTTGGTGACTCTAATTGTGGCCAAACAAAAAGTTCTTAATGGTAGCTTATGTAGAAGGGTTGAAGTATAATTTGATTAGTATTAGTCAATTGTGTAAAAAGGTATAAGGTAATGTTCACACATGATATGCACCTGATAATCAATAATGACTAAAGATTTATTGTGCTTTGAGGTTGTAGAAAATGTAATATCTATTTAGTTGATTTTATTTCAAATAATTTTGAGGTGTGTTTATTTAACTCTTCTATATCAAATTCTGAAGTATGATATAGAAAACTAGCACATCTAAATTGTTAGAGAAGCCAATTTGAAAAGGTCCATTATGTATTTTTATTATTATCTCTCTCTTCTCTTTAGTCTCACATCATGTATAGGACCTTTTCCTCTCTTTCTCCATCCTATAAATATGTATTCATTCTTTGTATTTGATACAAGTGAACATATATACAAGGTTCGGTTTTCCTTCTCTACATGGTATCAGAGGGAGGTTAACCGGCCTCTTGCGGACTCCCCTTCTCTGTCCGCCTCTGTTGATCTCCTGCGGTCTGCTTGTCTACCCGCTTCCTCTTCAGCAGCCTGCTCTCAGCGGCATGCCTTCAGCGGCCTGCCCTCAACGACCTGCCCTCAGCGGCCTGCCTTCAGCGGCCTGCCTTCAGCGGTCTGTTCTTCCGCGGACTGCTCTTCAACGGCCTGCTCTTCAGCGGCCTGCTCTTTAGCGGCCTGATCGTTTGCCCGCTTCTATTTCGCGGCCTGCTACTCTGCTTCCGCTTTCTCTTCCTCCCGTGGTTCCACCCCTCCCTCTGGCCTCTTATAGATTTTTCTCTCCCTGATCCGTGGGGCCCACTTCTCCCTCAGTTCTCTACAGACCGTTGTCTCTCGGCTGTCCGCTGCGAGTTCCTGCTGTTCTCCCTGCGGGCTCTTTTTCAGTTCGCTACGGGCTCCCTGCTCGCACTGTTCTCGGTCGCCGCGATTATTCATCTGGTGGCCTGCTCCTCGCTCGCCGCGACCTATTCCAGCTCGCCGCGACCTGCCTTCTCTTTTCGCTTGAGTCTTTCTACTCGCGGTTTCTTCTCCCTGTCCGCTCGCTTTCCTCTTGCGGCCTCTTCTTTTCTCAGACCGCTGCTGTGCTTAGCCAGACCGTGCGGGCTGTTCCCTTCCCGCATTTTGGTCGCGGTCTTCTCCTGCCCTTCCTATCCGCGCGGCTTTTCTCTGTCCGCTGCGGTCTTCTTTTCCTGTCCACTGACATTTCTTTCAGCCGAGCTCCGCCTTTGGTCGCGGCCTTCTCCTGCCGCTGGTGTCTTCACATCTTGACCAGGCGGTCTCCGCTCTCGTCGCGCGGTCTCCTCTGTTGCCAGACTGCTCTCCTAGCCGCTGCTAGTCTTTATGACATCTTCTGCTGACTCTACCGGAACGGCGGTTCCTCCTGCAAACCGCCCGGCCTCTATTCCAGAAGTACGTGATGAGCTCCGTATTATCACTATCTCTCTGACGGTTAATAAGAATTTTGTGGAATGGGTGCACTCTGTTCGCCGGGTCCTGCAATCCAAAGGGTTTCTTCATCACTTGACCTAGGCCGTTACCGGTACTCCTACTGACGTCTGGTTACGCAACGATGGACATGTGCAGACTTGGCTCCTTAATTCTCTTGATGGAAAATCTTATCGCCTGACCATGTACCACGAGACGGCCAAGGGCATGTGGGACGGGCTCCATACTCTCTACTCCGGCAAGGATAGTCTCCACCATTTGTATGACATTATCACTGCCCTTCAGGCCCTTGATAGTGGTGGCGCGATCGATCTGACCTCCTTTGTTGCCCAGGCCCGGTCTCTGGTCGAAGCTTGGATCCAACATCATCCTCCTACTTTATACCTTGCTGCCCAACATGCCCAGAAGGAAGTTGTTGGTATCGCCATGATGATGGCTCGGGTCCCATCTCACATTCACAGTGTACGAGCTCAAGTCCTCTCCTCTACTGTTACCACGTCCTTCTCAGATATGTGCTCGATGCTCCTCAAGTTCTCCCCGCCTTCGGATTTGTCTGAACCTCCTTCTCCGGCTCTTGTACAGCAGGCCCCTGCACCTTTACTGTCTCTCACTCCTTCAGCTCGTGGGGGCCGTTCTGATTCTCGCGGGCGTGGTCGGGGTGGCCGTCCTCGGCCTAAGTGCTCTTTCTGCGGCAACGACGGGCATCTTGAAGCCACGTGTTATCACAAGCATGGTCGTCCTCCTCGTCCACATGCCTCTGTTGCTGCCACCGACTCCTCTCCCACTCGTACTGACCTCGACGAGGTTCTCCTTCAGCTCCATCATCTTCATGGCCTGCTCAGCCGCCCACCGGCCTCGGTTGCCTGCGCTGCCTCCCTCTCCAATGAAGGTATCGTCTGCCTCTCCACTGGCCCGCGCTGGATCCTCGATTCTGGTGCCACTCATCACATCACCTCTGTTCGCCCGCCTCAGTACTTGTCTTCTCCTCACCCGAAGTACATTACTGTGGCCAATGGGGCTGTCGTCCCTGTCTCTGGCTGTGTTTGTATTCCTCTCGCCTCCTCCCTCCTCTTGCGCTCGGCTCTTCATGTTCCGGGCTCTCCTTTCAACTTACTTTCCGTTGGTCGCCTTACTACTGATTTAAATTGCTCTGTGACCTTTACTGCTTCTTCTTTTCTGATACAAGATCAACAGACGCGGACTATCATTGGTAGGGGGCGACTGCAGAACGGGCTCTACCTTCTTGATGACTCTCCTACTCTTCTCGCATCTGTCTCCTCTTCGGATTGGCATCGGCGTCTTGGTCATGCTCCTCTTCCCGTCCTCCAGAAGGCTCTCCCGGATATCTCTTCCTGCTTTTCAGTGTGAAACCTGTATTTTTGGCAAGCAGCCATGTTCGTCTTTTCCTTCTCATTGTACTCGGAGCTCACCCGCTTCCGCATGGGCTTCGCCCATGCTGGATGCGTCACTGCGGGCTGCGCCCACAACATGTACATATGAGTACACAAAACGACGTGAAAAAATATAAATCAAAATTACAATTTTTATTTTTTTAAAATGTACAATTTGACATAAAAATATTATTTTCTCTTCCTATCCCTCTCTTTTTCTCTCCCTCTCCTTTATGCTATCTTTCTCTCTCTTTCCACCAACCATCTTTTTCTTGGATGGATAAGATTTACTTTTCACTTATAATCGTGCGGCTAATATTTAAAGTACGGTGTGTTTCAAGAATGTTATATTCACTTATATAATAAAGATTTATTAATATATATATATCAGAAAAAATAATTAAAAAAATTATATAATAAATAAAAAATATTTATAAAACGTCACCATTGTTTTGTCAAACGATTCTCTGTTCTGAACAACTCTGCAAACACAGACTAACCAAACAGATCTATATTTCCAACAACCAGTTTCTAACAGCTCAATTTACAAACCTATATTTACAACTGCTGCTTTTACAATCGCAACCGCTCCCTCAAATGAAACCTAAAAGTTAGGTCTAATATTTTCAAAACCTTCACAAACTTTAGTAAACAAATCCAAAATGAGTTCAGTACTTCAGTTATACTGATCGGAAATGATCATGACAATGAGTTTGAGTCTCATAAAATGAATGAGTTTTGTGGAGGTGAAGGAATTAAGCATAACTTTTCTTCTCGAAGAACTCCACAATAAAATGAAGTTGCTGGGAGAAAGAATAGAATCTTAATTGAAACATTTATAACGTTTCTTGATGAAGCTAGGGGTGCGAGCAGTTCGGTTTGGATTGGGTTGGACCCAAACTAAAACCGAACCGACGTACCTCAGTTTTTAGCTTGTCCCAGATATCCCAGATATCAAAATATGGTTTGTTAAGGATAAATCAAAGCATATGCGATTATGCAAATACAAGTTTTCTTATTTTCTCAAATAATGGGGTATTATTTAAGCATACCTACGCATTTTATAGAACACCTGCCGGTACTATTCTACAACAAGGATCATCTTCTATCATATTATAACTTAAGTCATATTGCCAGTTCCCTATGTCTATAGGGGTATTCACACATAATTGATAAAAAGGAAGATTCTATGAATCCAGAATGTATCTGAATATTCGCAAATGATTATTATTTGGAATTTTCCGAGTTAAATGAACAAAAAGGTGTTCGCATGTAATTATCCAGAATTCTCTATTTCTTCAACAACAATCATTAGTCAGTAAATGATACCGTATTCTCAATATCTCTCAAGTGTATTTTGCAGGATATGATATTCTTCGTTATACTTGAAGATCAAAATTCACACGTCATTATGTGTTGATTTCCAGAGTTTGCAATATGTCAATCCAGAGCTCGCAATACCTATTATCTTTACAATTAGCATGGGCAAAGTGATAATTGAACATTCACATGTCTTTTAAATATGTACGCATGATGTTTTGTTTTTCCTATATCTAGAAATCCGGATGAAGCTGAGTGTCAGTGATAGATGTTATTTTTTCGGCATCTTTAGGAATATAAAACAAAATTTCAGTACACTATTGAAGAGGTCATGTACAATTTTATCTTCCCTAAATCAGAATGATGGAATTGTGTTCGCACATCATGGATATGAATTCGAAGAAAACCATATTATTTCGGAAGCCTGCAACCTTAATATGTACGACTCACTATTTTCTATTCTTCGATATTTTGCGAATACTAGTCAAGCTGACACAAATTGTTATCATTCTATTATACAACTCTCACATGCGCGTTTTTTGATATTTTTTCCTCTGAAGTCAAAGCTAGGAAGCATGCATACGAGTGATTTGTGCGTCCCACTAGTACTGATATTTCTAAAGTATCATCAGTCGTGTTACCCTCTACTCAAACAACTTCAATAAGGGTAACACTAATACCATACACGAGCACTTTCAAATGTTTTTCAAGACAAAAAGTAAAGTATTCACGCATAAAAAATTAGAAAGCCGCACAATACTATCATTCCTAATGAACTATCTGAAACCAGAAGATTATGTAGTGATTTAAACTCGTCAAAAGCTATCGTCACTTTCTACTCGGTATCATCCTACTCCTTGCAATATTGCTCTTCAGAACAGGACTTTGGTGTTCGCGGAGTTCCTTCTATCAGAAATGATCATTAGCAAAATTGCTCAACGACTACAAGAACTATCATCATAAGAAATTTAAACAAAGGGGAAAAAATAACTGGTTAGATATGCAATCTCTTTTTCATTTACATCAATAAAATCCTTTTACAAGTTTAGTTTATTCGCAGTTACAAAATATTCACGTGAATACTCAAAAGAAAAAGAAATACAATGTCAAGTCCATCCCAATCCAAAGAACAGGTCCATCATTTGCATTATTCAGGTTCTCGCCCAAGGTCTCCTCTATTCCACAGCAAGTAGGTTGAATGGCATCATAAAATTCAAGCATAACTGTCGATCTTCTCAGCAGGTTCATATATATCAAAATTTACTTTGACATCAACAACTAAGATCGTAGTGTATTCTTTTTTTCCTCTCGAGTATGCCTTAGCAAGATGCATATAAAGCACGTGATGCAAGTTTATCTTGAACTTAGGTTATGAGCAATGCAGATAAACCCAACGATGAGAAGAGAAAGCTTATGATGAGAATTTGTAAGAAAATACTAACGATATATGATGACATTCAATTTATAAGGATACAAACCATAAGAACAACACCCTTAGTAATTTGTGATAACATTTCTGACGCAGGATGACTCTATGTGATGGGAAAATAAAATGTATGAACTCATATATGCAACCACACATGAGATCCGACGATTTACTTGCAACAATTGATATTTATAAAACTATATTAATTTGATTTTCCGCAAAGAGTCAAAACTTTCAAATATGAAAACATGTGAGTGGAGCCGCCAAAACAAATACTATTTAAATAGAAAATTACAAAGACAAAAACAATTGAAACAAGACTTACAAGCCACTATCTCTATAAGTAGAGAGCTAACACATGATCCAATGCAAAAAATAAAAACAATACACTTTGATTACAAACAACTATTAAGAGGGGAGGGCAGGAGGCTCTTCTGGAAGACTTGCCGAGGCTGTAGGGTGGCTGAAATGGGGCCTGGACAGTGGCCGTACAGGGGTTGGTATGTGGTGTTTGCTGTCAATAAGTTCTAACAACATTGGGAGGGCTGGTAGAGGGGAAAAAAGTGGGTTACCAGGATGGGTTTGGCTGTGGGTTGAAGCTTGTTTGGTTGGAGTGTGGGGGGAGTGAAAAATATGGCGATGGCTCCATGTGAGAGTGAGAGTGGGGCAGGGAGGGGGAAAAGAGTTGGCTGCTGGTTTTAGTGAGGAAGTGGGGGAGTTAGGCTACTGTAAGGGTGAATGTTGGAGGCTCCGTGTGAGTAGGGGAAAAGGCAGAGAGGCGGATCGGTCAACCAATTTGGACGAAGAGGGGTTGGTTATTTGAAGGAGGTGGGGGTTGTTTTCATTCGGGAATGATGGATCAGGTTTTGGATGGGAACTGGGCTGAATAATAGGAGGGAGTTTGAGGGTAAGTGGGAGGGGGTCGGCCAATTTGATGAGGGGAAAGTGGGGAAGTGGTTAGTTAGCCTTACTTTTAGGAATTAATTTCCTAAAATTTAGGAGAGCGGAAATGGCTGGTTTGTGGGTAGTTATGGGAAGTGGTTGTAGAGGGTAGTGGTGGCCGGAGGAGGTTACCGGTGGTGGTGGAGGAAGAGAGGTGGGGGATCACCGGAGGTGACCAGAAATGTTTTCCGGTGATCTTCGGAGGTGGAAATAAGGGAAAGAGGGGGCTATTTTGTTGTTGTTTGGTGGCCGACTGTAGCTATGATGGAGGAGAGGAGGGATGCTTGGCCGGCTTATTGGTGAGGGTGGGATGGGGTTGACCGGCTGTTGGAGGGGAGGTAAAGGTGGAGAGGGGTTATGGTGGCCGGCTCGGCTTATGGAGGAGGAATATGGGTGGCCGGCCTCTTGAATAGGAGGGCTGAAGTGATTGGCGGCTGCTGTTGCTGGAAGGATGAGAATGACTGTTGCTTGAAGGTGGAGGGTGGTGTGGAGAGGCCGGCCAAGGGAAGAGCCTTGCTGGGATGTGGCCGGCTGATTTAGTAGGAAAAGGGGTGGCTGTGCTACAATTGGAGGAGGAAGCAAAAATTTTGATTGGCCGGCCAAGGGAAGGCTTGGGATGGGCCAGCCAAGGGGTAGGGTGGAGGGAATAATTTCGGGCTTCGACCCCGGACTCGGCTTTGACACCGAAGTGATCAAGGACTGGACTTCTAAACTTCAATCTTCAATGCCCCTAATGTGAGCCCTCACCCTCTATTTGTAACTTTCTAAAGAGCAATGAACGACTTGATTGACTGATGCTCCGACTCAAACAAATACAAAAATACAACTCAAAACAAAATACAACAGACAAAAATACTATGATCGGCGAGTCACTCGAAATGAGCAGTCCCGATCGCCGCCACACCCGAGGTCGTCGGGAGTAGACCCGAACAGGTTGGGTGGGCTGCTCCCCATCAATTTTGTGATTGAAGAGAAGTGAACATTTTTTTGCGGGATTTTAGAAACCCACAACATAGTAATTGATTTCAATTGTAATTGTAATTTTGTGCTATATTTCATTTTACCATCCCACGATATCTACTTTTACAGGTGTTCATCTACTTATGCAGATATATTAAGATAACCTGCTTCATGAATTGTTATCAACTTGAATTATGTTCTTCTGAAAAGCATACAATGCCACGTTTATTTATGTATTATTTTCCTTGTAGAGAAATAAAGTATTTTGTATTTCCTCTAAAACGGATAATATATTCAGTTACAATACATCATGTATTTGTACTTTTATATGGGGAGTGGAAGGTAAACTCCATCATATGATGTGGGACTAAATTTGTAAGATAAAGAACAAATGGGCTACTGTATGGGCCCTGAGCCATTGACCTTATATTTACATATTTTTATAGTGGTCGAGGTAAGGCCTTGGTGAGGATATCAATAAATTGTCTAGTAGCAGGAACATGCTTTAGATCCAATTTCCAGAGGCGGACCTTTTCCCGGATGAAGTGACAATTGACCTTGATGTGCTTGATATGTTTATGGAACACTGGATTTTTGGTAATGTGAATAGCAAATTGACTGTCACAAATGAGAGTGGTCGTCGATGGGACTTTAACCCTCAGATCTCCCAAAAGACTTTCCAAAACATGTAAGTTCAGAAACGGCAGAGACCATTGATAGATACTTAGCTTCCACAGAAGTACGCACAACCACAATTTGCTTCTTGCTCCGCTAGGTAACCGGGTGTTCACGAAAGTAAGCGTGGTACCCACTTATGGAACGACGATCATCTAGAGAGCAAACATAGTTAACATCAAAGTAGGCGATAAGAGATAAAGAGGAGGGCTTGTAGACAAACCCTTGTCCCGAAGCAGTCTTCAAGTACTAAAGGATGCACTCTAAATCTTGGAGATGAGAGACCCGAGGAGTATGCATAAAGCGGCTGACCACCCCAACGACAAAAGATACATCGGGTCTCATAACAGTGATTTAGATGAGCTTGCCCACAAGACGCTGATAATACTCTGTGTTAGAAAGGAGCAAATCAGAGTCAAATGCATAAACACAGAGCTTGTGGTTGGAATCTATAGGGGTGTCTGCAGACTTGCATGCAGAGTAACCAACATCATGAAAATTAAGATAGTACTTCCGTTGAGACATAATGAGCCATATGGATGACGAGCCATCATGATCCTCAGAAATTTTCCGAGATTGCCCAAATCATTAGACTTAAATTGAGAAGTCAGATGCTTCTTGATCATAGTGATCCCGACGTGAACGTCTCCCTTGATGAGGATATCATTCACATATATCCTCAATTCATACGATGTGTAACTAGAAAAAAAATCAATTGAGCTTCGAATGAAGCCAACATCGCGAACCACCTAACTGAATTTATCAAATCAATCCCAAGGAGACTGTTTGAGATTATAAAGAGACTTTTTGAGGTGACATACCAAGGACTCTCCCATAATCTCATAACCAGTAGGTTGGCGCATGTAGATAGTCTTTTGGAGATCGCCTTTCAGATGGATGTTTTTGATGTCGAGTTGGTGTAACATACATTGTGATGAACGACCAAGGAAATGAGCAGAAAATATTAAACTTGTCCACGGGAGAGAGTCTCCTCATAGTTGAGTCCGCGTTGCTCAGTAAATCCACGAGCCATGAGACGAGCCTTAAGGCGGTTCACCGTCCCACCAGGACAATGCTTGATAGTGATAACCCATTTGCAACCCACACATGTCTGTCTAGAAGGAAGAGGGACAAGAGTTCAGGTCGGATTGACCTAGAGGGCAGTCATCTCCTCATCTATGTCGGCCTGCCATCCGGGATATTGAAGATCATCCTGTAGAGAAGTTGGGGTGGAAATAGACGACAAAGAAGTTGCAAATTTTGTGAGCTCTGGGCATAAACGATGGAAAGAGATATAATTCTCCTTAGGGTGAGCAGTAGCTGTCAGAACTGAATCACTAGACATCGGAGCATCAAGAGGCTGGGGCGACTCTCGTGGGGCAACAATTTGAGTGGAACCTCTGGAGTAAACACAGGGAGGAGGAACCAACGGTAGCGGCACCGTCGAAGGAGTGGGAAGCAGCGGAGGAGAATCATTGTTGACTGGTACAAGAGAACGTGGAAGGACGTGTACCGAGGAAATAGGAGAGTAATGGAAAAGTTGAGCCTCAAGAAAAGTGACATAAGTGGAGGTGACAGGCTTCTTATGAGAGAGAGAGAGAGAGTAACACATGTAGCCTATTTGATTACGAGAGTAGCCAATGAACACATATTTGGAGGCACGTGTAGCAAGTTTGCCCATGGTGGGACCAAAGCTGTGGACAACAAATGTTGGCGAAGACACGGGGTGTCAAGGGAAAAGGAGATGCAGGGGGATAAAGAATGAAAAATGGTGTGGCAAGGCTGAGTACTGAGGAGGGAAGATGATTAATCATGTAGCAGAGGGTGGAAACAACAAATTGCCAATAAACAGTTGGGACCTGCATCTGGAATATAAGGAACCCGGGCAACCTCCGAAAGATGACGATTCTTCAATTTGACCACACTATTTTGTTGTGGGGTATATGGACAAGTGGTTTGATGAATATTGCCCAAGGCATTACAGGTGTCCTGAAATAAGTGACTAGTATATTCACATGCATTATTCGTGTGTAGGATTTTAATGGAGCACGAGAATTGGGTTTGCGTCTAAGTGAGAAATGAGTGAAAATTGCACAATAACTTAGAGTGATCGCGTATTTGATACAACCATGTCATACAAGAATGATCGTCAATAAAAGTAAGAAAATAATGATAGCCAATGACACTGAGCAGTTTGTAGGGCTCACAAATATCCGAATGCACTAAATCAAAATGAGTCGCACTCTGAGTACAAGTGGGAGAGAAAGTATAACAATGTTGTTTCCTGTAATACATGATTCACAATAAAAAGTAGAAAAGGAAAAGTCAGGAAGAGCTTGCTGGAAGATAGGCAAAGGAGTATGGGTGAGTCGTCGGTGCCGGTTGAGAGAAGTGACGACGGAGAGAGTTGAGGTTGGACCCAAGTTGGGATGATCCAGAGTGTACAACCCATTAGAGAGTCATCCCCTACCAATGATAGTCACAGTCTGTCGATCCTGCATTACAAGAGTAGAGGAAAAAATGTGATTAAATAGTCATGATCCTGAGTGAGACGGCTGACAGAGAAGATTAAACTGAGATCCAGGAGCATGCAAGATAGATCAGAGAGAAAGAGATGGAGTGAGAGACATATTGCTAGAACCGCAAACTGGGGTGGTATCCCCATTAGACACTGTCATAAACTTAAGGAGAGGTGTCGTCCGTATATCGAGGTGTTTTCATTTTGGTAATATGGTTGGTATCCCCGGAGTCCAATATCCATAAAGGACTGTGGGAAAAGTTGGAAAGACTTTTGATAGAAGCAGAAGCAACTGAGCCATAAGCCTCATGTTAATAACCCACAAAATTACCCATGAAATTGTTGCAGGTCATCGCGCAAGGTCTCAATATCGGAGCCGACAGTGGAAGGAACAACCACTATAAAAGAAGCAAGTCTTGGCGACGGTGGAGGGAACCCGTGCTTCTTAAAGCAGGTAACTTCAAGGTGATTGGTGCTGTCACGGTAAGTACATAAGCGATTGCTCCTACGAGAGGTGCGAGGGAAGCCATCAGCTTGATCCCCACCGCGAGAACCCTGTCGACCACTCCGAGACCTAGAGAGAGGAGGTCTTGGGGCAGGAGAGTGTTGCAAAAGAGCTGGTACAGAAGGTTGAACGACGTCGGGCAGTAAAGTGACCTTAAGAATTATAGAGCACACGTTGGAAAGAGACATAACAACAAGAGAAGTTATGATGGTTGCCCGGACACTGTGAAGATGATGCGGAAGCCGGGCCATCATGAGAGAATACGCATTGCCTCTTTCTGCGCACGTTGCGCTGTAAAGTCGAGCGAATAGGGCTGGTTTTGGATCTAGGCTTCAACCAAAGTCTTGGATATGACAACAAAGTAAGTCAGGTCACCAACCACCCCAGACTCAATAGTTTGGAGATCAGTGAAGAAATTGAAAAGATGCTGGAGACTGGCCTAATCAGAGTAAAGAGACTGAAGGTCATCCCGCCTGGTTTTAGCATTGTAATGATACATAGCCATGTGGTATGACTCGCTCTCCATGGAATTATGGATCAAGGACTGAACGCGCCCATCATTTCGGAGTCACTGCTCTGTCTGCTCAATTGGAGGACCATTGGTAACATGATGAAGTCCTTTGGTTTGGATGACACGGCGCACCGAGTGCACCCATTCGAGGATGTTTTTTCCCAATGAGGGAGATTGTAGTGATCCGTTGTTCATTCCAAACTTCAGTGGTAGGAGTCGTATCCCGTGCTAGAAGGGATGGAGCACCATGCACGTCCATGACCATGGGAAGGAGAAAGACTGCCCAAGGAAGGAAGAACAACAAGGAATGGGCTTAGGAGATGCGGTCTCAGGATTGGCGGTCTCGGCAAGAGGGGCCCACAGGGAATGCAGCTAGGAGAGGCTGTAGGAAAGGCGGTCTCACCAGGAGGTGCGGGAGATGCGATCTCAGCTAAGAGAGACCACAACAAGGAGAGACCACTAGAGAGGCGGTCTTAGCAGGAGGTGCGGGCTCAATGAGGAGGCCGTAAGAGTTGCTGCAAATGACAGGGAGTGTGGTCTCTTAGCAGGAGAGGTCGTAGAAGGCGAGCTTGGGGGGGGTGGGGGGGGGGGGGACTCTGAGGGAGGGGCCGTTGAAGACGAGACAGCGAGTGGGGAAGTTGCAAGACAAGTTCGCCCAGAGGAGATGCGAGAGCAGGTGCTCAATCGCAAAAAACTAGGTCCGTAGGAATGAATCTCTTTGATACCATGCAGAGAAATAAAGTATTTTGTATTCCTCTAAAATGGATAAAATATTCGGTCACAATACATCATGTATTTGTACATTTATATAGGGAGGAGTGAAAGGTAAACTCTAACCTATGATGTGGGACTAAACTCTCGTGAAAGAAATAACAAATGGGCTAGTGTATGGGCTTTCACATGAGCCTTATATTTACATATTTCTACAATTCTGATATTAATCCTTCATATGCAGGCAGTGCTGGTGACGTTCTTGAAGACAATCCTGTTGGAAGATTGAAGGTGTTTGTGTATGAGCTTCCCAGCAAGTACAATAAGAAGATACTGCAGAAAGATCCAAGATGTCTCACCCACATGTTTGCCGCTGAGATCTTCATGCACCGTTTCTTGCTGTCAAGCCCTGTCCGTACTCTTAACCCTGATGAGGCCGATTGGTTCTACACACCCGTTTATACTACTTGTGATCTAACTCCAAATGGGCTCCCATTGCCCTTCAAGTCACCGCGAATGATGAGAAGTGCAATACAGCTGATCTCCTCTAACTGGCCCTACTGGAACAGAACTGAAGGTGCTGACCATTTTTTCATTGTTCCACATGACTTTGGGGCATGCTTCCACTATCAGGCAAGGAAACCTCTTTTGGATTATTCAATGTTGGAGTCTCTGTCTGCTGTCTTTCAAAATTTTTATGGTTTTCCAGGAAGAAAAAGCCATTGAAAGAGGAATCCTCCCCTTGCTTCGGCGCTCTACCTTGGTTCAAACCTTTGGGCAGAGAAACCATGTTTGCCTGAAGCAAGGTTCCATCACCATTCCTCCTTATGCACCACCGCAGAAGATGCAGGCCCACTTGATTCCTCCTGACATTCCACGATCAATCTTCGTGTACTTCCGAGGTTTGTTTTATGATGTGGGAAATGATCCGGAGGGCGGCTACTACGCAAGGTAATAATAAATACGCTAAAATTAGCTCGACGTTACAGTTGAATGCAGTGATGTTTTCATGTGCAGAGGTGCAAGAGCATCAGTTTGGGAGAATTTCAAGGATAATCCTCTCTTCGACATATCAACGGAGCATCCAAGCACCTACTATGAAGACATGCAGCGTGCTATCTTCTGTCTTTGCCCGCTAGGCTGGGCCCCGTGGAGCCCGAGGCTGGTGGAAGCTGTGATCTTTGGCTGCGTTCCAGTGATCATTGCTGATGACATTGTGCTGCCATTTGCCGATGCGATCCCGTGGGAGGAGATCGGGGTGTTTGTTGCTGAGGAGGATGTGCCGAGCCTTGACACCATCCTCACATCCATCCCCGCAGAGGTCATCTTGAGGAAGCAGAGACTGCTCGCCAACCCTTCCATGAAGCAGGCGATGCTGTTCCCGCAGCCGGCTCAACCCGGCGATACTTTCCACCAGGTGCTCAATGGCCTTGCGCGCAAGCTCCCGCATGATCAGGCTATCTATATGAACCCTGGGCGTGTGAGGCTGAACTGGACTGCGGGTCCAGTGGAGGACTTGAAGCCTTGGTAGCCATAGGTGTCAGCTCAACCAACATTATTGTTCATTTTCTCCTTGTACCTTCTACACGGGAACACTGTTTCTTAGGGATCAGTTTATGTTTCAACACTGTAAAATGTTTGATCGATGTAGCATTCCATTGGTGGTAGAATAGATAGGGATTTCATCTTTGAAGCATGCTTTCATTAAGTGATTCATAACTATTTTGATCTGATCTCGATTCGAGCCATTCATGGCTTGTTATGTTTGATTCAAGCATAATTTGAGCCTAACATGTATCCTAAGAATATTCCATATTTCAACCTAAGTATATATTCAAATAATCATCATACATATGCAGAGCTTTGAATAAACATTTCCGGATGCTTATCTAGATTTGTATTTTTGTGTGTGTGAGTAGTTATGTGAATGGTTCCAACATTTTCATAAACAATTTAGGCTCTGTTTGGCGGGGAGATTTGGGGGCTGCAGTGCACACGGTTGTTATTTTGCATTGCCTCGTCAAACAATCTTTCCGCCATCTCCAGCACCACCCCCTCTGGTTGCGGAGATATTTTCACGACTCCAAATCACGTGAGCTGTGATTCATGGGAATGTTGTTCTTCTTCCTCGAGCAAGGATTGCATGAGTTGACCATGGCAGCAGCTCTTCCGCCTTCCGTGAATCGTAGTTCTTCTTTTGCCTTCTGCATGGAGCATCGTCCTCATCCTTGGTGCCGATTCTAGGACCTGCTTTAACGTCACCAACGAAGGCGGCATCGTCCACGTCTCCTTCCTACGACCGTGTCTTGCGTTTCACAATTTACGATATCTCCCCTTTATGGTAGCCGCTCGAAATTCTCTCGCAGGTTTTACAAGGCATCATTCGAGCTAGGGTTTTCTCCATCTTCCATTTTCTTAGGCTCTATTTGTTTGGGAGTTTCGCTGCTCCGTTTTGGGCAAACGCCGCCGGAAGGAGGGTAAACAAAGGAATCTCCGGCGGCGTTTGCTCCGTTTTCACCCGCCCGCCCGCCTTGAGAAATGCCGCAAAAAGCTCCGTTTGGAGCAGCCATCTCCCCCTCCGATTCAAATACTCCGTTTCCACCCGCCGGATCGACCCGTCACCGCCGAACCAAATGGAGCCTTAGTTGTTCTAAGGGTGGAGTCATCGTTCCACAGCTGCATCAATTCTTCCAACCGAGCATCATTCGAGCTGGGGTTTATTTTCCGTCAAACAACAGGTCCACAATCAATGTAGATCCTCCCCTCTATCTCTCTATTTCAATCGTGCTCATTAGCAACATGGATGAGTATATTCATGGCGATTTTTAGGTTAATTTTGGGAGAGGATGGATCTACGATGTTAACATGGATCGGTATATTCATGGCAAGTTCCCGGCGATTTATTAATGTTGTTTTATCTTTAAGATGAAGTTCAAGTTTGACTTTTAGAAAATAAATCATATTTAGAGTTATTATCAAAATGAAATGTTTCACATATCTATGTATGATCCAGATTTTAGGCATGAACAACTTAAACAACTTCTTCGTTTGAAACAACATTTCAAATGTTGTTCTTTCAAACAATTTCACAGATTCTGATATCACTATACAAAACAGTTGATTATTTCATCATTGTTTTCCACCACTATTTCTCCAGTCGCTACAACTGAGCCAAATTGAGCTTTAGAATGGGCAGAAGGCGACATTGTATGTTGGGTTTTTGGGCAATCATTTGTTGTGTGCACTTGCTTAACAATGTTTCTTTCCTTTAACATGATACTTATAATATTTCCTCTACTAATATAATCAGTGAACTTTCAAATAATTATATCAGATGGAAATTTATCATTTTCTGTTGCTGCTCACTTTCAAAAGTGGTGCAAGCACTGAAGCTTGTAGATTATATATATATATATATATATATATATATATATATATATATATATATATATATATATATATATATATATATATATATATAATTACCCAAACCTCCCCTGTAAACTAGCATAATTAGTGAGAGCACCCCTGTTATTTTCGAAATTATAAAAAACTCCCCTTAAGTTTTCATTTCATTACCAAAATCTCCCTTGATCTTTTCATTTCATTGCATTCATGAAGAAAAATACCCTCTGGATACTGTTCACCGAGGGGGGTGTTTTTGTGCATGGATGTTATGAAATTAAATCTTCAGGGGAGGTTTTTGTAATGAAATGAAAACTTTATGGGAAGTTTTTGTAATTTCGAAAATAAGATGGGTGCTGTCAGTAATTTAGCAAAGTTAGAGGGGAGGTCCTGGTAAATGGCCATATATATATATATATATATATATATATATATATATATATATATATATATATATATATATATCTTAAAGATAAGAAGAGTTGAAGTTTTATGCTTTTAGAGTTGTAGAATTTGATGCATGAAACCAGTAAATTGTAGTTATGTTTTTTGCTATCTAGCTTCTTGAAAGAATTGAGATGTTATGTAAGAATTAGCTCTAGTGTCTAATTTTTATGTCATTTTAAGAAATGTTTAGTCATTGATATACATTAATATTGTAAGAATGGAGATATGCAATAATTTAATGTTTGCAAGTTAATTTGTTTGTATTAAGTTATTATAGCTTCCTAGAAAAATTAATCACTAAAAATTAAAGGAGAAAGTATCAACATATCAACACAATTTTTTAAGTGTTGGTTGTATTAATTTACGGAAATTGTTGTGTTATGACTTATGTGTTTGTTTGGAACAATTCCAGCAGATCAGAAAGCTATGCTCCAAATGCTAGCGCTGATTTTTATCTGTTTGTTTGTGTGTGACTTTATGAAAATCGCGGATCTAAAAAAGTCGATTAAGGAGATTTTTGGAGGGTTGCCCACGCTCCTCATGTTGCTCCCATAAAAGTGTTGTTTGTGTTTTTGATTTCACATCCTGTCTCGTTCTCCTTTGTGATTCCTCCAACAAGATTGCTTCTGAATCCCAATTGAAAGGTCGTCATCTTCCCCGGCCAGATTGGCACGCCTCATGCAGGCGAGAGATCATCTTCCCCAACCTGGCCGACAATCTCGATCGCAGACAGAAGGTCTTGATCTTCCAGATTTGTACTTGTGTGCAGATCGCTGTTCCCGAGCTGATCTTCGCTAGCATTTGAAATAATGAATTAGAACAAAGTTGTTGCAATAGGTTTTTCCCAACATTATCTAATGTTGCAGTAGCTCATAATATTCATTGCATTATGCCTAGGGCAACCCAAATGAAAATGTAATTCAATGGGTAACAAGAGTACTGCTACACATTCTACCTGTTGTAATTTTCCCCGTGACATCATCCATAGAAAGATTTATCATCATTAGTCACTACACTTCATGCATATTATGAAAATCTTTTTAAACACTAATTTCTCATGTGTAACACCTCGTGTTCTCATTTTGGGTTGTTTTTGCATGCTTGACCGGAATACAGCTACCACGAATTCAACGTACAAGTTTTCTTTCCTTAGTATGTGGGAACCTGATGGGTGAGTTCAGACAAGCCTCAATCTCACCTATAGTACATGTGAACACTCCTGATAAACCTGTAAAAACTTCAATTTCCAGCTACAGCTTGTGCAACCAATAATTATGTATTCGCCCGACCTTTCTCATTCTCAATGTAACGACTATCTGCCATATATATCTCTATCCATGCCTGCTTCTCTTGTACCTGGACAGTCTTTTCTTTTTATAGTCTACCCACTTAGGAAGCTCCCTACTAATATAACTAGGGGTGCAACTCGGATCGATTCGGTTCGATTCCACCCAAAATCAGGAACCGACCCTTATAAGGTCGGTTCCAAATTTTTGGAACTAGAACCGACCCACTGTTCTAAAATATAGAACCGGATCTGAACCGAATAGTTCGGTTTGATTCTGGTTCATTTCTCGACTCTACTTGTAATTACCTCATAGAAAAACGGCATGCAGCGGAACACTCTCGCATAAGTAAAGCATTTGAGATTTAACAAAAAAACTTGAAAAGACTGGAACTAGATATTTTCACAACAGTTAAGATTTAAGAAGAAATCATATTAATTAATTGCATTCATTATTTGAATTTATAAATAAAAACACGAATATCTTTTCCTCTTCAATATTCACAGATTATCTGCTGAACTCCCATTGAATATTTCGATATCTCTTCAACCTCTGCGCAAAAAGGGACTGTCGGTTAACAAGAATGAGCCTTTTGCATTGTTGAACAAACTGCATGGACCAAAAATGCAAAGATGATTGATCCAATATCATCAAAAAAAATTTAACAACAAAATACTTGTGTACCACTTACTGCTCCACTTTAAAGTGTTAAATTATGTTTGATTTAGAACTCTAATATCTAGCTACTATCCATTGATATAAATAACATTTCATGATTCAGATTAAGGTTTTTTTTGTGTGACCTTTTTTTGTGGTGCGGCAGGCTCCATTCATCACTGAAAATTCTAGTGTTGTTTGGGAGATAGTTCAAGCTTCATTGTTGCAATGTTTCAATTTGCCACTTGAAATTCAGCCACCTTTAGAACATGAGCATGGAGCTCCATTCTCCTTTCTCCATTCCAAAAGAAGCATTCTCATTATTTTTCTCTTAGAAGATACTCAAGATAGAAGATCCTCTCCTCTAAAGGATCCAAACTTCAAATTGAAGACTCTTCTTCTCTTCTATAAAGATGTTATTGGTCATTCTTAACAGAATCCATACAGTGTTGCATAAACCAATTTCCTTAAAGATAGTCGTCGAAGGACATATCGTGGAAACTCAATCTTACTTGTTGAAAGAGTTCTTAAATCTCTCTTTAAATGATTTCAATGTGTTTTGGAGAGACCATATCAACAACTCCTGGTTTATTGAGTCTCCCTTAGAAAAGACTCTTGTTTTTTTAAAAGAGACCTTATCAACAACTCCTAGTTAGAGTCCTTATCAAAAATTCACTTATTTTTTTGGAGAAACCTTATCAACAACTCCTAGTTAGAGAGATTGTATCAAAAATCATTTGGTTTGGAGAGACCTTATCAACAACTCCTAGTTTTAAGGGATCCTTATGAAAATTCTCACACTGTTTAGTGGAATCCTGCTGAGGCAAAATAGTGGATGTACCCAACATTTGTGAAACCACCATAAAATTCTTGTGTCATCTGTGTTGTCTTTTTATGTGTTTTTTCTCTATGTTGTATGGCTGCTTTTATTTTCTTGTGATTATCTTTTTGTGGTTGTGATTTGTAATATAACGTGGTGGTGTGTGAATTAGAGAAAAATCAATAAAATAATCACTTAAATTTTAAAATACTATATTCACCTTAAAGTATCTAGCGTGTATCTAAATCACCTAGAGGGGGATGAATAAGAGATGTTTGCGTCTTTTTGCGGAATAAAAATTATCTAAAAGACAAGCACACAAGCAGAGAGATTTTTATAGTGGTTCTCCGTATTGGGTACGTCCACTATCCCGCCTCGCCTATCTACCACAAATGGTACGATTCGGCTACTTCACCTTTCTCAGATTATCACAATCTCACACCTCGGAGCAACGCTCCTGCACCTTGGAGAACAAGATCTCCTGCACCTCGATCCACAACCGGATCTACACCTCGATCCACAAACCGGATCTACAATTTCGATCCACAAACGGACCTACAAACTCGGAGATAAAACTCTTTCAAACTCGGAGACAAAGCTCCTACAAATGTAAAAAACAATAATATAAATGTTTTACTCTTCATATCTGAAATCTTCAAGGGCCTTCCTTCTTGAAATCTGAAAATCTTGGTGAATATGTTGAGGAAGAAAACCGAGAAAACGAAGATCTGAAAACCTTAGATCTGACACGATCAAATTGATGTTGAAGAATCTGTTAATCATGAATCTGTCGAATCCTTTCTTCGATTTACTCGTTGGATCTGGAGATTAGCGGCAGAGAAGAATATCGATGAAGATGAGCGAATTCTCCCGAAAATGGAAGGTGCGAATTGCATTTTTTGTAATGATTCTTCTTGTGATTATTCTTATTTTTGTTTGGGTTAAAGATTCCTTGAAATGGCTTTATATAGATCATTGTCCAACGGTCAAACGTCATTAAGGAATGATCCATGCGACTTAGGCTAATTTGAAATCCCATCAGAAAATATAGAAATGAAATTCTGTAAGTCCATTTCTCGAGAAGAATTATATTTCTCGAGAAATCATTATCTTTCTCGAGAAAAGGACATGGTTTCTCGAGAAAGGACTTGGCGAAAATGTCTTTAAAGTAAACTATCTGATTTCTCGAGAAGGGCAATATTTCTCGAGAAACGATTTGATTTCTCGAGAAATTTACTTAACGCAAAATTCTGGAACTGAAGATAGATTTCTGGAGAAGAAGACTTAGCTTTCTAGAGGAATGATTCGGCCTTCTCGAGAACTTCTTTGCTTTTCTCGAGAATAACTTGGCTTCTCGAGAAATCTACAGGGCATTTCTCGAGAAAAGGACTTAGAACATTTTTCAGATAATTTCCCGAGAACTCTTATAGTTTCTCGAGAGCAGCAATGCTTTCTCGATAAATTTACTTAGAATTCTCGAGAAATACATGTCATTTCTTGAGAAAAGGACTTGAGAAATTTTCAGAGATATTTTTCTTTTCTTCTAAATTGAAACCAGCAACCCTTCCTTTCTTCCATTTCTTTAGTACTTGAAAATGAAGTGCATCCCAATAGAGAGGTTACACATGAGTCAACACCATGGATTACATAATGAGGGATTGCATTGCATGGTCCTGTGTTTGGTGACTCATTGTAAACTAACATTGGTCTACACTTAGCAATAATAACCTGCAAGCACTCAACTAAAAGATGACATCAAATATAAACTTAATTCATCTTAGTTCAAGGGTGACTTCTCACAAATCTAGGTTATTGTGGATACAATACCCAACGATCTCCCCCTATTTGTAGAAGTAGAACCTTCTACATTAAGGTGAATTATATCAAGATAAATAAAGAAATAACAAGCATGCAAGATAATGTATGTAAAGATAGATAAGAAATAACAAGTTCAACAAAATTCAAAATTTTATATATAGAGAGAGTTTGTCTACAGAAATATTTTAGCCCACAGAATTCTATAAAACTGATAAACATAGAATCATTTGAATTATTGTTAGTGCAATCTTTCTTTCTTCTCTTGCTATTTCTTGGGATAACAGTATGGCTTAGGATAGTACTTTGGAGGTTTAGGATGGGCACTGGGATTATTTCGTCCATATTCATGATCATAGATTCTTCTTTTTGAATACAGCTACCACGAATTCAACGTACAAGTTTTCTTTCCTTAGTATGGGGGAACCTGATGGGTGAGTTCAGACAAGCCTCAATCTCGCCTATAGTACATGTGAACGCTCCTGATAAACCCGTAAAAACTTCAATTTCCAGCTACAGCTTGTGCAACCAATAATTATGTATTCGCCCGACCTTTCTCATTCTCAATGTAACGACTATCTGCCATATATATCTCTATCATGCCTGCTTCTCTTGTACCTGGACAATCTTTTCTTTTTATAGTCTACCCACTTAGGAAGCTCCCTACTAATATAACTAGGGGTGCAACTCGGATCGGTTCGGTTCGATTCCACCCAAAATCAGGAACCGACCCATATAAGGTCGGTTCCAAATTTTCGGAACTAGAACCGACCCACTGTTCTAAAATATAGAACCGGATCTGAACCGAATAGTTCGGTTTGATTCTGGTTCATTTCTCGACTCTACTTGTAATTACCTCATAGAAAAACGGCATGTAGCGGAACACTCTCGCATAAGCAAAGCATATGAGATTTAACAAAAAAACTTGAAAAGACTGGAACTAGATATTTTCACAATAGTTAAGATTTAAGAAGAAATCATATTAATTAATTGCATTCATTATTTGAATTTATAAATAAAAAAACGAATATCTTTTCCTCTTCAATATTCACAGATTATCTGCTGAACACCCATTGGATATTTCAATCTTTTCAACCTCTGCGCAAAAAGGGACTGACGGTTAACAAGAATGAGCCTTTTGCATTGTTGAACAAACTGCATGGACCAAAAATGCAAAGATGATTGATCCAATATCATCAAAAAAAATTTAACAACAAAATACTTGTGTACCACTTACTGCTCCACTTTAAAGTGTTAAATTATGTTTGATTTAGAACTCTAATATCTAGCTACTATCCATTGATATAAATAGCATTTCATGATTCAGATTAAGGTTTTTTTTGTGTGACCTTTTTTTGTGGTGCAGCAGGCTCCATTCATCACTGAAAATTCTAGTGTTGTTTGGGAGATAGTTCAAGCTTCATTGTTGCAATGTTTCAATTTGCCACTTGAAATTCAGCCACCTTTAGAACATGAGCATGGAGCTCCATTCTCCTTTCTCCATTCCAAAAGAAGCATTCTCATTATTTTTCTCTTAGAAGATAATCAAGATAGAAGATCCTCTCCTCTAAAGGATCCAAACTTCCAATTGAAGGCTCTTCTTCTCTTCTATAAAGATGTTATTGGTCATTCTTAACAGAATCCATACAGTGTTGTATACACCAATTTCCTTAAAGATAGTCGTCGAAGGACATATCGTGGAAACTCAATCTTACTTGTTGAAAGAGTTCTTAAATCTCTCTTTAAATGATTTCAATGTGTTTTGGAGAGACCATATCAACAACTCCTGGTTTATTGAGTCTCCCTTAGAAAAGACTCTTGTTTTTTTAAAAGAGACCTTATCAACAACTCCTAGTTAGAGTCCTTATCAAAAATTCACTTATGTTTTTGGAGAAACCTTATCAACAACTCCTAGTTAGAGAGATTGTATAAAAAATCATTTGGTTTGGAGAGACCTTATCAACAACTCCTAGTTTTAAGGGATCCTTATGAAAATTCTCACACTGTTTAGTGGAATCCTGCTGAGGCAAAATAGTGGATGTACCCAACATTTGTGAAACCACCATAAAATTCTTGTGTCATTTGTGTTGTCTTTTTATGTGCTTTTTCTCTATGTTGTATGGCTGCTTTTATTTTCTTCTGATTGTCTTTTTGTGGTAGTGATTTGTAATATAACGTGGTGGTGTGTGAATTAGAGAAAAATCAATAAAATAATCACTTAAATTTTAAAATACTATATTCACCTGAAAGTATCTAGCGTGTATCTAAATCACCTAGAGGGGGATGAATAGGAGATGTTTGCGTCTTTTTGCGGAATAAAAATTATCTAAAAGTGAAAGATATGGTACCTAAACACCTAGAGGGGGGGTGAATAGGTGACCTAATCCTTTTCTAACTTTATTGGCAGCAATCAGTTATATCACAGCAAACTAACTAGTTTATCACAGCAAACACAGCATACACAGCAACAATTTCAGCACAGTACAACACACAGTGATTTATAGTGGTTCCCCAAGATATGGGTACATCCACTTTCCCCCTTCGCCTATCTAGCAGTGTACTAGATTCGGCCAAACTCCTGCACTGTCTCAGAACCCAAATTGGTTCCTACACCTCAGGCCCAAAGCCTTACAACTCAGCTTTATCCCAAAGCCTACACTCAGCCAATCAAGGCCTACACTCAGCCAACCAAGGCCTACACTCAGCCAACAAGGCCTACACTCAGAGATCTCTATCTCCTACACTCAGGCTAACAAGCCCTACCCTCAGCCTTTATAAATATAGGCTTACAATCACTCAGATCCAATGGATCCTACAAGTTAAAAATGTAATACAAATAATAACTCTACAACTCAGAATTAAAGGAGGGGAGTTGAGAGATTCTTGATGAGTTCTTGGAAGAACTCAGCTGGATTCACCCTGACTTAGCTTTCTTCAAAGCTTCTTGAGTAGAACTGAATAAGACTGAATCCTCTGCAGTTGTTCCTTGACCTCTGCCACTTAAGATCCAGACTGAATCTGAATCCTTCTTCTCAGCCTAGTTCCAAAGGCTGATTTTTTGGATGGAGCCCTCTCTCTCCAACTTCTTAGATCTGCAGTTGAACTGCTAGATCTTCTTGTGTTGATACTCTTTGTATTACTTCAATAGTTACTTCAACAACTCTTAATCACTTTCAACAACTTTGAACTTCTTTTTAACAACAATTTCTGTAAACTGTAGGTGCCTATTTATAGGCTTTCTTCATGGTAACCGGCTGGATCGGTCCATAACTGACTTCTGATATCTCTGACAGGTGCTGTAGACCGGCTGGAACGGCATCTGTCAAATCATCCAGTCACTTCTTGAAAATCTCTAACTGTCTGTAAATGTCGAGACTTTCTGTCTTTAAGTGTCGACACTTATAGTCCAAGTGTCGACACATGTTGTATAAGTGTCGACACAAGTCTATAAGGTGTCGACACAACTCCTTGTATGTCTCAACATAGATTCTTCTGCATGTGTCGACACTGAAATTGAGTGTCGACACAAGTACTTGTTCTTCTAGCTTTTGCTGAATTCTTCGATGTGTCGACACATCTCCTTTGTGTCGACACATCTTCTTGTGTTGAATCTGTCAAGTGTCGACACTGCTTCTTGGTGTCGACACATAGTCTTCTATGTTGAATCTTGCTGAGTGTCGACACAGCTCCTTGTGTCAACACACCTTCTTGTTGTTGAGACTTCAGCTGAGTGTCGACATATTCCCATAGTGTCGACACTTGTACTTAGAATAATTTGTTGTTCTTTTTGTTCTTTGCTAAGTGTCGACACAGCTCCATGTGTCGACACTTTCTTCCAGTGTTGAGTCTTCAGCTGTGTGTCGACACATTGTTCTGTGTGTCGACACATACTTCAAATGTTGACTCTTCTGTTGAGTGTCGACACATTGTGTTGAGTGTCGACACATGCTTCAAGTGCTGACTCTTCTGCATAGTGTCGACACATTGTGTTGAGTGTCGACACTTGTACTTAGACTCTGCAGACTTTTGCTGAGTGTCGACACAGCTCCAAGTGTCGACACTTTCTGATGTAGACACAGCTTCACTGGGTGTCGACACACCTCCTTGTGTCGACACTTTCTGTCTGCACTTTTCTTCACTGAGTGTAGACACAGCTCCAAGTGTCGACACTTTCTGTCTGGTGTCGACTCTGCATCCCAGGTGTCGACACAATGACTCCAAGTGTCGACACTGCTTGTCTGGGTGTCGACACAAGCTTTCTTAAGTGTCGACACTTTCCCTCTGGGTGTCGACACATGAACTTAGAAACTTTTTGCTTCAGTCCAGTGATTTCTTAACCTGCACAAGTAACTCAAACATACATCAAATACATTATGATGTATATCATTGAGTTGGGTGAGGCTTCTTCAAATCAGGTACATTTGACCAATGTACCCAACAATCTCCCCCTATTTGGAGAAGTCATAACCCTTAGTCAATGATATACACCATTCATAATTAAAAATTATAGAATGATATAAAGCAGATTATAATCAGCAAGGTAAACATAAACATGTAATATTTCACACATGTATACACATTCAACATTGCAGAACAAACAAGAAATAGACATATTCTCAGAACAATCATGAAATATATTTATCATATATTGTTCTAACATTTTTCTAATACATCTTCAATGGTTTACAAAAATGTTTTTCATTCAAAAGATTACAACAATCTTCAAGTCAATTCCTAATCTATTTCTGATCTGGTTCTTTGATAACAATGCCTTTGCCTGATTGGACTTGAGCTTTGACAGTGGCTTCAGCAGTTGCAGCATCAGCAGGCTTCTTGCCTTTTAAGTCCTTCTTCTTCAACTCTTCTGCTTTGATTTTCTGCCTTTCAAAATAGTGGTATGGCTTGGGGAAGTACTTGCTAGTCTCCACTGTAGTAGGAGGTAGCTTTCCCATCTTTGCCTTTCTTCTATATTGAACAATGGCCTCCTGTCTTATTTCATGTTTCCTCCATTCTGCTTCAGAGAACCACTTGTTCCTTTCATGAGCATTGTCCTTGGCAGCTTTCCAGGTAGTTAAAATTATATTTCTAGAGGTAGGGCTCCACTGTTCAAAATCTGGCCTTTGTTCTGCTTGTTCCCTAAACCTTTTCTTTGACAACCTTGCCTCTTCTTCTTTTTCTAATGCCTCTTGCATAGCTGCAGAAATAGGCTGAACCACTTTATCCAGAATAACATTAGGCTTTCCTTCAGTTGGGCTATACATTGTCTGGACATCTGCTTGAACCATGTCAAAATCTGGAGGTGGATAAATCACTTGAGCTACCTCTGGTTGCTCACCTCCAAGATATGCAGTTTGAATCCCTGATTCAGCAATATTATCATCATCACAGAGTGGAGGATAGCCCAGTGTAGCTCTGATGGAGTTAGATATCCATTTGGCATGGTCAGAGCTAGCTTTGACTAATACTCTCTCCCCCTTTATGACTTCTCTAGTCATATGGTCTCTGACATCATCCTTTTGAAATCTAATTTGATTGTCCAAATATCTGATTCCCTCTTTAAAGAATGGTTTCAGCTTTGTAAGTTGTTCAGAGATGGCTTTCTGGGAATCTTTAATAGCAGACTTAACAGCAGTAAGTTCTTCCTGGAATACTTTGTCAAATTCAGCTTTAGCAGCAGCAGTAGATGTTGAAGGTTCAGCAGTCTTATTCTTCAATTCAGTGACTATAGCATTGTGTGATGCAGTCAAGTTGTCATTCATCCTTAACTGATTTTCCAGTACATACCCTTGCTTCAATGTTATATCATCTACCTGTGCCTTTATCTTCTCTTGGTGTGTTGCCAGATACACCACAGCATTTCCACCCTTGTGGAAGCATTCATTCATCTCCTTCTTATTAAGGTTCATCTCAAACCTTATAGACTTTATTTCTTGGGCCAGGTCAAACTGTAAAGTTTTCTGCCCTTCATCAACATAAGCCTATATGGCTTTCCTTTGTTCATCCATTTTTATCTGCAGTGCAATCAGTAAAGCACTATAGTCAACAGTTGGAGCTTGTTGGACTATAGGCTGTGGGGCAATGGATTGCAAGGCTTTCTTATAACTCTGACTTCTCCTCTTGAAGACATAGAGTTTCTTCTTCTTAGCCTTTGCAGCCTCATCTTCTTCAGATTCTGAAGTGCTGGCTATTTCAACCCTTTCCTTAGGGCTTTGAGGTTTGTCAGCTTGCACAGCAGTTGTCTTTTCAGTTTCTTGCCTAATAGGATCTTCCAGAACTTCCATGTGCTCCCCCTCAGCAGCAGCACTCTTATCTTCAGCATCAGCATCCTTGTCCATATCAAAATCTTCTTGATCTAGATTTAGAAACAAATCTTCTATTGTATATTCAGGTGGAGACTGTGCAGGAGAAATTCTTGGTTCTTCCACCACTTGATCAGGAACCACTTCTAGTACAACAGATGTGTCTTGGATAACAACATCTGGTTCTTGACTGTCTAGCTGAGTTTGCTGATGTACATCAGACAAATCAGAATCTACTATAGTAAAATTCAATGTATTTAGATCAATGAGTACCTCTTGGATGATGTTAGTGGCTTGCTCACTGTCCAGAGTAGAGGGTTCTTCTACTACTGGAGGCTCCCCCTGGCTTTGATCCCTGTGGATGAGGCTAGCCTGTGGCAGCTCCCCCTGGATCTCAGCTACATCTTGAGCAGCAGGGGTCTTCTCTGCAGCCACTTCCTCTTGAGCATCAGGAGTGAAAACAACTTGTTCTTCACTCCCTGAACTGCTGGAGGACTCCTGTGTCACAGCAGCTGTCTTCCTTTTCTTCCTTGGAGGAGAATCTTTCTTAGTAACTGGCTTCTCTGGAGTTGGCATTTCTTTGGACAATACCCTGTCCCATCTGGAAAAGATCCTTTGATCCATCTTTCTCATGTGATTGATCTTGCTTCCAGCAGCATTGCTCATTACCTCTGGTATTGTACCAGCTAGGTAGAGACTTATAATTCTGCCCAGATTGGGCTTCTTCAAGCTCTCCTTGATCTTGTCAAAAACCATTATTGACCCGTCTGTTTTCAGAGTGAATATGATTCTAGTCATAATTCTAAACATAGAGGCAGACACCCTGTCATGCCCTCCAGGCTTACTGAGAATAACCTTGCCCACAATCTCAGACATGAATTTTCCTTGACTGTTCATGCCTTTCCTGTTAAAGACAGATCCTATCTTCATCTTTGGATCAAGTCCACACCAGATAAGGGCTTCCCTGGTCTTGGATGCAGTTACTTCTTCTTCATCTTGTGTTTTAGGTAGCTGGAGTACCTTCCTCAGACTTTTTGGTGAAATCTTGACTTTAGATCCATGAACTCTGGATTTGATTCTATATCCAGAGTCATCTACAGCAGCTCCATTAAGGAATTCAAGAACTTCCTTCTTCCAAATCTTTGTTGGTTCTGAAACCAAGTATTCTAGTCCAGAATTGGCGACTAGGGTTACCACCGACTTGATTTCTTGATCTGCGTCATCGAACGCGCCGCGCACTAGCTCATAGCCCTCGTTAACGTTCTTCTCAAGCTTAGGAGCCATTAGGGTTTGGAGAATTAGTCTTGAGAAAAGAGAAGTGTCGACACAATAGTTTTGGTCTCGAAACTTTGAAAGCGTGTCGACAAACAAAGACAGAACCCTATTTATACCTGTCTAATTTTGAAGATGAATAGGCGGGACAGCTATCTTAGGATGTGTCGACACTGGCAATAAGTGTCGACACTGACTTATAATGTCTCGACACACATGTGTCGACACAAGTTTAGTCAACAGATTTTATGTGTCGACACTTGGTTATGTGTCGACACAACACAACTCGACACATTGTCGAGACTTTACTTAGAAAAATTCTGAGTAAAACTTAAGTGTCGACACCACATAGGATGTGTCGACACCTACTTGACATGTGTCGACACTAACATTCTGAAGTGTCGACACCACATTCCTAGATGTGTCGACACCTTTCTCCTGAAGTGTCGACACCACTATTCTGTGTCGACATAGACTTGTCTATATGTCGACACCTTTTTACTTAGCCAATTTTCTATTCTGTAAACTTAGTCTAAGTTTATCATTCCTAGTTCAATTTTGAATCTATTGAACTTAGCTTCTTTTAGGGGCTTAGTAAACATGTCAGCTATCTGATTATCAGTTTTAACATATTCAAGTGAAATATCTTCTCTTTCTACATGTTCTCTAAGAAAGTGATATTTAATCTCAATATGTTTTGTTCTACTATGAGATACAGGGTTATTAGCTATTGAAATAGCACTTGTAGAATCACAGTAAAGTGG
The DNA here is from genome assembly GCA_039583875.1 of Platanthera guangdongensis. Taxonomy (NCBI): domain Eukaryota; kingdom Viridiplantae; phylum Streptophyta; class Magnoliopsida; order Asparagales; family Orchidaceae; genus Platanthera; species Platanthera guangdongensis. The sequence continues at coordinate 179,197,259 of CM077166.1, read as the reverse complement.
AGTTCTACTTACCTGAAATCCATAGTCCTCTAGCTGATGTTGAATCCACAGAAGTTGAGCACAGCAACTTCCTGCAGCCACATACTCTGACTCAGCTGTGGAGATAGCCACACTAGTCTGCTTTTTGCTGCTCCATGAAATTAGTCTCCCACCTAGGAATTGACAGGTTCCAGTAGTACTTTTTCTATCCTCTTTGCATCCTGCAAAGTCTGCATCTGAATAACCTGTTAGATCAAAGTCTCCATTCCTAGGGTACCAGAGGCCTAGATAGGGAGTGCCCTTTAAATATCTCAAAATTCTCTTGACTGCAGTCAAGTGAGACTCTTTAGGGCAGGCTTGATACCTTGGACAAACACATGTAGCATACATGATGTCTGGTCTACTAACAGTCAAGTATAATAGGGAGCCAACTATCCCTCTATACAAGGTTTCATCTACAGGTTTCCCTGCATCATCCTTGCTAAGAGACATACTTGACCCCATAGGAGTCTTCATGGTACTGGATGAATCCATACCATACTTCCTTATGAGTTCTAGGGTGAACTTTGACTGACAAATGGACAAACCACTCTCAGTCTGTTTAACTTGGAGACCCAAGAAAAACTTCAGCTCTCCCATACCACTCATTTCAAACTGACCTTGCATAAGTTTTGCAAACTTTTTGCAAAGGCTGCTTTCAGTAGACCCAAATATAATGTCATCTACATATATTTGGACTAGTATGACTTTGCCTCTAGATTCCCTAAGGAATAGAGTCTTATCTATTTTCCCCCTTGAGAACTTGTTCTCAATGAGGAAACTAGATAGGGTTTCATACCAAGCCCTAGGGGCTTGCTTTAACCCATATAAAGCTTTCCTAAGTCTATAGACATAATGAGGTAGAGTTGGATCAACAAAACCTGAAGGCTGCTCCACATAGACTTCTTCTTTCAAACCATTTAGGAATGCTGACTTGACATCCATTTGGTATACCTTGAATCCTTGATAGGTTGCATAGGCCAAGAACATTCTTATGGCTTCCAGTCTGGCTACTGGAGCAAAGGTTTGATCAAAATCAATACCTTCTTCTTGCCTATATCCTTTAGCAACCAGTCTAGCTTTATTCTTAATGATGACCCCTTGTTCATCCATCTTATTCCTGTATATCCACTTAACTCCTATTACATTGTGGTCTTTAGGTTTAGGAACCAATTCCCAGACCTTGCACCTCTTGAACTGATTAAGCTCTTCTTGCATTGCTTCAGTCCATTGTGGATCTTGTATTGCTTCTTCAAATTTCTTAGGTTCAACTTGTGACAGAAAGCTGGAATAGATTGCAGCATTCATGTTTCTACTCCTGGTTTGTACTCCTTGTCTTGGATCTCCAATAATCAGCTCTACTGGATGATCTCTAAGATGCCTGTGGGCTGGAGGCATCCTCACTTCAGGTTGAACCACTTCAGCATCTGCATCATGTTGTATACCTTGGATTTCTTCAGCAACTGGCACATGTAGTTCTCCCCCTAGACAGCAGCTACTCTCCTCTCCTTGCTGTCTTGCAGCAGGCACTTCTTCTATAGTCAGCTTGTCCATTATCTTTGTCAAACCTATGGGGTTGCATACATTGCTAGACAACTCATTATTAATAAGTTTAGTCTCATCAAAAACTACATGCACTGATTCTTCTACAACTTGTGTAGTCAAGTTGTAGACTCTATAAGCCTTACTATTATTGTTGTACCCAACAAAAATTCCCTCTTGGGACTTGGCAGCAAACTTAGTTAAGTAAGACTTCCCATTGTTAAGTATGAAGCATTTGCAACCAAAGATCCTGAAGTAGGATAGGTTTGGTTTCCTGCCTTTCACAACTTCATAGGGGGTCTTGTTTAGCCCTTTAGTGATGGTAGCCCTATTTATAACATGGCATGCAGTGTTAACTGCTTCAGCCCAGAAATACTCTGGCAGTGATGTATCACTTAGTAGGGTTCTACCAGCCTCTATCAAGGTCCTATTTTTCCTTTCAGCAATGCCATTTTGCTGAGGTGTTCTAGGTGAAGAGAATTCTTGAAATATCCCAAAGTCTTCACACAGTTTTGTCATGCTATCAGACTGAAATTCAGTACCATGGTCACTTCTAATTCTGACCACAGTACTATTTAGTTCATTCTGAATTTGCTTGACAAAGCTGTAGAAGACACTAGGTGTTTCAGATTTCTGTCTTAAGAAGAACACCCAGGAAAACCTTGAGTAGTCATCTACAACTACAAGGGTATAGACCTTCCTACCCAAGCTGTGAACTGGCATTGGACCAAAGAGATCCAAATGCAAGAGGTACAAACACCTCACAGCATCTTTGTTATCTATGCTTCTAAAGGTGGATTTAGTCTGCTTGCCCTTCTGACAAGCTGAGCAAATGCCATCTTTAACACACTTAACTTGAGGACCATTCCTCACTAACTCTTTGCTAAAGAGTTTGCTAATTGTCTTGTAGTTAAGATGGGCTAGCCTCTTGTGCCATTTGACACAATGAGAGATTGTCTCATCAGCTACAAGACAAACTGGAGAACCATTGTTCTCAATCATAATGTCTAGGCAGTAGACATTCCTCTTCCTATATCCTGTCAAAATGATCTCTTGATCACTTGACCTCTTGATATGATAACCATTTTTAACAAATGAGATGTCATACCCTACATCACTTAATTGACTTATACTTATTAGGTTGTGTTTCAACCCTTTAACATAAGCCACTTGAGTAATGGTAACTAAGTTTGAAGAAATGTTACCAAACCCTTTGATGATTCCTTTTTCAGAACCACCAAAGGTCACTTTAGGACCCTTTTTGATTGGAATGTAGTCCTTCAGTAGTCTCCTAGTTCCAGTCATATGTCTGGAACATCCACTGTCCAAGTACCATGTAGGGGTATGGCCACTTGGACTCACCTGCAAGACAAATTAATGAACCTTAGAACCCAAAGTATTCTTGGGTCCTTGGTGATTGTTAGTTTGCAATTTGACAAACCTACCTACTGGCTTTCCAACAGGTAGTTTGGAACTCACTTTGGCACTCACATTGTGCCAACAGTCTACTGCAAAATGGCCAACTTTGCCACAACACCAACATTCAAATTTATTGTACCTTTGCTTAGGTACTGCCTTGGCTGTCTTGACTACAGCAGGCTTGTTGAATGTTGGGGCTTTGCCCTTGGACTTATACTTGGACTGCTCAGTCCCTGTGTAACAACCTCATCCGTTCATATGATATATTCTAGAAGGTCCGGCCGGGGCCCCACAGGATATACCACAAAACAGTCGGTGAAGGTACAGGATGATACCAGAGTAGCGCATCGCACCTATCACAAGCATTCTAGCGGAAGCCTAAACTACTTGAACTCCTCATGAATGTCCAAATATAAACTCCACATTTTATATATAGATAGGAATGTCTTACAACGTGGATAAAGTATTGGCCTTATGGCCTTACAGGGCTTTCATGCAGTGGCCTAAACAAATTGGCGCGCAGGCCGGCCACAAAAAAGAAAACACTCAAAAGAACATTAGCCTTCGAGGGCTAGCAGCAGCAGCAACAACAGCAGGAGCATCAACCTCTATGCGACCCGCTCGGCTCTCCAGCACATGTGCAAGGACAATCCACCCAATGGTGGCAAACAAAAGCAACGGTCAGCGTTCAGCTGACCAAATTATAACGACCCTACCCCTCCTCTCGGGGCAGCGGTATTTTCCCTGCAGGCATATCATATCACAAGTATGGCAAGCTATATCATCAAAGGTGCTTTCACGCACACAAGCCATCACAACCGTTCGCCGCCCGGCCCAACGGTCCGTGCACTCAGGGCACATTCTTGGTGTTCTGGCAACCTCTTGCCCACCACCGTATCAGGGTTATCACCCAACGGTAACACTCTTGAGCATTTACTCCATGGCGTGCAGCCGGAGTTAGTCCTCGGACACCGGGATGGCCCGTAGCCCCCTTTTGTGTCATGGCGCGCAGGCCGAAGACTCTTGCTATGCGCTCCAACAGACCGCACTTTTTGGTATCACGTCAGACGGACATAGCGCAGGTCGGATCCTCCACCCCCCGTTGCTCAAATCGCCTTGCCTTCTCCGAGTACAGCGTACTCACGGCTATATCAAAGGCGCGGGTCGGTCTCACCAATCCTGTTCCTGGCATTCAAGCCTGGGTATTTCACTATACCCATTTCCTCACAGCAACAACGGGTCTTTCCTGGCGCACCAGTACTTCCTATGATTCTCTCCACAGGTGGACACCGCATAAGCACAAATGTCAGGGGTCTTTCCTGGGCACACCAGTACTTCCTGTGACTCGCTTCACAGGTGGACACCCTATGACATCAAGCATCACAAAAAGGGCCTTTCCTGGTCTCACCAGTACTACCTGTGCCTCATTCACAGGTTGGACCCAAAACCATCACAAGGCTATTTTCCTGGGCACCACCCCAGTACTTCCTGCTACTCCTTTTCGCAGGTCTAACCCGTCGACTCCGTACACTACACGGTTATCACGGAGTCTTCTCCGGTTCGTATGCAACATCACCAATCCAGACCAACCTGTCCAGATGGGCTTCACACAGCATGCCTATTCCGTACTCATTTCCGGATCTATATGCAATACCAAGGGGATTTCAAGCATCCACCCAAATGACTCCCAAAAGCAGCCACCTCTTGGTGGGGGAATCAAAAGATATGCCAAAACAGAAGCCTTCACATGGCTAGGAAGAAAAGTCGTTACCCTTGACGATCGCTTCGGTGCCATGGCTTGAAAGCTTGCTTGCAAGACTCGCAAGAGCGTTTCCTCCGCAACGCTGGCTTCGGATCTCTCGCCGGTAAACCACAGCACCACCAACAGCAGCCCCCTTCCTTCTTCCTCCTCCTTTCTCTCTCTCTTTCTCTCTCTCTTGAAGAAAGATGAAGGCCAATTCAAAGTGAGGATTCTTTTCTGATTTCGGCCCTTAAGGAAAAAGAAGAAGAGCTTTCAGCCCTTGGATCCAGACTGAAGAAATGGACGGCCACGATTCTGCCAAAAACACACATTTTGACCCGACACGGCCTCGAACACGGCCGTGTGCCTGGCCGTGTGCCTCAAGCGGTGGTCAACCGACTTATCCAAACCAGTGACACGCCCACGGGACACGCCCGTGTCATGGGCCGTGTCACCAACATGTCTTCAGACACGCCCGTGTCTGTGGCCGTGTACCTGGGTGAAAAAAATCCCAAATCATCCCGAGACTTCACACGGCCTGTGACACGCCCGTGTCCCAGGCCGTGTGCCCAGACACGGCACAAAGACACGCCCTGTCGAATTCTCGGCGGGCTGAGTTCGTCGCCTGATTTGACACGCCCTGTGACACGCCCGTGTCACAGGCCGTGTTCAACACTCGACACGCACTTCTCGACAATCGACGATCGTCGAGTAAAAATCGTCGAGCATGCGACACGGCCTTGGACACGCCCGTGTCCGGGGCCGTGTGCCTCCTCTCGACGAATCGTCGAGACCAAAAACAAAATCGTCGAGACAAAGCCCAATCGTCGACACAACCCGACACGCCCTGCGACACGCCCGTGTCGCAGGCCGTGTCACCTGACACGCCCTGGGACACGCCCGTGTCCCAGGCCGTGTCACCCAAATTTGCCTGTTTCAGAACTTTGGGCTGTTACACCCTGCAGGTCTAACAAAACCCAGCCCAGCCTTGCCTTTATGATGAACAAATTCATCAATTAAGGGTAGCACTGATTTAGGTTTTGAAAACCTAGCAACAAGCTCTGTCTCTTTCTAAAGATTGATCTCCAGTTTCTTAATTTGATCATTCTTATAGGTGATAGTTCTCATCTGAATCACAATAATGTGTTTCAGCCTGGCTACCTCATTCAGTTTTTGATCAAATTGCTTCTCAAAATCTGTTGCAGCAGCTTTAAGATCAGCAATTTCCTTTGCCTGACTTTTGGCTAGGGTCTTGCTTTTCTTATAGGCTTGCAACAGTACCTTATATTCATCTATAAGCTGATGAATATCTTCCTCAAACTCAGATATATTCTCATCACTTGATGAAGAAGAATCTGATTCTGAACTAGAACAAGAAACTGAACTTGAACATGAACCTTGTACCTGACTGGGTCCTGGCTGCTCCAGGATTTTGGCACTGTCTGTCAAAGCCATTAGCCCTTGGCAATGACTGTCTTCTTGTTCATGAATTGACTCCAAGATCTGCATGAATTCTTCCTCTTCTTCTTCAGCAAACAGCCCTATGTAGGCTTCAGCCTCAGACTCAGTTTCTGAAGAAGAGATATCTGATAGAGTCTTCTCCTTCTTAGCAACAAAAGACTTTTCTTTCTTCCCTTTGAAGTGAGTCTTTTTCCTGTCACCAGATTCCTTTCTCTTCTCTGGACAATCTGCAATAACATGGCCCTGTCTATTGCAGCAATAGCAAACAATCTTTGAACCAGTTGCCTTGCTTAATTTTGTCCTTTTCTTGTCATTCTTTGAAGACCTCTTTTTCTGATAAGAGTCTTCCTTTCCTTGTGATGTAGAAGGCATTGACCTCCACTGTTTCTTTTTCAAAAACTTCTGAAAGTGTCTAGTGAAAGCAGCAAAGTCTTCATCACTTTCACTGCTCTTAGACTTTGTGCTGACAGACTCATCAGACTCTGATTCAACTACCTCTGGAGGTGGAGTTAAAGACTTATTCCTGCATTTTCTGGGAACTTCTGTCTTGAAAGCAACAGTTCTTTCTTTGTGCTCAGTCCTTGTTGATTTCTCCTCCTCTTTTCTTACTGTCAACTGCATCTCATATGACAATAACTTGCCAAATAGTGTAGGGGGAGGAATTTCCCCCAACTTAGCCATTTCTCTTATGGCACAGATCTTGGTGTCCCAATCTTTGGTTAGGGACCTTAAGAACTTATCATTTAGTTCATAGTTACTGAACTCTCTTCCATAAGACATGAGTTCATTAACTATTCTGTAAAATTTCTTATAGCACTCAGTGATGCTATCACCCTTTCCTTACCTAAAGCTTTCATACTCCTGATTTAGCAAGGACTTCCTATCTTGCCTAACTTCTTCAGAACCTTCCATATAGACAATGAGGGTATCCCATATTTCTTTTGCTGTTTTACAGTGAATTAAGTTCTAAAAAGTTGCATCATCAATGGCACTCACTATTATGTTCTGTGCCCTCTTGTCCATGGTGGCCAGGACAATTTCATCTTTAGTCATCTCAGAGAAATCCTTTGGAGTTCTCTGGTTTGCATCTAGAACTGAAATCTTCATAGGCACATAAGGCCCTTCCTTAACTGTGATGTAGATTCTAGGGTCAGAGGCTTCCATAAATAGCCTTACCCTTTCTTTCCAGATCCAAAGATCTCCTTTCTGCATATGGGTAATTTCATGGAACCCAATTCCTTGTGATTCTCATAAGAACCCATGTTTCTTGATTTTCTTGATTTTCTTGAAACTGTGTAATGCCTTACACTGAATCTGCCAAACAGGATCTCCTCAGACTGTTAGTCCTTGTTTTGAGGAACCTCGCTTTGATACCACTTGAAAGATATGGTACCTAAACACCTAGAGGGGGGTGAATAGGTGACCTAATCCTTTTCTAACTTTATTGGCAGCAATCAGTTATATCACAGCAAACTAACTAGTTTATCACAGCAAACACAGCATACACAGCAACAATTTCAGCACAGTACAGCACACAGTGATTTATAGTGGTTCCCCAAGATATGGGTACATCCACTTTCCCCTTCGTCTATCTAGCAGTGTACTAGATTCGGCCAAACTCCTGCACTGTCTCAGAACCCAAATTGGTTCCTACACCTCAGGCCCAAAGCCTTACAACTCAGCTTTATCCCAAAGCCTACACTCAGCCAATCAAGGCCTACACTCAGCCAACCAAAGCCTACACTCAGCCAACAAGGCCTACACTCAGAGATCTCTATCTCCTACACACAGGCTAACAAGCCCTACCCTCAGCCTTTATAAATATAGGCTTACAATCACTCAGATCCAATGGATCCTACAAGTTAAAAATGTAATACAAATAATAACTCTACAACTCAGAATTAAAGGAGGGGAGTTGAGAGATTCTTGATGAGTTCTTGGAAGAACTCAGCTGGATTCACCCTGACTTAGCTTTCTTCAAAGCTTCTTGAGTAGAACTGAATAAGACTGAATCCTCTGCAGTTGTTCCTTGACCTCTGCCACTTAAGATCCAGACTGAATCTGAATCCTTCTTCTCAGCCTAGTTCCAAAGGCTGATTTCTTGGATGGAGCCCTCTCTCTCCAACTTCTTAGATCTGCAGTTGAACTGCTAGATCTTCTTGTGTTGATACTCTTTGTATTACTTCAATAGTTACTTCAACAACTCTTAATCACTTTCAACAACTTTGAACTTCTTTTTAACAACAGTTTCTGTAAACTGTAGGTGCCTATTTATAGGCTTTCTTCATGGTAACCGGCTGGACCGGTCCATAACTGACTTCTGATATCTCTGACAGGTGTTGTAGACCAGCTGGAACGGCATCTGTCAAATCATCCAGTCACTTCTTGAAAATCTCTAACTGTCTGTAAATGTCGAGACTTTCTGTCTTTAAGTGTCGACACTTATAGTCCAAGTGTCGACACATGTTGTGTAAGTGTCGACACAAGTCTACAAGGTGTCGACACAACTCCTTGTATGTCTCGACACAGATTCTTCTGCATGTGTCGACACTGAAATTGAGTGTCGACACAAGTACTTGTTCTTCTAGCTTTTGCTGAATTCTTCGATGTGTCGACACATCTCCTTTGTGTCGACACATCTTCTTGTGTTGAATCTGTCAAGTGTCGACACTGCTTCTTGGTGTCGACACATAGTCTTCTATGTTGAATCTTGCTGAGTGTCGACATAGCTCCTTGTGTCAACACACCTTCTTGTTGTTGAGACTTCAGCTGAGTGTCGACACATTCCCATAGTGTCGACACTTGTACTTAGAATAATTTATTGTTCTTTCTGTTCTTTGCTAAGTGTCGACACAGCTCCATGTGTCGACACTTTCTTCCAGTGTTGAGTCTTCAGCTGTGTGTCGACACATTGTTCTGGGTGTCGACACATACTTCAAATGTTGACTCTTCTGTTGAGTGTCGACACATTGTGTTGAGTGTCGACACATGCTTCAAGTGCTGACTCTTCTGCATAGTGTCGACACATTGTGTTGAGTGTCGACACTTGTACTTAGACTCTGCAGACTTTTGCTGAGTGTCGACACAGCTCCAAGTGTCGACACTTTCTGATGTAGACACAGCTTCACTGGGTGTCGACACACCTCCTTGTGTCGACACTTTCTGTCTGCACTTTTCTTCACTGAGTGTCGACACAGCTCCACGTGTCGACACTTTCTGTCTGGTGTCGACTCTGCATCCCAGGTGTCGACACAATGACTCCAAGTGTCGACACTGCTTGTCTGGGTGTCGACACAAGCTTTCTTAAGTGTCGACACTTTCCCTCTGGGTGTCGACACATGGACTTAGAAACTTTTTGCTTCAGTCCAGTGATTTCTTAACCTGCACAAGTAACTCAAACATACATCAAATACATTATGATGTATATCATTGAGTTGGGTGAGGCTTCTTCAAATCAGGTACATTTGACCAATGTACCCAACAAAAAAGACAAGCACACAAACAGAGAGATTTTTATAGTGGTTCCCCGTATTGGGTACGCCCACTATCATGCCTCGCCTATCTACCACAAATGGTACGATTCAGCTACTTCACCTTTCTCAGATTATCACAATCTCACACCTCGGAGCAACGCTCCTACACCTTGGAGAACAAGATCTCCTGCACCTCGATCCACAACCGGATCTACACCTCGATCCACAAACCGGATCTACAATCTCGATCCACAAACGGACCTACAAACTCGGAGATAAAACTCTTTCAAAATCGGAGACAAAGCTCCTACAAATGTAAAAAAACAATAATATAAATGTTTTACTCTTCATATCTGAAATCTTCAAGGGTCTTCCTTCTTGAAATCTGAAAATCTTGGTGAATATGTTGAGGAAGAAAACTGAGAAAACGAATATCTGAAAACCTTAGATCTGACACGATCAAATTGATGTTGAAGAATCTGTTAATCTTGAATCTGTCGAATCCTTTCTTCGATTTACTCGTTGGATCTGGAGATTAGCGGCAGAGAAGAATGTCGATGAAGATGAGCGAATTCTCCCGAAAATGGAAAGTGTGAATTGCATTTTTTGTAATGATTCTTCTTGTGATTATTCTTATTTTTGTTTGGGTTAGAGATTCCTTGAAATGACTTTATATAGATCATTGCCCAACGGTCAAACATCATTAAGGAATGATCCATGCGACTTAGGCTAATTTGAAATCCCATCAGAAAATATAGAAATAAAATTCTGTAAGTTCATTTCTCGAGAAGAATTATATTTCTCGAGAAATCATTATCTTTCTCGAGAAAAGGACATGGCTTCTCGAGAAAGGACTTGGCGAAAATTTCTTTAAAGTAAATTATCTGATTTCTCGAGAAGGGCAATATTTCTCGAGAAACGATTTGATTTCTTGAGAAACAATACGTCTTCTTGAGAAATTTACTTAACGCAAAATTCTGGAACTGAAGACAGATTTCTGGAGAAGAAGACTTAGCTTTCTAGAGGAATGATTCGGCCTTCTCGAGAACTTCTTTGCTTTTCTCGAGAACAACTTGGCTTCTCGAGAAATCTACAGGACATTTCTCGAGAAAAGGACTTAGAATATTTTTCAGATAATTTCCCGAGAACTCTTATAGTTTCTCGAGAGCAGCAATGCTTTCTCGATAAATTTACTTAGACTTCTCGAGAAATACATGTCATTTCTTGAGAAAAGGACTTGAGAAATTTTCAGAGATATTTTTCTTTTCTTCTAAATTGAAACCAGCAACCCTTCCTTTCTTCCATTTCTTTAGTACTTGAAAATGAAGTGCATCCCAATAGAGAGGTTATACATGAGTCAACACCATGGATTACATAATGAGGGATTACATTGCATGGTCCTGTGTTTGGTGACTCATTGTAAACTAACATTGATCTACACTTAGCAATAATAACCTGCAAGCACTCAACTAAAAGATGACATCAAATACAAACTTAATTCATCTTAGTTCAAGGGTGACTTCTCACAAATCTAGGTTATTGTGGATACAATACCCAACGATCTCCCCCTATTTGTAGAAGTCAGAACCTTCTACATTAAGGTGAATTATATCAAGATAAATAAAGAAATAACAAGCATGCAAGATAATGTATGTAACGATAGATAAGAAATAACAAGTTCAACAAAATTCAAAATTTTATATATAGAGAGAGTTTGTCTACAGAAATATTTTAGCCCACAGAATTCTATAAAACTGATAAACATAGAATCATTTGAATTATTGTTAGTGCAATCTTTCTTTCTTCTCTTGCTGTTTCTTGTGATAACAATATGGATTAGGATAGTGCTTTGGAGGTTTAGGATGGGCACTGGGATTATTTCGTCCATATTCACGATCATAGATTCTTCTTTTTGTCAAGGATTTTTCATACAGCTCCCACTCTTGGTGACTATAATGATCATTTCTATCTTCATCAAAATCTACAATCAACTTTAGAGTGTCCAAAATTAGAGACTTTGAAGTAGGACTCCACACTTCAGCACTCTTTTTCAATCCTTTTGGATGCACCTTGACTGAGAATGGATCTGCTTGTCGAAGCATCATTGTCATATTTTCTTTTCTTTTACACATGCACTTCAGGAGATATTTCTTGTGGAATCTCTGGTTGTTCATGAGTCCGGAGCTGAGAATAGCTTTCTGGAGGAAATTCATATTGCTCGGGTCTAGGAGAAGGTAGGCTTGACAATATTTGGGTCAAGATTTGTAGGTGGAGGTGCATTAGGGTCAACTAGAAATTATGGAAAGATCTTGTTATGCATCCACACAGTAGCCCCAAAAGTATAGAGATTTACCTCCTTAATCTGCTTTTCTACCCCTGTAGAGATCTCTTTCAGTTGTTCACCACACTGATTTTTCATCTCGAGAACTTTCTTATCTAGAACTTCTTTTACTTTGTCCTCCCCCTTTCCGACTTCTACAGATAGGGTTGCTATGACATCTTCTTTGAATTTCCCAACTTTCTCACAAGTTTTGAAGTTTTGTTCTTCAGTTTTCTTCACCAATTGAATCTGATTGTTTGCCAATGTGACTGATTGTTCCATAACTTGACCAATACTAGTGATAGTGTGGTTTATGGCCTTTCCACTAATCTACAACAGTCTTTTGAACTCATCTTTATTGTTTTGAATTTCAGCAAAGCCTCTGCTCATCTCCTTTTCAAGAGCAGTGACTTTATCAGTGACCTCTTTGAGAGACTTATCAAAGTACTTTCTTTGCTGTGCTAACATTGATTCAATTTTACCCAGTAGGGTATCATCAAAAATTATATCAGCTGGAGGAGGTGGAGGAGGAAGAGCTGGAGTTTTCCAGATAGGTATTTCTTCAATGATAACTGAACTTTTGCCTCGTCGGGTAGATATTATCTTATCCCCTTCCTCACCCAGAATAGTGGGGATAGAGAGATTTAAATTCCTCAATGGAGGCTCTGCTGGTTCTGGGATAATTTCTTCTTCATCTGATAATACAACTTCATTTTCCCCCTCAATATGTGCCTGGGGCTGAGAATCTTCTGGAGTTTCTTCAGGGATTTCTTCAGGGATCTTTGCAGGAAACTTTTAAGTAGTCTTATCAGGAGAGATGAACAGGGGGTCATCTGATGTTAGACTTTCAATCATCCTGTTAATGTCCTCTATAGTAGTAACCAGTAGAGTGTCTTGGTCAGGGGAAGAGTGAACATTCATATCTGAGCCACCATCACCCATAGAGGTGATCTGCTCATCATCAGACTGAGCATGACCTTCTTCTACCACTACCACATTATCATCAACAACTTTCTCTAGAACCTGGGTTGCAGGAATATCTTTTTGAACCTCTGTGTCTTGTATCCTAGCTTGTTGTACTTCTACATGAACTGAAGGAACAGGCTCCCCCTCAGCGGCTGCACTAAAAGTACCAACTACACCAGTGTGAGTAGGAAATGGGGTCCTGTCCACAACATCTTCTACCCATGGAGGGACCTGTCCTGGCCGTGGAATCCTTATTTCCCATCTACTGATGGTTGAGATGGTGACCTTCTTTAGGTGGTCAATTGCCACACCTTTGGATATGTCAAAGATCTCAGGGTGAGCTTGATTTAGATACAGAGAAATTATTCTTCCAAAGTTTGGTGCCTTCAGACTTTCCTTGATCATCTCAAATAATAGGTGTCCCCATTGGAACTTCTTTTTGCACACAGCTGCAGTCATCATATCAAAGAAATCAGAGGATATGTAACCAATGGAGCATGTTTTGCAGAGAAGCACCTTGCGTAGAATATCTGCCATAAGTTTGCTCTCATCTGATATGTTCTGTCTTTTAACTGAAGTGGTGGATTCTGGAAGACCACAGAAGGAGTAGGCTCTTGAATAATCAACTTCTTCGAGATAATCTTCATCATCTATAGATGGAAATCGCAGAAACTCTGTTATAGAAGATGGCTTGATTTTGAGTTCCATACCTCTGACTGAAGTTTTCAACAACTTCCCGCTGTTGTTGATCTTGGCATTACGGAAAAACTCCTCAACTTTAGGTAGCAAGACTTTGCAAGGATGTTCCAGGATAAAGGTGAGGCCGGCGGATTCCAGGAGTAGCAAAACATTCTTGAAGTCGTCTGAAATTTCATCTATGCATGCGCGAACGAATTCACTACCCACACCGATCTTGGAAGATGGAGCCATCGATTGCAGAGAATGATGTTGGAGCTAATGGAGATCGGGCGATCTTGTTCCTAACCGCGGCGGTCTACTGGTCCTAGTGATCTGGCGGTTTGGTCCATCGGTTTGGTCCATCGGTTTGGTCCAGCGGTTTGGTGGTAAATCTCAGCTTGCAATCAGGAGCAGCAGCGGTAGTCTGAAGGTAGCTGTGGCGGTCTAGTAGTTAGCTGTAATGTAACACCCCCTATCTGTCGCATAGTGTATAGTAGTAGGTCTGGACGGGGCCCGATGCCATATACCACAGACATACTGGGTAGTTACTCAATAGAATACCATTCAACTAATAACCAACGTCCTACACAGAGTCATTCTAGCGGAAGCAATTATTAAAAGTTGCAAATTAAAGAACCCGACGATAAGCATGAATGTCCACTACAAAACTCAATAGTAATGAAGTACAATACATAAGTACAATGGACTTAAGGCCTTATAATTTTTTACTTAAATACAATGTATCTTCCATACCACAGCACGCAGGCCGGTCACATATGAATAAACAAGTAAACATTCAAAATTTGGCCTTCGAGGGCCGACTCAGCAACTTGGGCTTTAACACGCTATTTACCTCTCGGCTCCGCAGCACCTCCAAACAACAATCCACCACACGGTGGCAAACAAAAGTAATGGCCAGCTATGCTGACCAAATTATAACGATCCCGCCCCCAAACTCGGGGTGGCGATGCTCCTTTCCCTGCACTTTGTTAGCATAACCAAGCAGTATAGATTAACACTTCATCACAGGCGTGGGCACGCACGGCCACACACCCCGTGCTCTCATGGCATATTCTCGGTGAACCGGTCAACGTCACGTCAATTCAAGCCATAGACGTCTCGGTATCACCACCGCCACTAGGACGGCCAATCTTACGAGCATTATGTCTTTCCGATATTGGTCACGTCATTTTAAGCCATAGACCGCCAAAGATCCTCCATCTATGCCAACGGCTCCTACCGAACGACGTAGAGCGGGTCCGGTTCCGCCTAACCCATTGCTCGCATCGCAACGACAATTTAAGCCATATACGCGGGTCAAAATTTCCCGAGTCCCAATCCGATACACACTTTACATAACCCAGTTATGTACAAGTTGGCTCCCGGGCCATCATGCTGGCAGAATCACGCATCTGCCCAATTTTCCGGGTGCACCTTGGAGTTAATCCCCAAGGCTCCCTGTTGCAATCTACCCCGTAGAAAACCCGAAAAACAAACATCCACACGGAGTCTTCTCCGGCCACTTATACAATGCAACATCACCGATCCAGACCAACTTGTCCAGGTAGGCTTCACACATCATGCCTATATCCGTTCTCGATTACGGACTCTACATGTACACAACGGGGACTATTCATGTCTACCCAAAGGAACGCCTCAACTCACCGCAAACTCGCGAGAGCGGGCTTCCTATACAAAGGAAAGAGGACTTCACATGTCCTAGGATGAGAATCGTTACCCTAACATTTTTCCTCGGCGCCATGGAAATGTATGCGGATGAAAAACACCACAATCTTCTTGCCTCCGTAGATCCGAAGTCGGCTTGCGATTTGGAGCCCCGAAGCTCTGTCGGTGACCGGATCTAGCCCCCCTTTCTTCTTCCTTTCTCTCCCCTCTCTCTAAACTTTAGAAAGAGATTGGTAGGATGAAATGAAGGATTTCCAACCCTAAACCCGGGTATATCCCAGCAGGAACAACCCCCAGCCATTGGATCCCAAAATAAGGAAACGAACAGCCAGGATTCGACATTGAAATCCAAAATCTGGGCCGAACACGACCTGTGACACGCCCGTGTCCAGGGCCGTATTCCCCATTCGCCGTCGAAACCGACGCGACCCGAAAGAACACGGGAAACTGACATGCCCGTGTCAAACTTGACACGCCCGTGTCATCTAGAACACGGTCGTGTACTAAGCTGTGTTACTCCATCGACACAGGACCAACACCAACCCAAGAAGCACACGGGTCTTGGACACACCCGCGTCCCAATTGACACGCCCGTGTCTACCTGACACGACCCATGTCTACCTAACACGGCCCGTGTGACGACCCCGTGTAACACCCACGCCATAGCCCGACTTCAACCCGAGAAGGACACGACCTATGACACGCCCGTGTCCGAGGCCGTGTTCGCTGCTCGACAATCATCGACCTAAAATTCATCAACCTCTCGGCCAGATCGTCGACCCGAGCACGACACGCCCGTGTCTCAGGCCGTGTTCGCTGCTCGACGATCGTCGACTCCAAAATTCGTGGACCTCTCGACCAGATCGGCGACCCAAGCACGATACGCCCTGGGACACGCCCGTGTCCCAGGCCGTGTGCCCCCTGCCAAATTCCAAACTTGGCTCAAAACGCCTCCCGTCGCCCTTTTGAGTTTCGGGGCGTTACATGTAATGCCTCCCCTATAATGACCATATAATATGGGTCCGTCCGGGGCCTCACAACATATGGACGCCACAGCTTTAGTATTAAAAGATGGTATTAACTACCAAACTCAAAACTTAGAATAAAGCAACAGCGAAAACATACCAACAAAATTAGAAGTTATCCACTAGCAATCAGAAGTATCAAAATGGCTTTAAGGCCTTACACAAAATAAGTCCAAAACGGAATGACAACAAGGTCAAACATCAACGTACAAAAGCACTCCTAGGCTACCTTGGCATGCAAGCCGGAAATACCAATAACATGGAGTATTATAGTCAAGAAGAAAATAAGCTAGTAAGCATGGTAATCACTTCATAAGGCTTAGGCATTTTCGGATGGCGCACTTGCTCTTCCTTGAAATCCTTGCCCTGCAAAAATTTGTGGTAACGTGGGTCAGCAAAGGCTGACCTCTACTGTGTAACCAACACATCTCCTCCCAGCCGCCCCTAACGGACCCCGGGGTACAACTCCAACCTGCAAGTCAGCACTTCATATGTCATATACATAAACATGCAAAACTTTAAAAACAGGTTTGGATGTCTCAAACAACAAAAATATTTTCTATGTTGAATATATAATCAAAGGGGCCTACTATGCAACATGTATGCAAACTCGGGCTTCACCCAAGTCACCCTATCGCGTATGCATCTAGCACATCATCATAACAACTGGGTACTTCCAATTTCCCCATCGGCGTCAAGCCGCAAATAAAAAGGGTACCGCAATTCCATTAACGACATACAAGCCGCCACATGGAAATCTTGCCAAGGCCCCACCCGCTCATGGGTCTTAGACCCGGGATTGCCTGCAAACTCTGACTTCTCATGTCAGGATTCTGTCTCACACACAAACCGATTCTAAGAACCCTTGCTGGACCCCACCAGCTCGTGAGCTTCATTGCCCGGGCTTATCTTATGCTTGGCGTTCTCGTCAGTCTCATAGAAGGGGACTAGTCTCGTTGGGACACTCTCCCCACATGACTTACACGTCACGAGATAGCCAGCCGATCACGGAGACAAAGCCGCACCTTAGCACATCACAATCCATAGCCTTTCCCACCCTAATCCATCATTCGTACTGCAACGTTCCCGCGCACCAAGGAAATCATCTACCGCCAATGCGGAGCTAACCTTATCGGGTTCCGGCTACACGTACTCACTCAAAAAAGGGGGAAAACACATACATCACAAACGACATCTTGGCGCAACTGATTTATACAAAATCCTTAAGGCTCGCTATGCAATATCACCGAGTCGGACTAACGGTCGCGACTACGGCTTCACTCACAATGCCTAATCCACTAACGGAGCGGATCTCTAATGCAATATCATGCTAGGGACGGACACAATCGACCTGGTGGTTCCTCTTGAACCATGGCGACCCAAACCCCTCTTATTTGAGAAATTTGGTGCCCAAAAGCTTGAAAAACAAGAAAGAAAAAGATGCTATGCATGCATCCTAGAAACCGAAAGGAGAAATATCGTTACCTTACGACCCCTCTTCCCAGCCATGGAATCCTTCCTTTGAACGGATTGACACGAGCGCCTTCATGCCCTCTCCATGGATCTGGTCTCGGAATGACGATTGGAGCTCTGAAGCTCCGTCTATGGTGGAAGAAAACTCTTTATCCTTCCTCCTCCCTTATCTTCCCATCCAACCATAACTCTCACTCAAAAAGATGAGAAAAATGAGGGGAAAGACACTCTCTGCCCTATTAAAGTCCTTTGGGCGGAAGATCCTGGGCCCTTGGATCGAGTTTAAGGAAGCATCGGAAGAGCACAAAAGAAAATGACGGAACTGCACCCGCCCGCACGATCAGTGGCGCACGACCAGTGGTCGTGCGCACTGGATTCCATGATCATGCGATTAATAATGGCAGAACTCTAGATAAAATGGGATAAAGGCTCACGAGCAGCGGCGCACGACCAGTGGTTGTGCGCACTATGTCCAATGGTCGTGCGATTGCCCTAGGCAGAACTTGAAAAAATGGAGAATAGTGTGCACGATCAGTGCCGCATGACCAGTGGTCGTGCGCACTAGATCTAATGATTGTGCGCTAGATCCAATGTCGAGCTCATCGTCCTATCGCCAGTAGTATCTCTATCGCTGGGCGTTAGCCTCCAGCGACTCCAGATTTGAAAACTGGGGGTATTACAACTCCTCCCCCCTTACAAGAATTTCGTCCCCAAAATTAATCTTCATACAGGAAGACAGCAAGAAATTTATTGCAGTAAATAAAAACATTGTTACAACAACTTTACACAAACCATTTCTAATCAGGCAAACAGCCGAAAACAATATTGCAACGTTTCAAAACACTGTTGCTACATATCGGTTGTTGTTTCAAACCAGCATTACACAAATAACTCGAGATAGTCCTCGTGCATTGCTTGCTCACGCTGCCAAGAGAACTCGTCACGCCCATAGTTATCCCAACGCACCTTCACGAGCTTAACTTCTTTGTTCCACAACTGCCGAACTTCTATATCCTCTATACTAACTGGACGAACTCGCGTCCTCAAGTCCTCTTCTATTGACACTGATGTCGATTCGATCACCACACTAGCCTCCATTAAGGCATTCCTCAAGACGGAGACATGGAAAACATCGTGTAATCCACTCAGCTCTGTGGACAATGCCAATCAGTATGCTGCTTCTCCCACCAGTTCTATAACCTCGAAAGGTCCCAAAAATCTCGGACTCAACTTCTTGGGTTGGCGAATCCGCAAAACACCTTTGAACAGCTTGATTTTTAGATAGACTTAGTTGTCTACCGTGAACTTCACCTTCCTGTGGCAAGCATTAAAATATTTTGTTTGCCGATCTTGAGCAACCTTCATGCGCTCTTGAATGGTTCGCACCAACTCGATGCATCAGTTACCACTTATTTTCCCAAAAGTTTGGTGTCTCCCGTCTCTGTCCAAGACATCGGTGTTCGACACTGCCTCCCATACAAAGCTTCGTACGACGCCACCTTTATACTTGCTTGGCAACTGTTGTTATAAGCGAACTCTACCATGAAGAGGTGATCTTCCCACTTCTTACCGAAGTCAAGAGTACACATCCTCAGTATATCCTCCATAGTACGGTTCGTTCTTTCGGTTTGCCGATCAGTTTGAGGATGGAAAGTCGTACTGAACTTAAGCTTCGTGCCCAGACTCTTCTGAACCAACCTCCAGTCCTTGGACGTGAAACGTCCATCGCGATCATTAACAATACTCTTAGGAATTCCATGTAGTCGCATAATGTTGTGAACATACAACTCTACGAGCTTCTCCACGCCGTCATCTTTCCGATTTAGGATGAAGTGAGCCACTTTGGTCAAGCGATCCACGATCACCCAAATCGCATCGTTACCCTGCTGCGATCTAGGTAACCTATGTACAAAGTCCATGGAGATGTCATCAAATTTCCACTCGGGAATAGGGAGAGGCTTCAGGAACCCGACCGGCTTCTGACACTCGGCCTTCACTAAGGCACAAGTTTGGCACTGACTCACGTACAAAGCTACTTCCTGCATCAAATCAGGCCACTAAAAGGATTTCTTCATATCCAAGTACATCTTTATACTGCCCAGGTGAATGGAGTACTTTGTGAAGTGAGACTCAAACATCAACTTCTCACGGAGCATGCTGAACTGCGGTACACAAATCCTTTCGTCCTTCCTCAGAATCCCATCAATCAACTCCTAGGCGCTACTCTCACCCTTTTGAGCTTCCACCACGTATGGCTGGAACTCCACATCCAAACGGGTCACTTCCCGAATACGATTGGACAAGTCATTCTGTATTTCAATCCAGTTCAACTGAGCCACACTAGACTCGCCTCTTGCTACACACTCCATGCCAAGGGACTCTCAGTCCTGCATCAACCGCTCATCATGAGCTTCGATCCAACTCCCTTAACCAGAATATTTATTACTCAAGGCATCCGCCACCACGTTGGCTTTGCCTGGCGTATACTGAATCGCCACTTCATAGTCTTCAAGGAATTCAACCCATATGCGCTGCCGCATATTCAAGTCCTTCTGATTTAGAAGATACTTCAGGCTCGTGTGATCTATGAAGATCTCCACTTTTGCACCATACACATAGTGCCGCCACAATTTCAAAGCAAAAATTACCGCCGCCAACTCCAAATCATGGACGGGGTAATTCCTCTCGTGAGGCTTTAGCTACCTAGATCCAAAAGCTATCACGCTACCATGTTGCACCAACACGCAACCCAAACCGCATCTAGATGCATCACTAAAAATCTGAAATCCTTCAGTCCCTTTAGGAAGGCTTAGGATTGGAGCTGCCATTAGCCTCCCCTTTAGAGTGTCAAACACCTGACTACACTCCAGAGTCCAAATAAACTTCTAGTCTTTACGAGTTAGAGAGGTGAGGGGTAGGGCTATCCGCGAAAAGTTTTCCACAAACCTTCTATAGTACTCGGCCAGTCCAAGAAAACTTCAGACTTCCACGGTTCTCAAAATTGGCCAATCTCTTATGGCTTCAACTTTCGCCGGATCCACTTCCACCCCATCACCACTAATCACATGGCTCGGAAAAGCCACCTTCTCCAATCAGAACTCGTACTTCGAGAACTTTGCATAAAGTTGGTTCTCTCTCAACACTTGCAAGGCCACTCTCAAGTGAGTCTCATGCTAGGCCTCCGATTTAGAGTACACCAAGATATTGTCAGTGAAGACCATTACAAAAGAGTCCAAGTACTCATGAAATACTCGATCCATCAAGTCCATGAACACGGATAGCAAGTTCGTCAACCCGAACGGCATCACCGAGAACTCAAAGTGACCATACCTCATACCAAAAGCTGTCTTAGGTATGTCCTCATCTTGAATTCGCAATTGATAGTACCCTGACTTCAGATCCAACTTGGAATACACCACCGAACCCATCAACTGGTCGAACAGGTCGTATATCCGATGAATCAGATACCTATTCTTGACAGTCAATTTATTCAACTCTCGGTAGTCTATGCACGACCGCATACTACCATTCTTCTTCTTCACGAATAGTATTGGTGCGCTCCACGGTGAAGAATTGGGTCTAATATACCCTTGCTCCAATAGTTCCTGCAACTGTACTTTGAGTTCGGCCAACTCTTTTGGTGTCATCCTAAAAGGAGGACGTGACATCGGCCTAGCCTCTGGCACTAACTCAATCGAGAAATCAATCTCCCGTCGAGGAGGTGCTCCAGGAAGCTCCTCAGGAAACACATCCTCATACTCTGCCACTACTGGCACTTCCCCAAGTGATAACTTGGAAGGGCGAACCTCCAACAATGCTATAAGATCCACTCCCCTCGGTTAACTGCTCGCACCAACTGTATGGCCGAAATCAGGGAAAATGCCACTCCACTGAGGCCCTCAAACTTAATTTCTGACCGCCCTTCACCCCTCAGGGTGACCACCTTCGACAGGCCGTCAATACTGGCACGTTGTTCTGCAAGCCAGTCCATTCCCAGAATGACATCGAACTCCACCAACGGTAAAACCGTTGCCATCACCGTGAAGTCAGCCCCGCCTAGATTCCAACAAATGTGCCATTTTGCCCCTGTGATCATGGATGACCCATTGGGCATGCGCACCTTCAGCTCTACGTCCGCCGAGAAAGACTCAACTCAAATTCTCTGGATAAAACTTTCTGCAAGAAAAGAGTGTGATGCTCCCGTATCAAAGAATACCCTAGCGGTGTATCCAGAAACCAACACAAAGCCTGTCACCACATCGGGTTGACGGATCGCTTCATGCTGCCCAAGGTTATAAGCCCTTTGTTGCACAGGTTGGAACCAAGATTCGCTAGACTCTGCCATCTTTCCTTTCTCTGCGGCACTGGGGCCGGAACTCACAAACTGCTCCTGTCTTAGCTCCTGCTCAGCACCTCCTTGAATACAAAAATGAGCTATGTGGCCCACCTTGCCACAATTAAAGCACATTGGTGGTCCCTTAAAGCGAGACCCTCCGGACGTCAAGTTTCTTTTCTCACCGGACTTGAAAGGATGTGGCTTTTTCTTCCATCTATTCCCTTCAGACTTCCCTTGGGATTGAGAAGGCTTCCCTTCCCCTTACTTGGCTGCGAAACCCTTACGATGTTGGGTTCACTCCAAATCACTCTCCAGCGTTCTGGCCACCTCAACTAGCTCGTTGAAACCAGCATTCTTCATGGAGATGAGGGGTTGTCTCATGTTCTCCCTTAGCCCATGGTAGAAGAGGTTATCCCTCTCCTCATCGTCTGTCATTGTCGTTCCCACATAATGACCCAGCTGAGTAAACTACTGAACGTACTCGTCCACCGTCTTATCCCACTGCACCAAGTGCAGAAATTGCCTTTGAAGGGCCAACCTCGTCGAAGCAGGAATGTACTTCTTTAGGAAAGCATTCCCAAACTCTTCCATGAACGGGGTGCGTCCAGGGAACTGGCGGCCGCTATGGCTCACCCACCACAACTTCGCGTCTCCTTCCAACATAAAGGTCGCAAAATCAGATTTCATTTCCTCCGGCATCTCTGCCGCCCTCAGAAGTTCTTGCATCTGTGCCCACCAATCCTCTGCATCAGTCGGCATGCTGATTCCCTTAAACGTTGGAGGATGGAAGCTCAGAAATTATTTCATCTGCCGACCCCCATGACCGACAACCACCCTTTCGGCCAACAGCTCTACTATCCTGGCTTCTCCGCCCGGCACGGCCGTCGCAGTATCCGGGGTAGCAGGAGTTGCTACCTAAGCAATAGGGGTTACAACTTGTGCTGCCACTACAGCTTAGGCTGCCACCATTGCTTCTGCAAGCATGCGACAAAAATCGACCGGGTTTACACTCATGCCCATTGGACCCTGAGTAGTAGCGCTGCTCGCCGAAAGCTCTTCTCTTGGCCTCGACATCCCCGTCTCGTTGCTTGCACTCTTAATAAAAGCAAGGTAACAAGAAATCAGTCTCTAATCACAAGACTCAGACATAAGGACACTCACAGTCCCGTGATACTCCTATGTGGATAACTTGTACACACGATCTGATTACGTTAAATCGACTGCTAAACCTGACCTTGGACGTCAACCTCCCTCTGATACCAAATTGTAACACCTCCCCTATAATGACCATATAATATGGGTCCGGCAGGACCCCACAACATATGGACACTACATCTTTAGCATTAAAAGATGGTATTAACTACCCAACTCAAAATTCAGAATAAAGCAAAAGCGAAAACATACCAACAAAACAAGAAGTTATCCACTATCAATCAGTAGTATCAAAATTGCCTTAAGGCCTTACACAAAATAAGTCCAAAACTTAATGACAACATGGTCAAACATCAACGTGCAAAAGCACTCCTAGGCTACCTCGACATTCAAACCGGAAATACCAATAATATGGAGCATCACAATCAAGAAGAAAACAAGCTAGTAAGCATGGTAATCACTTCATGAGGCTTAGGCCTTTTCGACCGGCGCACTTGCTCCCGCTTGCGATCCTTGCCCTGAAAAAATTTGTGGTAACATGGGTCAGCAAAGGCTGACATCTACTATGTAACCAACACATCTCTTCCCAGCCACCCCTAACGGACCCCGGGGTACACCTCCAACCTGCAAGTCAGCACTTTATATGTCATATACATAAACATGTAAAGCTTTAAAAACAGGTTTGGATGTCTCAAACAACAAACATGTTTTCTATGTTAAATATATAATCAAAGGGGCCTACTATGCAACATGTATGCAAACTCGGGCTTCACCCAAGGCACCCTATCGTGTATGAATCTAGCACATCATTATAACAACCGGGTACTCCCAATTTCCCCATCGGCGTCAAGCCGCAAAAAAAAGGTACTGGAATTCCCATAACGGCATACAAGACGCCACATGGAAATCTTGCCAAGGCCCCACCCGCTCCTGGGTCTTAGATCCGGGCTTGCTTGCAAACTCTGACTTCTCACGTCAGGATTCCATCTCATACACAAACCAATTCTAAGAACCCTTGCAGGACCCCGCCCGCTTATGGGCTTCATTGCATGGGCTTGTCCTATGCTTGGTGTTCTCGTCAGTATCACAGAAGGGGACTAGTCTCGTCGGGACACTCTCCCCACATGACTTGCACGTCACGGGATAGCCAGCCGACCACGGAGACAAAGCCGCACCTTAGCACATCACAACCCATAGTCTTTCCCACCCTAATCCATCATTCGTACTGTAACGTTCCCGCGCACAAAGGAAACCATCTACCGCTAATGCGGAGCTAACCTTGTCTGGTTCCAGCTATACGTACTCACTCAAAAAAAGGGAAAAACACATACATCACAAACGACATCTTTTCGCAACGGATTTCTATAAAATCCTTAAGGCTCGCTATGTAACATCACCGAGTCGGACTAACGGACGCGACTACGGCTTCACCCACAATGGCTAATCCACTAACGGAGTGGATCTCTAATACAATATCATGCCGGGGACGGACACAATCGACCCGGTGGTTCCTCTTGAACCATGGCGACCCAAACCCCTCTCATTTGAGATATGTGGTGCCCAAAAGCATGAAAAGCAAGAAAGAAAAAGATGTTATGTGCGCATCCTAGAAACCGAGAGGAGAAATGTCGTTACCTTGCGACCCATCTTCCTAGCCATGGAATTCTTGCTTTGAACAGATTGACACGAGCACCTCCACGCCCACTCCACAGATTTGGTCTCGGAACAACGATCAAAGCTCTGAAGTTCCGTCTATGGTGGAAGAAAGCTCTCTCTCCTTCCTCCTCCCTTATCTTCCTCCCCAACCCTAACTCTCACTCTAAAAGATGAGAAAAATGAGAGGAAATACACTCTCAGCCCTATTAAAGTCCTTTAGGCGTAAGATCCTGGGCCCTTAGATCGAGTTTAAGGAAGCATCAGGCGGCCATAAAAGAAAATGACGGAACTGCACCCGCCCGCACGATCAGTGACGCATGACCAATGGTCATGCACACTGGATCCCATGATCATGCGATTAACAATAGCAGAACTCTAGAGAAAACAGGATAAACACGCACGAGCAGCGACACACGACAAGTGGTCGTGCACACTATGTCCAATGATCGTGCGATTGTCGTAGGCTGAACTTGGAAAATGGAGAATAGTGCACACGATCAGTGGCACACGACCAGTGGTCGTGCGCACTAGATCTATTGATCGTGCGCTAGATCCAATGTCAAGCTCATCGTCCTACTGCTAGCGGTATCTCTACCGTCGGGCGTTAGCTTACAGCGACTCCAAGTATGAAAATTGGGGGTGTTACATTAACAGTGGTTATTCGATATTAGTTAGCCGCAGCAGTCTGCATGAAGCCGCAATGGTCTGGTAGAAGCCGCGGCAGTTGATTGGTGGTTAACCGCAACTGCGGTCTAGTGGAATCCCACAGTTGCGGTCTGGTAGCTCGCAGCGCTGCGATCTGGTCGGTAGCCGCAATTGTTGTCTGGTGGCAACCCACAGTTGCAGTCTGGCAGCTTGCCTAGCGGTCTTCCCTGGCGGAGTGGCGATTTCACTTGGTGTTGTTGGGAGGTTTGTTATTCTTTTGTATAGTGTGCGGTTTGATGTTGCCAAACCTCATAAACCACACGAGTTGTAATTAGTACCAGATCGTTTGTTGTAATTCTCTCATCTCCCCCAGTTTTATAAATAAGGGGGCATACCTATGAAATAAATATCTTTTTGGAGCAATAAAGTTTGCGGTTTATTTAGCTCTTTGTCCATTTTTCACATGGTATCAGAGGGAACTGATCCTTTGCTTCAATGAGATAGCGGTTTGTTGTTTTAACCGCGCGGCCTCTTCCACCGGCTTCTTCCGATTTGTCCGGTTTCTTTCCCTTCCCTTCTCTCCCTTGCTTCTCATTGTGCTTGTGTCTTGCATCTTACCGGGTGTTTCTATTTGACCGGCTTTCTCTGTTGCCCGCACTTCTTTTGTGTGTTTTGCCTTTGGTCGCGACTTCTTCCTGCCCGCTGGTGTGTTATCACCTTGACAGAGCGGGCTCTGGCTCTTCTCTTTCTTCTTCTTGGTGTGGTTTCTTTGCTCGTCGCTTGTCTCTACGACTTGTTGTGTTTGCGCAGTTTCTCATTTCTGTTACGAGTTCTGCCTTTTGGTCGCGGCTTTTTTCTTTGTCGTTAGTGTGTTGTCACCTTGACCGGGCAGACTCTTGCCCTTCTCCTTCTTCCCACGGGCTGTCCTCTTGCGCCTTGTTTCTTCTTTGCTATGAGTAACACATTTTGGTCGCTGCTTCTTTTCTAGCTGCTTGTGTGTTGACACCGTGACCATGCGGTCTCCTCTTCCCCTTGTTGTTACAGCCTCTCTCTTTTCGTTGCGGCCTCTCTCTTCGTATTTTGGTCACGACTTATTTTCTGTCCACTGGTGTGTTGACACCATGACCTTGCAGTTTCTCCTTTTATTTCTACGACCTTTCTTGTGGTCTGTTTCTTCTGTGCCTTCTTTGTCGCCTTGTCCTCGTGCGGCTTATGTCTAGCCGTGCAGTTAGTCTTTCTGTTTTTTTGTTTCTTCTTGCTGATGGCTTCTCTTCTCTCTTCTACTACTTGTGCTCTTGTGGTCTCCTCTGACAAGTGGCTTATTGACTCTGGTGCCACTTGTCACATGACTGGCAACTCTTGTTTGTTTTCCTCTTTGCTTGAGACAAACAGGTTGTCTCTTATTGTTGTTGTTGATGGGACTTCAGCTCTTGCGCATGGTATTGGCACTATACGTCTATCTTCATCTTTACTGCTAGAGGACACTCTCTATGTCCATACTTTCCCATGCAATTTACTCTCTGTTCATGCTCTTTGCACGCAGTTAAATTGCACAGTTATTTTTACTAGCACCACTTGTTCTTTCTCTGATTTTGTCTCTAAGGCTACGATTGCTACTAGTACTGTTCATGGTGACCTTTTTTTCTTGACCATGATGTTGCTCTTTCTGCTTCTTCCTCAGTTTAGCTGCAGCATCATCGTCTTGGTCATCCTCCTTCTCGCCTCATTCATCAACTTTTTTCAGACCTTCCTTCCGTTGATTTGTCTTTGAACTGTGAAGCATGTGAGCTGGGTAAACATCATCGCTCTTCTTTCCCAGCTGAACAGGTTGTTGTTCTTCGCGTCCTTTTGAACTTATTCATTCTGGCATCTGGGGTCCTTCTCTTGTTGCTACTATTGGTCGCGGAAGCTTGTACTTTGTCACGTTCATTGATGATTTCTCTAGATGCACTTGGCTGTATCTCTTGAAGAATCGTTCTGAACTATTCTTTGTCTTCACTGTGTTTTATAATGAGATCTTCACACAGTTTCGTGTGCCCATTCAGGTTATTCGTACTGATAATGTCAAAGAATATGTCATTCATCAGTTCTCCTCTTTTTGTGCGAGCAAGGGTTTGATTTATCAAACAAGTTGTCCATATACCTCTTAACAGAATGGCGTTGCTGAACGCAAGAATCATCATCTTCTGTATGTTGCTCTAAGTCTTTCTTTGCAAATGAATGTCCCCTGGTCTTATTGGGGCCATGTGGTTCTTCTTGCTTGCTATCTAATTAACTGTATTCCCTCATCTGTTCTTCTGGGCAAGACTCTATTTTTCGTCTTATATCCAGAGGCCGAACCGTTTCCTTTGCCTCTTGAAACTTTTGGCTGTACAGCATCTGTTCATGTCCATTCTCCTGGATGTGACAAACTTTCTCCCCGTTCGGTTAAATGTATATTTCTTGGCTATTATCCTACTCAAAAGGGGTACCACTGTATTGATACTCTCCTGCGCAAACAATACGTTTCGGCAGATGTTACCTTCTTTGAAGATACTCCATATTTCTCCCCTACTTCTTCTCTAGTACCTGCTGATACTTCGTCTTCCCTGCCTATTCTCTCAGCACCTCCGCTAGAGCCGGTTCCTTTCATCTCTACTCTTGTTGATCCGTCTCTTTTGCTGGATCCAGTTCCTTCCACCTCTGTGCCTGTTCCGGAGCCTCCTCTTACTTTTGACGGTGTATTGCCTTTCTTGGCCACAAGTGATCTTGAACTTTCCATTGCTCTTCGGAAGGGTGTTCGCTCCTACACCCAGCATCCTCTACAGGTTGTGGTTTCTTATGCTCATCTCTCTCCTTCATCTAGAAGCTTTGCTCTGGCCCTCTCGACTAATAGTGTTCCCGCCTCGAATCAAGATGCACTTCTTATTCCCCATTAGAAGGCTGCTATGGATGACGAGATGCGTACTCTTATTGATCGGTGTATTTGGACTCTCGTTCCTACACCTCCAGGTACTGATGTGGTTGGCTGTCACTGGGTCTTTGTCATAAAGTTTCTCCCGGATGGGTCCATTGATCATTACAAGGCCTGGCTTGTTGCCAAAGGTTTTACACAGACTTATGGTGTGAATTTCTTTGATACTTTCTCTCTTGTGACACGGATAACTACAATCAGTGTGCTCTTTTCTGTGGCCGTCAACCGAGAATGAGAAATGTCTCAGCTGGATATGAAAAATGTCTTTCTTTATGGTGATTTACATGAAATTGTTTATATGGAGCAACCTCCTGGGTATGTTGCTCAGGCGGAGTCTCAGGTCTGTAAGCTACGAAAGACAATATACGGTCTTAAGCAAAGTCCCGGGGCTTGATTTGATAAGTTTAATATTGTTATTTCTATGATTGGGTTCTCACGTAGTGCTGTAGATCATTCTTTATTCATCCGCAAATCCTCATCTGGTCTGGTTATTCTTGTGGTTTATGTGGATGATATTCTTCTTACATGGGATGATAAAAATGGTATTGACATGAGAAAACAATAGCTGCTTCAGCATTTTGTTACTAAAGATATGGTATCTCCGAAGTATTTTCTTAGGATTGAGATATCTCAGAAATATTGTTCTCTTGTTTTTTCACAGAGGAAGTATGTGTTAGATCTCTTGAAGGAGACATGCCTTCTTGGGGCTAAACCTGCTCAGACTCCTATGGTTGTTGGGGATGATAAATGTTGGAGTGAAAATTTTCCTATTTTTGAAGATGTTACCAGATATAGACGTCTTGTGGGTAAACTCATTTATCTGACAGTTACAAGACTAGATATTTGTTATGCAATAGGAAAAGTAAGCCAGTTTAAGCAAGCCCCCAAAGAGTGTCATCTGCAGTCACCTCTAAATATTTTAGAGTATGTAAAAGGTGCGCCAGGAAAAGGACTCTTGTTTCAGAAAAGAGGATATTTGAAGGTTGAGGCTTATTTTGATGCTAGCTACGCAGATGATAAGGAAGATAGGAGGTCTACATCTGGCTTCTACACTTTCGTTGGAGGTAATCATGTCAGCTGGAAGAGCAAGAAATAGGCTGTAGTTGTCCGGTCAAGTGCAGAAGCTGAGTATAGGAGCATGGCTCAGACTACTTGCGAGTTGAAGTGGCTACGGACTCTCTTACTTGATCTGGGAGAGTTTTATGATCATCCCCTACCCATGTTCTGTGACAATAAAGCAGTTATATATTTCAGGAAATCCAATTTTTCATTAGATAACAAAGCATATCGAGGTGGATTGTCATTTCATCAGAGATGAGATTTTGAAGAATCAGAACTATACACGATTTCTTACCTCTAATAAAGAACTAGCTGACTTCTTCACCAAACTGATTACTTCTTTTGAAGAGGTTTGTAGCAAGCTTTGCAGAGTGGATATATATGCTCCAGCTTGAGGGGAAGTGTTGGAGCTAGTGGAGATCGGGCAGTCTTGTTCCTAACTGCAGTGATCTACTTGTCCTAGCGACCTGACGGTTTGGTCCAGCGGTCTGGTGGTAAATCTCAGCTTGCGATCAGGAGTAGCAGTGGTAGTCTGAAGGTAGCCACAACGGTCTAGCAGTTAGAAGTGGGTATTTAATATTAGTTAGCCGCAGCGGTCTGCATGAAGCCGCAACCGTCTGGTAGAAGCCGCAACAGTGGATTGGTGGTTAACCGCAACTGCAGTCTAGTGGCATCCCACAGTTGCTGTCTGGTAGCTTGCAGCGCTGCGATCTGGTCGGTAGCCATAACTGTTGTCTGGTGGAAACCCGCAGTTGCAGTCTGGCGGCTTGCCTAGCAGTATTCTCTAGCGGACTGGTGGTTTCACTTGGTGTTGTTGGGAGTTTTGTTATTCTTTTGTATAGTGTGCAGTTTGATGTTGTCAAACCGCATAAACCGCATGAGTTATATTTAGTCTCACATCGTTTGTTGTAATTCTCTCATCTCCCCCAGTTTCTATAAATAAGAGGGCATACCTATGTAATAATTATCCTTTTGGAACAATAAAGTTTGAGGTTTATTTAACTCTTTGTCCATTTTTCACAAATGAGAAATTTTTGATTTGGCGGAGACGAAGTAGTGGATTTTGCGAGAAGAATGGTGGTGACCTTCGCGGAACTGAACCGTCTTTCTCGGGAAAATATTTCGAATTTGTGGGTTTGGGTATTTCTATGGACTTATCTTCTATTTATATAAAATTAAAAAATTTGAAGAATTAGAGAAAGTCATACCTGGAATGGCGGTTTGTATTCATCAAAAATGTGTCTTGTCACATTAGGTCATTTCTCGAGAAAAATGATGTGTTTCGAGAAATCCATAAGCCATTTCTCGAGAAGTAGAAATAATTCTGAGAAGTCTAGAAAACTTTTCTCGAGAAATATAGAGGCTCTCGAGAAATGTAGAGGGTTTCGAGAAATCAAAGTCCTTTTTCCGAGAAATATAAGATCTTCTTTGAATTAGTTCTTGACTTTAGATATGATCACTTCAGGATCTCATGTTGAGCATGCCAAGTTCTGTCTTGAAAAAGGAGAACTTGGTCTCGTCCAGTGGCTTCGTGAAAATATCTGCCACCTGCTTGTCCGTCAAGAGATATTTGAGGGTTATGTCCTTATTGTCCACATGCTCCCGTATGTAATGGTAGCCTATTTCGATGTGCTTGGTCCGGCTATGGGAGACTGGATTGTTAGCGATTACAATTGCGCTGGATGAGTCGCAAAACATCGGAATTTCGCTGAACTTCAAATTATAGTCTTCAAGTTGATTCCTTATCCAAAGAAGTTGTGCGCAATAACTACCCGCAGAGATATACTCTGACTCTACAGAAGATGTTGCCACACAATTTTGCTTCTTACTGCTCCACAAAATAAGCTGTCTTCCAAGTAATTGACATGTTCTGAAAGTGCTTTTCCTATCGTCCCTGCTTCCTGCAAAATCAGCATCTGAAAAGCCAATTAGCTCGACATCATTACTTTTTGGGTACCATAATCCAAGATTAGGTGTACCCTTAAGGTATCTTAAAAGTTGCTTCGCAGCGACGTAATGAGATTCCTTAGTGTTCACCTGATATCTAGCGCAGATACATGTTGAGAACATTATATCTGGTCTACTGGCAGTCAGGTAGATCAAGGATCCAATTATGCTTCTGTACTTAGTTTCATCAAAAGGTTTCCCTTTCTCATCCTTATCTAGAGACACAGTTGAACTTATTGGAGTTCTCATAGAGATTGCGCTCTCCATTCCGAATTTCTTAAGAATCTCCTTGGTGAACTTCGTTTAAGAGATGAAAATTTCATCTTCAGATTGTCTCACCTGAAGTCTTAAGAAATACTTCAGCTCACCCATACTGCTCATTTCAAACTTCCCTTGCATAAGTTTAGAAAACTTTTTGCAAAGGCTGTCTTCCGTAGAGCCAAATATGATGTCGTCGACATAGATTTGCACTAGTAAAATCTTGCACTTAACTTCCCTAAGAAATAATGTTTTGTCTATCTTTCCCCTTTGTGAACTTGTTTTCAAAAAGAAAGCTAGACAACGTCTCATACCAAGCTCGGTGAGCTTGCTTTAAACTGTATAATACTTTATTTAGAAAATAAACATAATCAGGGAATTGAGAGTTGACAAAACCTAGGGGTTGCGCTATATATACTTTCTCTTTCAGATTCCAATTGAGGAATGCTGACTTCACATCTATTTGGTAGACAATGAAGCCTTTGATGGCAGCATATGCAAGAAACAACCTAATTGCCTCAAGCCGAGCCACTGGAGCAAATGTCTGGTTGAAGTTGATCCCCTCTTCTTGTCTGTATCCTTGTGCTACAAGCCTGACTTTGTTCTTGATAATTACTCCGTGTTCGTCCAGCTTGTTCCTGAATATCCACTTGGTGTCGATTACGTTCTGTTCCTTTGGCCCGGGCACTAGCGCTCAGACTTTGCACCATTCAAACTGGCTGAGCTCCTCTTGCATTGTCATGATCCAAAAGGCATCTTTGTTCTCTTCCTCGAACTTCTTCGACTCAACATGAGACAGAAAACTGAGATGCAAAACTTTGTTAGTTGTACCTCTACTAGTTCTAACACTGTTGTTTGGCTCTCCAATGATTAGATCAGCTGGGTGATCTCTTAGGTGTCTGATCCCTAGGTTCCTTGCTCTCCCTCCAGCAGGCTCTGCAACATTCGGTGTCGCCTATGTAGGTTGAAGCAATTCCTCCTCTATGGGTTCCTTATCCACCAAGCCTGGATTGACGATCTTGACTGAGCTTGGAGTGTCTTATTTGACTAGTTCATCCAAGCTTAGCTCCTTGAACCTGGTACCTACATTTGCACCAATAATACTAGATGAGCTGCTATAGAGCAAGCTAGTCTCATCAAATACAACATTTATCGACTCTTCTACCACAAGAGTTTTCTTGTTGAAAATCCTATATGTCTTACTATGGCTACTATATCCTACAAAAATACCTTCAAAACACTTTTCACTAAACTTTGTGCGGTAATACTTCTCATTATTAAGTGCAAAGTATTTGCTTCCAAAGATTCTAAAGTATGACACAGTCGGTTTTATGCCCTTCAATAGTTCATAGGGGGTCTTACGGTAGTTTTTGTTGATTAGTGCTATGTTTTGCATGTGACAAGCCGTGTTGACTGCTTCAGCCCAGAAGTAATCCGGAAGTGAAGCATTGTTCAACATGGTTATACATGCTTTAATCAGGATTCTATTCCTTCTCTAAGCAATTGCATTTTGTTGTGGAGTGTATGGGGAGGAAAACTCATGAAAGATACCTTGTCTTTCACAAAATTTTGTCATGGCAACAGACTCAAACTTTGTTCCGTGGTCACTTCTGATTTTGACCACTAAGCAGTCCAATTCATTCTGAATTAGTCGGACAAAGTTAGTCAAAGAATCGAAGGTGTCTGACTTGTGTTCAGAAAGAACACCCAAGTGAAACGTGAGTAGTCATCAAACATAACTAATATATAGACCTTATCTCCTAAGTTGTGAATAGCCATAGAACCGAATAGGTATATATGAAGCAAGTATAAGCTTCGTGAAGAATCTTTCTCAGCAATACCCTTGAAGGTAGCCTGTGTCTGCTTACCCATTTTACAGGAGTGACATGGACTCTCTTTAAGGCACTTAATGTTGGGGGCATCACACATTAAGTTGTGAGAAAATAACATATTTAAGGTTTTGAAATTAATATGTGTTAATCTCTTGTGTCATTGGTCATAGAGAGATGCACTACTTTTTGCCATAAAACACACTTGGGTAGAATTGTCTAAGCAAAGAAAATGTAAACAGAAAATATTTCTGCTCTGAGTGCCTGTTAAGACCGTCTCCAAAATTACAAACGACTTTATCAAACACTTGTCCTTGCAGAACTCAACAACGTAGCCTTTGTCACATATTTGACTTATGTTTATTAGATTATGGTGTAATCCTTCAACATAAGCAACGTCTGTAAAAGAGACTACGTCGTTGGAAATCATAACATAACCTTTTGTTGTTCCCATGTCTGAACCTCCAAAATGACCTTTGGTCCGTCTTTGACTGGGGTATAGTCAAGAAAAAGGCTTCTTGTCTTGGTCATGTGCAGAGAGCATCCACTGTCGAACTACCAGATTGGAGTTCTATTAGCTTTTGGACATACCTGCAAAAATAGATCATTTTACCTTAGGAACCCAAATGTATTTGGGTCCTTAGTTCACGGTCAGCTTACCACCACTAGGAACATTAACTTTACGAGTGGTATGTCTCGCATAGCTAACCCGTGGGGTTACAAAGTTAGCGGGATTGTACCAGCAGTCGGCGCCAAAGTGACCAACTTTGTTACAACACCAACATTCAAACCTGTTGTACCTTCTCGGGTACTCCTGCTTTACCTTTTGAAATTTAGGTCTAGTAGAGACACTGTATTTTGAGGTGGAGGCCTCATGATTGCAACATACACAAGGTTTCTGCATCTCCTTTTCCTTTTGTACAACGGGCTTGGCTTTAGGTGCCTCCTTATTGTTATGACCATGTACATATGGACCATAACTCTTCATTTGAATTTCTTCATAAGGTGCTTTGAACACGCTAGCACCAAAGTCACGGGGATGGGTCCATCCCTGGTATCTAGTCTTTGGCTCTACATGTGTAGGGCTTGCGTGATGACCATAGAATAACTCGAGGTCAAACTTGTTCGTTGGGAAGATTACTTTCCTGAACGAAGGTTGACTCATGGGGGCTTTCTCATTTTCTTTGGCGCTAGCCTTCTTGGCAGCCTTACCCTTGCCACCGACGTGGCCAAGACCACTACCCTTCTTCTGAGTTGTGAACTCATCAATGAGAGGTAGAACAATCTTAGGCTTGGAGTAACTCTCAACGAGTTTTCTCTCCACCGCGAGATTTTCTTTCAGCTCATCAAGATATTTTTCCTTTAGTTTCAACGTCTCAGTCTAGTCCTTGAGTTCCTCTTTCAAGGAGTGGACTTCATCTCTGAGAGGAAGTAATTGTGCGATTTCTTCCTTCAAATTTGCTTTTGATGCCTTGAGTAAGGCAATCTCTTTGACTTGCTTTCGGACTACCTTACGACATTTGTCGAAAGCCGTTAACAAGTGCTCATACTGAGCCATCAACTCTGATTCATTCTCATCAGAGGAGTATTCTTCATGACCATTGGAGGAAGTTTTAGATTGTGAGAGAATGGTGTGCGAGTTTACCTTCCCATGGTATTCAGAGTCGCCCACTTCCTCATCAGATTGAGCCATAATCCCAAAGTAGGCTTCTTCATTTTCAGAACTTGACTCACTCGAGTCATTGTCACTGAGAGTCTTCGTCTTTTTGGCAACGAAGCTCTTTTCTTCTTTCTCCTTCCCTTTGAAGGATCTTTTCTCGTCCTTCCAGGAGCTATCTTTCTTCTTATAAGGACACTCTGCAATCATGTGACCTGATTTGTTATAACAGTAGCAAACAACGTCAGAAGAAAACTATTTGTTCGGTTTGGATTTATACATGTCTTCCTTGTTGTAACTTTTCTTATTTCGATCACCATCACGTCATGATCTTCTGGAGACTGAAGAGAAGAACTTATTTTTCATTTGTCTCTTCTTTCTTAGCAACTTCTTGAACTGCTTGAAGAGGAGGGAAAATTACCCATCTGATAGCTCGGAGTCAGACGTGCTAGGCTCAGAGTCTTCAGGAGTGTCAGGAGATCGTGTCCTTACTGGTGACACAACTTTAGATTTTCTTGAACCCTCTGCCTTCAGGGCCATAGACTTTTCTCTGTTAGAAGTTATGTTGTTCTACTTCTCCTTATGTGTATTCATTTGTAGCTCGTAGGAGAGCAGCTTTCTGAACAGGTTCTGCGGGTTAATCTCTGGCAGCTTCCTGAATTCTCTTATGGCAACAACTTTTGTGTCCCAGTCCTTTATCAAGGATCTGGGGAATTTGTCGTTTAGGTCACCATAAGTGAAGATGCGACCGTAATTCCTATGATCATTCACCATCTTGAAAAATTCTCAAAATTATCAGCTATGGAGTCATCGACACCTTGCTTGAAGGCTTTGTACTCTTGGTTTAACAATGATCTATGATGT
The DNA here is from genome assembly GCA_039583875.1 of Platanthera guangdongensis. NCBI lineage: Eukaryota > Viridiplantae > Streptophyta > Magnoliopsida > Asparagales > Orchidaceae > Platanthera > Platanthera guangdongensis. The sequence continues at coordinate 179,161,101 of CM077166.1, read as the reverse complement.
TCTCTCACTTCTTCAATACCTTCCATCAGGACAACAAGACAGTCCCACATCTCTTTGGCAGATTTGTAGTGGAATAAGTTCTGAAGAATTGAATCATCCACTGCACTTGCTATGATATTCTTAGCCTTGTCAAGGGAGACTAAGACAATCTCATCCTTAGTGAGATCCATCATCTTTTGGGGGATCATGATCGCAGGATTTATTGCTGACGCCTGAGTAGGGATGTGAGGTCCTTCTTCCACTATCTGGAAAATCCTCGGATCAGCACCTTCCATGTAGAATCGAACTCGTTCTTTCCACATGGGAAAGTTTTCCTTTGTGCATAATGGTAGCTTCATGGATGACATGTATTTGCTTCTTTCCATCGTGAAGGTGTGAAATCTCTGAACGCTAGATCAGGGATCTTGATCAAGGTGTTAACCTTATTGACCAACCTCCCTCTGATACCGATTGAAAGTATCTAACGTCTACCTAAATCACCTAGATGGGGTGAATATGTAATGTTTGCGTCTTTTTGCGGAATTAAAATTATCTAAAAGACAAGCACACAAACATAGAGATTTTTATAGTGGTTCCTGGTATTGGGTACGTCCATTGTCCTGCCTCGCCTATCTACCACAAAGGGTACGATTCGGTTACTTCACATTTCTCAGTTTATCATAATCTTACACCTCGGAGCAATGCTCCTACGCCTCGGTGAACAAGATCTCCTACACCTCGATCCACAACCGGATCTACACCTCGATCCATAAACCGGATCTACAATCTTGATCCACAAATGAACCTACAAGCTCGGAGATAAAAGTCCTACAAACTCGGAGACAAAGCTCCTACAAATGTAAAAATAATTTACAACAATAAAAGAAATGTTTTACTTTTCAGATCTGAAATACTCAAGGGTCTTCCTTCTTGAAATCTGAAAATCTTGGTGAATATGTTGATGAAGAAAACCGAGAAAATGAAGATCTGAAAACCTTGGATCTGGCAGGATCAAATTGGTGTTGAAGAATCTATTAATCTTGGATCTGTCGAATCCTTTCCTCGATTTATTTGTTGGATCTGGAGATTATCGGCATAGAAGAATGTCGATTAAGGTGAGCGGCTTCTCCCGAAAATGGAATGTGTGAATTGCATTTTTTATAATGATTCTTCTTGTGATTATTCTTATTCTTGTTTGGGTTAGAGATTCCTTGAAATGGCTTTATATAGATCATTTTCCAACGGTCAAACGTCATTAAGGAATGATCCGCGTGACTTAGGTTAATTTGAAATCCCGTCAGAAAATATAGAAAGAAAATTCTGTAAGTCCATTTCTCGAGAAGAATTATATTTCTCGAGAAATCATTATCTTTCTCGAGAAAAGGACATGGCTTCTCGAGAAAGGACTTGGCGAAAATTTCTTTGAAGTAAACTATCTGATTTCTTGAGAAGTACAATATTTCTCGAGAAGCGATTTGATTTCTCGAGAAACAATACGTCTTCTCGAGAAATTTACTTAGCGCAAAATTCTAGAACTGAAGACAGATTTCTCGAGAAGAAGACTTAGCTTTCTCGAGGAATGAATCGACCTTCTCGAGAACTTCTTTGCTTTTTCGAGAACAACTTGGCTTCTCAAGAAATCTACAAGGCATTTCTCGAGAAAACAACTTAGAATAATTTTCATATAATTTCCCGAGAAGTCTTGTAGTGTCTCTAGTGCAACAATGCTTTCTCGAGAAATTTACTTAGACTTCTCGAGAAATACATGTCATTTCTCGAGAAAAGGACTTAGGAAATTTTCAGAGAAATTTTTCTTTTTTCTAAGTTGAAACCAGCAACCCTTCCTTTCTTCCATTTCTTTAGTACTTGAAAATGAAGTACATCCCAATAGAGAGGTTACACATGAGTTAACACCATAGATCACACAATGAGGGATTACATTGCATGGTCCTGTGTTTTGTGACTCATTGTAAACTGACATTGGTCTATACTTAGCAATAATAACCTGCAAGCACTCAACTAAAAAATGACATCAAATACAAACTTAATTTATTTTAGTTCAAGGGTGACTTCTCACAAATCTAGGTTATTGTTGATACAATACCCAACATCACCTCTCTTCTAAAGTACTTGTCAAAAGATTAGTTTCACTTTCAATTGGTATCAGAGTGAGATTGATCAAAAAAGACCAACACCATGAACAACAAAATCAATTGGAGAAAAGTAGAAATATTATAGAAATTTGAATAATCCTAATTATTCATTATATGAGTCGAATACTGCTCAACACAACTATGTCATGTTGAATACAAATCGATGAAATATGGAGTCACATCAAGCTCTATTTGACATAACTGTCAAGTTCTATCAAATACTATCTAGCATAACACATATGTATAAAATACTATTCGACTTGATTTTTTTCCCTAACTGCTTACAACAAATCAAAGTTGGGGACAACACATTCAAGAAGATAGCCTATGTAGAAGGGCTCAAACACAACTTGATCAGTATCAATCAACTGTGTGATGTGTGATAATAAATACATAATAGTTTTCACTCAAAATGAATGCCTGATTATAAGCAATGAATCAGGTAATATAATTCTTAAGGACATTAGGAAACGTAACATTTACCTAATCAATTTTTCTTCAGTTAATTCAAAAATTCATTTGTTTAATATGAATGTTAGTAATAGTGAACTATGATACAAGAGATTGGATCACTTAAATCTTAAGACCGTCTCTAAGCTCTCTAAGAATATTCTTATGAGAGGTCTTGCCCTAGATAAATACACCAAAGAGAGACCTTATAAAGCATGCCAACTTGGCAAACAAACAAAAGCCTAATCATTTAAATGTGTTTCCAAAAATGATTCATCAAGAATCCTATATTTGCTAGTTGAGGCTAACTTGCCTAAGCAATTTTTGGTTGAGGCTGTTAATATAATTAATTATGTTCTTAATAGATGTCTCACTTATAAGGACAAAAATCAGACTCCTTATGAGCTACTAAAATGCAAGGCTCCAAATATTTCATACTTTAAAATTTTTGGAAGCATTTGCTATATTCATAATAATGGTAAAACATATCTAAGAAAGTTTGATAAGAAAGCAAATAATGATATATTCTTGGGATACTCATCATCAAGTAAAACATACACATGTTATAATAAAATGACTTCAAGGATAGAAGAATTCATGTATGTTATATTCCATGAGTCTAACTTGTTGAATCCAGGGAAAAACCTATCTTCAAGTATTTTAAAGGAAGAAAGTCCGTCCACAAATTTAGAGAAATGGTTATAAATAAAGAATTTCGCAGCACTCAATTCATCCTATATGTGATGAATTATAGAAAGATAATGACCATTACAGGGGCGAAGAGAGTGAGGAAGAATTATTTCAAATAGTGGACCGTCCAAACTAGCAAACTCGCTGAATAAAATTTGTTAGAATTTCTAGAATTTCAGCAAGGAGAAATGCAAGTTGTTGTACCTATATCTATGATAGAGATGATGACATTGAGAAATCATCCCCCATCTCATCTCATTAGTGGCATAACAACCTGAGTTCAGACAAGAATGCAAATTTGAAGTGGACTAGTTCTACAATGCTTATTATCTCAGCTAGAACCAAAGAAATTTAAAGAGGTCAATAATGATCCCCACTAGATCATTGTCATATAAGAAAAATTTGCTCAGATGGAAACAAGTCAAGTATGGACACATGTTCCTAGACTAAAGAACTACCTTGTCATTGGAACAAATAAGTGTTCAGGAATAAGCTAACTGCAAATGAAGTTATAACAAGGAATATAGCAATGCTAATTGTTCAGGGATACATATAAGAAAAAGGAATAAACTATGACAAGACTTCGCACTTGTTGCAAGACTTGAAATAATAAGGATTTTTCTAGCTTTTTGTAGCACACAAAAAATTCAAGATTTATCAAATGAATGTCAAGAGTGCATTCGTAAATGATGTTCTACTTGATGAAGTATATGTAAAATAACCTTTAGATTTTATCAGTCCTAACTCTCTTTCTTATGTATTTGGTTAAATAAAGCATTTATGGTCTCAAGCAAGCACCTAGAGCTTGGATTAGGACTCTCTATCATTCATCTTGAAAACTCTTTTGGAAGAGGAAATATAGTTAAAACACTATCCACTAGAATCCATAAAAGAAAATTACTACTAATTCAAGTTTATGTAGATGACACTATCTTTGGGTCTACTTATAACAATTATGTAAGAGGGTTGCTAAGCATATGCAATCAAAATTTGAAATAAGTAGTATGAGAGAGCTCTCTTGCTTCCTTGGCCTCCAAGTACATCAATCTTGTAAAGACATTTTTATTTCTCAGTCAAAATATATCGAAGAAATTATCAAAAAATTGGTATTGAGAATGTCTCCACTATGAACACTCTCATGGCTACAAATGTTGTCATAGATAAGGATGAAAAAGGTAAGGCAGTGGATCAAAAATTTTATAGACCAATAATAGTTTCTCTCCTATATCTAATAGATAGTAGATCATATATCATGTTTGCTACTTGTGTTTGTGCTAGGTTACAAGTTGAATCCACAGACTCACATTTGACTTTTGTTGAATTTTTTAAAGATATCTAAAGAGGACACCTGAATTAGGGTTATGACACCCAGTAGAATCTGCTCCTCTTGCACATGCCACCTCGAAGGTTCTTCTTCCTCACACAGCATGTCGTTGACGGTCCTTCTCTACTCGCCAATCTATATGATATCCTATCTTTTTTTAATCTCAGCACTCTCATCTTAGGTGGATGTGTGACATACGAGACTGGATAAAATTCAGAATGAATGTATCAGGGATAAGATAGGAGTAGCACCAATTGCAGAGAAAATACAAGAAGCTCAACTAAGATGGTTTGGACACGTACAAAGGAGACCATTAGAGGCACCTGTTAGGAATTGTGAGAGTCCAGTCACTAAGCACATTAAATGAGGGAGGGGTGGACCAATAATGACTCGGAATTAAACTACAAGGAAAGACATAATGTACTTAGGCATTAGTGAGATTATGACAAAAGATAGGGGACAATGGCAACAAAGGATTCATATAGCCGACCCTATTATTGTGGGATAAAAGCTTGAGTGTTACTGTTGTTGTCAGCACTCTCATCTTCTCCGACATTTTTAAATCTCATTTTTTTCTCATCATTCGATAACTTCCTGGATCAGGCCTTCTTCACCTGACAACTTGTTGGATCTCGATCTAGGTTTTGATTTTAAGACTATTTTCACTAGATCCGATCTTCTCTGCAATTTTCACTGAATCTCATTTTCATTGCAGACTACTTGCTTCAATAGATTGCATCTTGGATTAAGTCGATTGCAGATTGTAGAATAGCCTCCTTTCAAATTTCATGCTTTAATACATTACAGATTGTGATAGTTTTGAACTTTTATGTGGACTCAATGTTGTTATATGTTATTTCAAATTTTACTTAGCCAATTTTATAAACTTATTCTAAGTTTATCATGCCTAGTTCAATTTTAAACCTATTGATCTTAGTTTCTTCTAAGGGCTTAGTATACATATCAGGTAGTTGATTATCTGTTTTAACATATTTATGAGCATTTTATCAAGTTATATGTTATTTCAATTTTATAGGTTGTTCTTGTTGTTCCAGCTTTCAAAATGAGTGATGCAAACATGAGTTATTGCACGGATGACTCGTATTTTGATTCAGAGCGTTCATCAAATAATTCTTCTTATCAAAGACAATATTTTAGATTTATCAAGATGGTTTGTGGCAATGATATGCATTATATATGAGTACATTTCAAGTTCTCCTTTGGAGACTCATGCATGATGTCAAAACAAATAGGTAAAAGATGGTTGTGAAAGTTATTAGTTGGACATCAACCTAGGTTTTGTCACATGTTCAGAATGTTACAAGATATTTTTGTTGATCAACTACACACCTTAGAATGTTCACATGGCCTCAGAAGGTCAGGAAGAACAATCACAAGAGATATGTTAGCAATTATAATATATATTTTTGCCCGCAATACATCAGTGTTGTTGCGGGTCATCCGGTTTTCCTCCGGTCCAGAGAATCAGACTGCCTTAGCTCGGAGTCGGATTGGGCGCACAAACAGTCAATGAAAATCCTGCAGCAATGACATGTGGTTTTTTATCGCGGAAAACCCGGGAAGGCTGAATACCACGTGGCCAGATTTGTATCAGACTAAAATCCACTATTTAGCTTTAAGTTTATAAATATTGAGAGTTTTCTCGGAGGCTGGTATTCCACCGCTCTGTTACAAGCTCTTAGTACAAAAATGGAAAATAAACTAAGTCCACGAAGCTTGGTTGAGCGCGTCCACAAGGCTTGAATGAGAGCGTCCACGAAGCTTGAATGAGAGTACCTACGTGGTGGAAAATGCTAAGTCCTTGGAGCCTTAGAGTGTCTTCACACGAGCATTCGTGGGAGTACCTTCCAATGCCTTACTTCGAGCTCACAAAAGTGTCCAAGTGAGTGTCGGGTGTTGTGCACACTATATAGGGAGCGGAGTGAGTCCTAAGTGAAGATATGATCTAAGTCTCACGTTCTCGCCAAAAAACCTCATAACTCTCTCAAGTGTCTGAAGTTACTTGTCTTTAAATGAAGACATGATGCTTTTTTGTAGTTTTCTGAAGGTAAGTGCTGGTAATTGCATCGGGCTGGATCTTGAGTCAACAAATGGTGTCACTCCGTTACAGTCACATGGATCGCCAATTTTCATGAAAAAATGGGCGAGCCCTCGGGCAGTCTGAGTAGCCCGGGCAAGGTGCCCGATGACGGTGGCAACCGATGGCGATCGGTGGTGAATGAAGATGGCGGAGTGGCGGCAGGCGGTGATGCGCGCACGTGAGGACTGGTCACCCGCGCGTGGTCTCGCGAGTTGGCCACCCACGTGGGCGCGCTGCCCATGCGTGCGCCGCTCGAGCGAGTGCATGTTCGTCGTTGATGGGTATTGTATCCACAATAACCTAGATTTGTGTGAAGTTACTCTTGAACTAAGTTGAATTAATTATGCATTTGACGTTATTCTTTAGTTGAGTGCATGCAGGTCATTATTACTAAGTGTAGACCAATGTCAGTTTACAATGAGTCACTAAATACAGAACCATGTAATGTAATCACTCATTGTGTGACCCATGGTGTTGACTCATGTGTAACCTCTATATTGGGATGCACTTCATTTTAAAGTACTAAAGCAATGGAAGAAAGGAAGGGTTGCTGGTTTTCAACAAAGAAGAATTAGTTTTTCAGAGAAAAATTTTCAAAGTACTTTTCTTGAGAAGATGAAGTGTATTTCTCGAGAAGTCTAAGTATAGTTCTCGAGAAAGTAAAGTTGTTCTAGAGAAACATTAAAACTTCTCGAAACATTCTCAGAAACAAACCTTAAGTCTTTTTCTCGAGAAAGCCCTGAAGAATTCTCGAGAAGCCATGTATAGTTCTCGAGAAAACAAAGCAGTTCTCGAGTAGTCAAAATTGTTTCTCGAGAAGTTAAGTATTTTTCTCGAGACGTCAAGTTCCTTCTCGAGAAATCAGTTCTTCAGTTCCAAGAATTTGTGTTAAGTATTTTCTCGAGAAGGCTATGCCATTTCTCGAGAAAGCAAATCCTTCTCGAGAAATCATATGTCTTCGCGAGAAATAGGATTGCAGAAAACTTCTTTTTAAACCGTCTGACGGGATTTCGATATGATCTAAGTTCCTCATGATTGGTCCACGTGGATCTTTCATTAATGATTTCAGACTGTTATACGAGGTCCTATAAGAAGACCTTTCAGAGGAATCGCTAACCCTAACAATATTATTCAGAATTACACTGCAATTTCAAAAGCAAGAGAAGCTGTGTTGTCATCGTCGTTCTTCATTGTCGCTCCTCTCTCAATCTCGCGATTCCAAGAAAAAAACGATTCGATAGATCATAGATTCAAGTTCTTCAAACATCTACTTGATCATGTCGGGTCATAAGCTTTTCAAATCAAAGTTTTCCTCGGGATTTCTTCCTCAACTTATTCACAGAGATTTTCAGTTTTCAAGAAGGAAGAACCTTGAAGATTTCATATCTGAAAGTATAAAGATTTTATTGTTGTTGTAACAATTATTTTAACTCTTGTAGGAGCTTTGTCTTCGAGTTTGTAGGAAGTTTGTTCTTCTGAGTGTAGATCTCGTCTTGTGGGATCGAGTTTGTATGAGTTTGTTATCTCCGAGTTGTAAGAGCGTTGATCCGAGTTGTAGGATTATTGCAATCCGAGATTTAGTGAAGTAGCTGAGGCTAGCTGTGGTGCTAGATAGGCGAGGTGGAAAGTGGACGTACCCAAGATTGAGGAACCACTATAAATTTCTTGTGTTGTCCGAGTTATGCTTGGTTATTTTCTATGTCGATTACTCTCAAGTTTTATTCCGCAAAAGACGCAGAAGTCACCTATTCACCCCTCTAGGTGATTTAAATAGGCAACTAGATACTTCAATTGGTATCAAAGGGAGGTTGTTCACAAAAAGGTTCACACCTTGAACAGATCTGCATCTAGTTGTCGTAGAGATTATCAAGATTGACAGATCCAAGGATTTTGCAAAGCTTTCGGTGTGCACCAAGGCTAACTTTCTCATGTGAAAAGAGAGAGTATGATTTTTCATGGAAGCTGCTGATCCCCGCATCTTCATGATAGTGGAAGAAGGTCCCTATGTTCTCATGAATGCTTCCACTATTGATCCAACCAAGAAAGTACCGAAGAAACTAATGGATCTCGACAAAGACGACATTGCTCTTGTCTCTCTAGACAAAAAAACAAAGAATATTATTGCAAATGCAGTCGATGATTCAATGTTGCAGGACCTAATACACTGTCAATCTGCCAAGGAAATGTGGCAGTCTCTGATTGTTTTGATGGAAGTCACCAAAGAAGTAAGGGATGACAGAAGATCCCTTCTGAACCAGAAGTATGAGGTCTTCTAGCAAGGCCCCAAGGACACAATAGCTGATACATATGAGAACTTCTTCAAGATCGTCAATGGCCTGAAGAACTACGGCCGGGTTTTCACAAATGGAGAAATAAATGACAAGTTCCTAAGATCCTTAACTAAGGAATGCGACAATACGATTTGTGCCATCAGGGAGTTTGGGAGACTGGCTGACACTAACCCCCAGAACCTCTTCGGGAAGCTTATGTCCGATGAGCTTCAAATCAACTCCAAAAAAGCTGAAGAAGAGGGCAGCAGATCTTCATCAAAGGAGAAGTCTGTTGCACTGAAGGTAGATATCTCAAAAAAAGGCTAAAGCAGCATCTCCTACTCCCACTCTGGAAGAAAGTGAAGAAGAAGACTCAGAGCCAAACATCTCGGGCTCAGAGTTATCTGATGGAGAGTTCTTTCTTCTCTCCAGACAGTTCAAAAAGTTTCTCAGTAAGAAGAAACAGATGAGAGGCAAAGACTCCTCGTACAGAAGATCACGTCACGATGGCGATCATCAAAAGAAACGTTACACAAATGACAAGTATAAATCTAAAAAGAACAAACATAATTCTACTGACATTGTGTGTTATTGTTGTAATAAGTCAGGTCACGTGATCGCTGACTGCCCTCATAAGAAGAAGGAGGGTGTAAGAAGAGAAGAGAATAAGTCCTCCTATGGAAAAAATAAGGAGAAGAGCTTCATGGCAAAGAAGTAGAAGAGCTTCAGTGACACTGACTCATCCGAGTCAAGTGAGGATGAAGAAGCCTACTTCGGGTTCATGGCTCACTCCGATGGAGAAGAAGCTGACCCCCAATTTCATGAGGAGGTAAATTCTCACGCCATTCTTTCAGAGTCTAACGCTCCAGACGATGTTCATTCAGACTATTCCTCTGATGATGAATCAGAACTCATGGCTCAGTATAAAGAGCTGATCAAGGACTATGACCGGTGTAGAAAAGTTGTTAGGACTCAGGCCAAGCAGACAAATCCCTTAAGGCTGACGAGATCAATTAAAGAGAGGAATTCGCAAGAATGAACTCACTCAGAGAGGAACTCCATGCCCTGGCCGACAACAACAACAGTTCACACGAGCTCCTTAACCTAAAAGAGAAAATCATCGAGAAGTTGGAAGGACAGCTTGCCGCTGAAAAGAGACTTGTTGAAAGTTTCTCCAAGCCCAAGACAATCCTTCCACTTATTGTTGAATTCTCTGCTCAAGCTAAAGGATCTGGATTATGTCAAGTGGCTGCTCCTAGTAAGTCTTCTAGGTGAGCTAAGGCCAGAAGGATGAATAAGGCTGCTATGAAAGCTAGCACCGAAGCTAAAGGTAAAGCACCTGAAAGTCAAATAAAGTTCAAGAAGGTGATATTCCCGTCTAACTCGTTTGACTTTGAGACTTCCTATGGACATCTAACTCGACCAACTTATGTTGAGCTGGTTGATAGATACCAAGGGTGGACTCGACTGCGTGACTTCAGTGCTAGTATCTTCAAAGCACCTTATGAAGAGATTACTCTACATAGCTATGGTCCGTATATTCATGGTAAAAATAATAAGAAAGCTCCAATGGTGAAACCCATTGCTCAAATGCCACTTGAGAAGAAGAAGCCAGGTGAGTGCTATCACCATGAGGATTCTACCTCCAAGTCAGCCGCTCTTACTAGACCACACATTAAAAAGGTCAAGCAGGAGACTTGAAAAAGATACAACAGGTTTGACTGTTGGTGCTACGACAAAGTTGGCCACTTTGATGTGGATTGCTGGTTTAATCCCAAAAACATTGAAACTCCTCAAGTTAATCATACGTGACAGACCACTCGTAGGGGAAGTATGCTAACAAGGAACCAAGGACCAAAATCTTATTGGGTTCCTAAGGTAAAATGATCTATGATTGCAGTTATGTCCAAATGCCAACAAAATGCATATCTAGTATTTGGACAGTGGATGCTCTCGGCATATGACTGGGACAAGAAGTCTACTTCAAAATTATACTCTAGTCAAAGACGGTCCAAAGGTTATCTTTGGTGGCTCTAATCGGAGAATTACAAAAGGCTACAGTATGATCTCTAATGGTATAGTCTCATTCACTGATGTGGCTTATGTGAAAGGATTAAAACATAATCTGATTAGTATAAGTCAATTATGTGATAAAGGCTTTATTGTTATTTTCTCCAAGGATCAGTGCCTGATAAAATCGGTCTCTACTATGGAGACGCTGTTAACAGGCACTAGGAGTAGAAATATTTTTTATCTTAATTTTCTATATTTCGACACTTCTACCCCAGTGTGTTTAGTTGCAAAAGATAGTGCATCTCTTTGTGACCAATGACACAAGAGACTTGCACAAATTAATTTCATAACTATTAATATATTATTTTCCCAAGACCTAGTACGTGGCGCACCGACTATTAAGTGCATTAAAGAAAGTCTGTGTCACGCATGCGAAATGGGCAAGCAAATAAGGGCTACCTTTAAGAGTATTGCTGATAAATATTCCTCAAGGTGCTTGTATGTACTGCACATGGACTTATTCGGTCCAATGCAAGTTCGTAGCTTAGGAGGTAAGTCATATATACGGGTAATTATTGATGATCACTCATGTTTTACTTGGGTGTTCTTTCTGAAACGAAAGTCACATACCTTTGATGTGTTCACGAATTTTGTCAAGCAAATTCAGAACGAATTAAACTGTTCGGTGGTCGAATCAGAAGTGACCATGGAACAGAATTTGAATCTGGTGTCGTGACAGAATTTTGAATAAGTTTAGGTATCTTTCATGAGTTTTTCTCCCAGCATATTCCACAACAAAATGAAGTTACAGAGAGAAGGAATAGAACACTCATTGAAGCATATACTACAATGCTGACTAACTCCTCTCTACCAGAGTACTTCTGGGCTGAGGCCATTAATACAGCTTGTCACGTGCAAAACAGAGCATTGTTCAACAAGAGGCATCGTAAGACTCCCTATGAGCTATTGAAAGACAGGAGACCGACTATGTCCTACTTTAGGATCTTTGGCAGCAAATGCTATGTATTTAATAATGGAAAATATCATCGTATAAACTTTGGAGAAAAATGTTTTGAAGGTATTTTTGTATGATATAGTAGTCATAGTAAGGCTTATAGAATTTTTAATAAGAAAACTCTGGTGGTAGAAGAGTCAATTAACGTTGTATTTGATGAGACGAGCATGCTACAAAGCAGCTCTTCCAATAATTTTGTTGGAGATATAGGTTCAAGGCTGAAAGAGTTAAGCTTGGATGAGACAGTTGAATAAAATACTCAAAAGTTTATCAAGATCACTCCTCCAACCTCAAATATAGAGGGAGATCACCAAGATGAAGAAGTTATCCAAGTTGAGGAAGACACTCCAAAAATAAAAGAAGCTCCTCATGCAAGGACCCTGTAGCTCAGACACTTGAGGGATCACCTGGTTGATCAAATCCTAAGAGATCCTCGTGATGGTGTAAGAACTCGAAGAGGTACTACTAATAAAAATATGCATTTTAGTTTTCTCTCACGGGTTGAACCAAAGTGATTTGAAGAAGCAAATGAAGACGCATCTTGGATAGTTGCAATGGAAGAAAAACTCAATCAGTTCAAGTGCCGCCAAGTCTGGAAGCTTGTACCAAGACTCAAATGCAAAAATGTAATTGAAACAAAGTGGGTCTACAAGAACAAGTTGGATGAAGATGGAACCATCATCAAAAATAAAGCCAGACTTGTAGCTAAGGGATAAAGACAAGAAAAAGGGATCGATTTTGATCAGACCTATACTATAGTGGCAATACTCGAAGTCATCAGGTTGTTCCTCACATATGCTGCTCTCATGGGTTTCATTGTCTATCAAATGAACGTGAAGTCCGCCTTCCTCAGTGGTAAAATAAATGAAGAAGTGTATGTGGAACAACCCCAGATTTTATTTATCATAACCATCATGTTTATGTGTATTTATTAATTAAAGCATTATATGGTTTAAAACAAGCTCCATGAGCTTGGTATGAAACGTTGTCTAACTTTCTTCTTGAGAACAAGTTCACAAGGGGAAAGATAGATAAGACATTATTTCTTAAGGAAGTAAAAGGCAAGATTTTGCTAGTACAAATCTATGTCGCCGATATTATCTTTGGCTCTACTAATGACAACCTTTGCAAAACGTTTTCCAAACTTATGAAAGTGAAGTTAAAAATGAGCAGTATGGGTGAGCTGAAGTATTTTTTAGGACTCAGGTGAAGCAATCTGAAGATGGAATTTTCATTTCTCAGATGAAGTTCACTGAGGAGTTGCTAAAGAAATTTGGAATGGAGAATGCAACCCCTATGAGGACTCCAATGGGTTCGGCTATGTCTCTGGACAAGCATGAGAAAGGAAAACCTTTTGATGAAATCAAGTACAGAAGCATAATTGGATCCTTGCTCTATTTTACTGCTAATAGGCCTGACATAATATTTTCAACATGTGTGTGCTAGATATCAGATGAACTCTATGGAATCTCACTACACAGCTGCAAAGCGGATTTTTAAGATACCTTAAGGGAACACCAAATCGTGGCTTATGGTACCCAAGAAGTAATGATAACGAACTAATTAGATTTCCAGATGCAGACTTTGTAGGTAGTAAAGATGACATAAAGAGCACTTTCGGGACCTGCCAATTCCTAGGAAGAAGGCTCATATCTTGGAGCAGCAAGAAACAGAATTGTGTTGCAATCTCAACCATCGCGTCAAAATACATTTCTGCAGGCAGTTGTTGTGCACAACTTCTCTGGATAAAGAACCAATTTGAAAACTACAACTCGAAGTTTAGAGACATCCCCATGTTTTGTGACTCCTTCCAGTGCTATAGCAATTGCCAACAATACAGTTTCTCACAACCGGAACAAAGCACATCGAATTGAGATACCATTTTATCCGAGAGCGGGTGGAGAATGGGGACATCAACCTCCAGTATGTTCCAACAGATATGAAAGTTGTTGATATCTTCACAAAGCCACTAGATGAGGCTAAGTTCTCCTTCTTCAAGACAGAACTTGATATGCTTAATAAGGAGTCCTGAAAAGTTCACATTTGAAGTCAAGAGAAGATTCTACAATCAGCCACTCAAAAATTCCAAGAGAACTCTTACTCAACAAACCTTCAGATAAATTCATGCTCAGAACTGTATTTCTCGGAAAATTAATGGTTTTCTCGAAAACTTAATGGATTTCTCGGAAACTTAAATGGATTTCTTAGAAAATTAATGGATTTCTTGGAAAATTAATGGATTTCAATTGACATTCCTCAGGTACGCTTTTCTTCATTATTCAAGATTTTCAATTTTATATAAATAGAAAACTCCTTAGATTGTCCAAATCCACACTTTCGAAATAGCTCTTCCTGAGAAAAACCCTTGAGTTCCGCCGAAGGCCTCCGCCGCTCTTCTCGCAAACTCTGTTGTTTCTTCTCGAAAAGTCTGAAATCTCTCATCTTCTTCAATCGATGGCTCTCATTGTAAATATTTGCATCGGCAGTGAGTTTGTTCGCACAGGTATTGAAGAAATCTCCAACGATTTCCGTAATGTCCTACTTCTTGCAACTGTCGGCCTCTCTTTCATTCTCGAGCATCCCTGCAAAGTCTTGGTTCCAGAAGTTGAAGAGTTCTTTAGAAATGCAAAGCTTAAAAGGTATGGGAAATCGTTGAAAAACTCTATCAAAGATGTGAAGATCAAAATGAAGCCATCCTCCTTAACAAAATTTTTGAGGCTACCCTCCATTGATGAGGAAGATTATTTGGAAGAACCCGATTACTCCAGGGCTCTTTCATTTTGTGGCCTCTCCCAATCAACTACCTCTATTCGCAGACAGCACATGAATGATGAAAGCAAGATTTTGGCCGAAATTCTTGGAAAAGTTCTCCTCTGCAAGACAGGTTCAATTGGATATATCTCCTCAGACTTCTTTTGCATGATGACTGTTGTGGTGTGTCGCAATAAGTTCCAATGGGGACACATGTTAATAGAAAAGATTAAGGAAAGCATGAAAACACCTAATTTTGCAAGGATCATCTCTCTATATCTGAATCAAGTGCACCCTAAAGTTTTTGACTTGTCCAAAGGTGCGTCCATTCACCACCTGAAGAAAGTCTCACTATCATCCATCAACAGATGGGAAATCATAATTCAAAATCCAGACCAAGCTCCAGCAATTCCAAGGACTATAGTTGATGAGGACAGGACCCCATCTCTCCTTCATATTGATACAGTTGCCACATCTGTTACAGCTATTGAGGGGGTGCCTGCTCCTTTAGTTCATGAGGAAGATTAGTAAGCAAAGGTACCAGACACACAGTTTCATTCAGATGTTCTTACAGATCAGGTTACAGAGAAAGTTCTTGCTAATGATGTGGTAGTGGAAAAGTAAAACAAAGCTCAGTTTGATGATGAGAAGAGCACCTCTGTGTATGATGATGAGAAGAGCACCTCGGGTGATCCCCTTTTCATCTCTCCTGAAGAGATTCCAGAAGATTCTCAGCCCATGGCACAAATTAAGGGGGAGAATGTTGTTATGCTCTCTGATGAGGATGAAGTTACCCCAGAATCTGTAGAACTTCCTCTCAAGAATTTAGAATTATCGCTACCTATCATTTTGGTGAGGAAGAGGATGTGATGACATCTGCCCAAAGAGGCAAAAGCTCAGTTGTTATTGAAGAAGTACCAGTCTTTACAGCTCAAACACTACCTCCTCCACTTCCTCCAGCTACAATCATTCCTGATGATACCCTTTTGGGTAAGATTGATTCTATGTTGATAAAGTAGAGAGAGTACTTTAACAAGTCTCTCAAAGATGTAACTGAGAGAGTAACTGCTCTTGAGAAAAAATGAGCAGAGGATTTGCTAAGATTCAGAGTAATATAAATGAATTCAAAAAACTGCTCAACATTGGTGGCAAGTATTTGGACCACACTATCACAAGTGTAGATGAAGTCGTGAATCAGGCAGCTACTGTGGCTAACAATTAGATACTCTTGTTGAAGAAAACTGAAGCACATAACTTCAAACCCTGTGAAGAGGTCGGAAAATTCAAGGAAGTTGTCATAAAGGATCTAACCATAGAAGTCAGAAAGGGGAGGATAAGGTGAAAGAAAATCTCGAAAGGAAAGTTCAAGAAATGAAGACTCGGTAGGGTAATCAACTAAAAGAGATCAGTACAAATGTAGAAACACAGATTAAGGGTGTAAACACTTATACTCATGATACTGTTGTGTGGATGCATAATCAAATTTTTTTCAGAGTTTCAAGTTGAGCTAAATGAGGCCCCACCTCCTCATCTTGATCTAAATGTCTGTAAGCCTACATTTTCTCCCAGACAGGAATAGCATGGAGTTCCTCCTGTGAATTATTCTCAAGTCTGGACTTTTAATCAGCCAGAGATACCTTATAACCTACCTCCTGAGGTGTCAGTGCCTGAGAAAAGAAAATACGGTGATGGTGCTTCAGCCAGCCGATCTATCCCAAGTCAAGAAGTTGTCAAATGGATAGAAAAGGAATTTGTTGAAATTTGGAGTCCAACCTCCAAGTCTTTAATTCTAGACACTATGAAGTTAGTTGTGGAACATCATGATAATAAGGATGATCATTACAGTCATAAGGAGTGGGAGTTATATGAGAAATCTATGACAAAAATAAGGATTCATGATCGTGAATATGGCCGAAATAATCCTAATGCTCCACGTCCTCCAAAATACTATCTCAAGCCCTTCAGCTACAAGAAAAGGCAACAAGAGAAGAAGGAAAGACAATAGCAGCAACAGTACAAATGATTTATGATTGTCAGTGTTATGAAATTTTGTGGACCTGGACATTTCTATGGACAAATTCTCTCTATATATAAAATTTTGAATTTTGATGATCTAATTATCTCTTAACTGTCATTACATATATTGTTTTATTTGTTAGCTAATTTTTTGATTATCTTGATATAATTCACCTTAGTGTAGAGGGTTCTGACTTCTACAAATAGGGAGAGATTGTTGGGTATTGTATTCACAATAACCTAAATTTGTGTGAAGTCACTCTTGAACTAAGTTGAATTAATTATGTATTTGATATTATTCTTTAGTTTAGTGCTTGCAGGTCATTATTATTAAGTGTAGACCAATGTCAATTTATAATGAGTCACTAAACACAGGACCATGAAATGTAATCACTCATTGTGTGACCCATGGTGTTGACTCATGTGTAATCTCTCTATTAGGATGCACTTCATTTTTAAGTACTAAAGAAATGGAAGAAAGGAAGGGTTGCTGGATTTCAACAAAGAAGAATTAGTTTTTTAGAGAAAAATTTTCTAAGTACTTTTCTCGAGAAGATGAAGTGTGTTTCTCGAGAAGTCTAAGTATAGTTCTCGAGAAAGCAAAGTTATTCTCAATAAACCTTAAGACTTCTCAAAAAATTCTCAGAAACAAACCTTAAGAATTTTTCTCGAGAAAGCCCTGAAGAATTCTCGAGAAGCCAAGTATAGTTCTCGAGAAAGCAAAGCAGTTCTCGAGTAGTCAAAATTATTTTCCGAGAAGTTCAGTATTTTTCTCTAGACGTCAAGCTCCTTCTCAAGAAATCAGTTCTTCAGTTCCAAGAATTTGCGTTAAGTATTTTCTCGAGAATGCTATGTCATTTCTCAAGAAAGCAAATCCTTCCCGAGAAATCACATGTCTTCTCGAGAAATAGGGTTGCAGAAAACTTCTTTTTAAACCGTCAGACGGGATTTTGATGTGATCTAAATTTCTCATGATGGGTCAACGTGGATCCTTCCTTAATGATTTCAGACCGTTAGACGAGGTCCTATAAGAAGTCCTTTCAGAGGAATCGCTAACCCTAACAACATTATTCAGAATCGCACCACAATTTCAAAATCAGGAGAAGCCACGTCGTCATCGTCGTTCTTCATTGTCGCTCCTCTCTCAATATAGCGATTCCAAGAATAAAAGATTCGACAGATCATAGATTCAAGTTTTTCAAACATCTACTTGATCGTGTCGGGTCCTAAGCTTTTTAGATCAAAGTTTTCCTCGGGATTTCTTCCTCAACTTCTTCACAGAGATTTTCAGTTTTCAAGAAGGAAGAACCTTGAATATTTTAGATCTGAATGTACAACCCCGTGTCCGGCGAGCAAGGTCACAGGGGAGCTCGGCAGCAGCAGGCGAGCTCGGCATCAACAGGGGCGAGCCCGAGCTCGGCATCCGCCAGCCAGAGATCGTCGATCGGCGACCCCGAGCTCGGCATTCGCCGAGCGGGCTGCAACTCGCACCCTCGCAGTGGAGTTCGGCAGCAGCGTGCGAGCAGAGCACGCCGAGGTGGCCAGAGCTCCCAGCTCGCCTGGGGGTCAGAGGTACTTTTTACTATTTTACCCCTGCTGGTCTGCTCATAGCCCTTCAAAACAGCTGAGTTTGGTTGTTGGCAGGCCCAGCCAAGGGTTTCCTGGTAATTTCAGGTCAGTTATTTTGGTTATAGGCAGTCCGGATTTCAAAAACTATAAATAGGACCCAAGGGGTACCCCAGAAAGCAGGTTTTTTCCCCATGTGCTCCTCTCCCCAAAATCTCTAAGTGCTTTCTGAGGGTACCTTAGCTCGGCTTCAGGCTAAGGAGGGGAAGCGCTCTGAGATCTTCCGGGTTTGTGGTGGGACCTCCCCGCCGAGCCCTTGGGTCTGTTTCTCCTTGTCTTGTTGTTTTTTCTTGCAGGGGCGAAGTAGGCGCGAGACCACCCCTTTCCCCAAGGGCGAGCTCCACAGGAAGCCGGGTTCCGGTTTCAACATTTTGGTGCGGTGAGCGTGGACAGTGGTCAGCGCAGAAAAGTTTCTGCGAGCTCGATGACGGGACAAGGATCCGACAGGCCGAGCTCGCCGCCCCCCCCCCCCCCCCCCCCGCCTCTCGCAACGGTGGGAATGTTCGAAGACTTCAGAAACGAGGTGCTGAATCTGGTCAAGTTCGCACTCGGCACGCGGGCCGAGTGCTCGACTCCGGCAAACCAGATCGCGGCCGCCCCCTCGTTGGGCGAGGACGCTCCCGGCAGGCGAGCTGGGAAGGAAGTGGCCGAGGAAGGCCGAGGGTGCGAGCTCCCCGGGCGCGAGCTCTTCCCCGGCTCGGCAGGCCGAGGTCGCTTCGGCGAGCTGGGCTCGCGAGACTCGCCAGCTCGCCCAGTAGGGGGAGGGAGCCCTTTCAGCGAGTTGGTCTCTTCAGCTCCGGTTCCAGACGGGTTCAGGGAGCCCGAGATGTCCTACTACACTGGGAAGGGAGACCCAGTACAGCATGTCCAATGGTTCGAGGACGTGGTCTCCATCCGTCAGATGTCGGACGGATTCAAGTGCCGGCTCTTCGCCATCACCCTCCTGGAGAAAGCGAGAGAATGGTTCCACCAGCTACCAGCCAGCTCCATCTATTGCTTCGAGGACTTGCGACGAGGATTCATGCTGAGATTCACCACTTCGAAGAAGAGGAAGAAGGAGTTCGAGTCCCTGTTTCACATCAAGCAGGGAGTAAACGAGACGTTGGGGAGCTATGTAGACCGATTCCAGGAGGAAGTTACTCAGGTCCAGGAGATGCCGGGCCATAGTCTGATGATGGCCTTCACCCTGGGCCTGCAGCAGGGATTCTTCCGGATGGAGCTGAAGAGAGTTCCCCCCTCTCCTATGAGGAGTTGATGGAGAGGGAGGCGAGAGAGGTTGACGGGGAGGCGTCAAACCCGGAGTTTGCAAGGAAGCTGGTCAGGTGGGCCACAGAGGAGGAAAGGGAGTCGAAGGGAGGAAGAGGACAGGAGGAGAGAAGAGGGTAACCGAGGCAGAGGGAGCAGAGGTAGCTCCAAGGGCCGCAGCAGCCGGGGTGGGGGCGTCAGGAGCCCGACCGTCGGCTAGGCTGGAGGCCAGAGTGGCAGGGGCAGGGGCCACAGAGGGGGAACTTCGGAAGAGGTCACTTTCAGGGGAGGCAAGACCAATTCCACCCCCAGGCTGGAGGCAGGGCCAGAGGCCCCGGCTCCCCGATCAAGAGGAGGCCATGGCCATAGCCTTGGGGGCCAGGAGATGAGTGTGGAGGAGAAGAAGGAGGGAGGTTAGGGTGGAGCTGCCCTATTGCGACTTCCATCAGGAAGAGGGGCACGCAACAGCCACGTGCCCGGAATTCCTGGAGATGAGGGGGAACAGGGAGCGGCAGCAGCAGGAGCAGGAGGCGCGACAGGAAGTAAGGATTGAGGAGGTCCTGCCTCGGGCGGAGGAGGATCGGTGTGAAGACCGGGTGGATGTGGGGACCCGAGGAGGGATCGGGATGATCCACGGGGGATCAGGGATCGAGGCCTCCCGCAAGGCCAGTCTCCACACCATGTACCGGCGGAGCGTCGCCTCTACATCCCAAACCCCACCTCCGGAGGAGAGGATCACGTTCTCCAGGAGTGATCTACCAGACCACGAGGATCCGTTCTGTGATGCGCTGGTCATCAAGGCGGCCATTGAGAACTTCACCGTCTCTCGGATCCTCGTGGACAACGGGAGCTCCGTCAACGTCGTCTTCAAAAAGGCGTTCGACGCGATGAAGGTGGAGGCAAAAAGGGTGCTGGCCTCAGATGGCCCCTTATTCGGTTTTTCGGGAGAAAGGAAGGAAGTAGAGGGAGGAGTTGGACTCCATGTCACCTTCGGGGGGCAGTCCCGAAACTGCAAGTTTGTCATTGTGGACGCCCCTAGCAGCTACAGCGCCATCTTTGGGAGGCCCCTGATCAGCGCCTTCCGCTGCGTCCCCTCATCTTTTCATCAATGCTTGAAGTTCAATGCCGAGGGGATCCAAGTCAGGGTTAGGGGAGATCCAAAGGTGGCGCGGGAGTGTTATGTCACTGCGGTGAACACCATCTCTTGGCAGGAGGGAGCCGAGGAGATGGGGTGAAGGATGGAGGAGGTCGAAGAGGAAGCAGAGAGGGAGGAGCTGGGAGAGAAGGGCTGCGCCGAGGAGGCGGCAGGAGGAAGTCTAGAGGAGGTGACCGAGGTGAGGGTCGAGAAGGAGGCGATGGAGGTAGAGGTCCCCGTTCCGGAGAAAAGGGACGCCGAAGGATGGACAGAGCAATCCAGGCTGGAGGCAGCAGAAGAAGTGGTGGAGCTGGAGGTGCTCACCCGGGGAGGAAGGATGGAGAAGGTTCGCGTCAGCGGAGGGCTGACCCCGGAGGACCGAGGCAGGATGCTGGAGTGCATCCGGAAGAACATGGACATCTTCGCCTGGAATGCCGCGGAGATGCCGGGGGTTGACGCGGATGTGGCTTGCCACCGCCTCAACCTGGACCCGGGAACACGCCCCGTTCAGCAGAAGAAAAGATCCACGGCAGACAAGCTGGCGGAACCCATCCGGGAGGAGGTGGCGAAACTTCTCAAAGTTGGCTTCGTGTCCGAAATTCAGTACCCCGGCTGGGTCTCCAACGTCGTGATGGTCAAAAAGGGGGATGGCCGATGGAGGATGTGTATCGACTTTTCCTTACTTAATAAAGCTTGTCCCAAGGATTGTTACCCCTTGCCTCGGATCGACGCGCTGGTTGACTCAGCCGTCGGTTTTTCTGTAATGAGTTTTTTGGATGCTTTTTCAGGCTACCATCAGATCAGGATGCACCCCCCAGACGTCAAGGATGTCTCGTTCATCACCGGGGATGGATGCTACTGCTACAAGATGATGCCCTTTGGGCTGAAGAATGTTGGGGCTACCTACCAGAAAATGATGGACAGGGTCTTCAAGGAGCAAAGGGGAAGGAATTTGGAGGTGTATGTAGATGACCTCATGATCAAGAGCCGGGATGTGGACTCCCACCTCCGGGACCTGGAGGAGACCTTCGCCACCCTGCGCAAGTACAAGATGCGATTGAATCCGCTAAAGTGTGTCTTTGGGGCCAGCAGGGGAAAGTTCTTGGGGCATCTCCTCACCCCCGCAGGGGTCGAGCCGAACCCGGACAAGGTCAAGGCTATCCTTGAGCTGGGGTCCCCGCGGAATGCAAAGGAGATCCAACGGTTGACAGGGAAGCTAGCAGGGCTGAGTTGCTTCCTTTCTCGGGCAGGGGAAAAGTGCTCCCCCTTCTTCAAGGCGCTAAGGGGGGGTCAGAGGTTTGAATGGAGCGAGGAATGTGAAGAGGCTTTCCAGGCCCTCAAGGTGCAGTTGACACAGGCTCCGCTGCTCCAAGGGCCAAAGGAAGGGGAGGACATGTTCTTGTATCTGGGGGTCGGGACGGAGGCCTTGAGCTCGGTCCTGGTTCGCGAAGAGGGGAAGAGATAACTCCCTATCTATTACGTGAGCCGGGTCTTGAGGAAGGCCGAGCTCCGGTATGCGATCTTGGAGAAGCTTGCGTTCGCCCTAATCATCTCGGCTCGGAGACTGCGGCCTTACTTTCAGGCGCACACAATCCGAGTGGTGACCGACCATCCCCTCTGCAACATCTTCGAGGGGGTGGAGCACTCAGGCAGGTTGGCTAAGTGGTCGGTGGAGCTGAGCGAGTTCGACGTCTCTTTCATTCCGCGGCTCTCGATCAAGGCTCAGGCGATGGCAGACTTCCTAGCCGACTACGTGGTTGAAGTGGCGGAGGAAGAACTCACTCACCCGGCTCCTTGGAAGGTGAAAGTGGATGGAGCCTCGGGAAGGCATTCCTTAGGAGTAGGGGTGATCCTAGAGAGCCCTTAAGGGACCCGGATCGAGCAGACGGTGGTGGTGCACTTTCCCATTACCAACAACCAGGCCGAGTACGAGGCCGTGATAGCAGGGCTGCGCCTGGCCAGGGAGCTGGGGGTATCAGATGTGGAGGTCCTCACCGACTCCATGGTAGTGGCTTCCCAGATTAATGGGGAGTTTGAGGCAAGGGAGCCCACCCTGCGATCGTACCTGGCCAAGGTGAAGGGGGTCATTGGCACTTTTCAAACTTTCACCATCCGACACATGCCCAGGGAAGAGAATGAACAAGCCGATCAATTGGCCAAGCATGGTCCCCGGGTGGGGGGCACCATCACCGACCTGTTTCGCCCCTCCATCGAAGAAGGAGAGCTCATGGAAATCGATCAGCAAGCTTCATGGATGGATCCAGTCATTATTTTTCTCTCCACAGGAGAGTATCCGGAGGGGGTGGACAAGAAGAAGCTGAGGCACAAGTCAGCATACTACCTCCTCCAGGGAGGGCAGCTATACAGAAAGACCCTCTCAGGGATGCTGGCCCGCTGCGTAACCGAGGGAGAAGCGCGAAAGATCTTAGAGGAGGTCCACTCCGGGGAATGTGGGAGTCACTCCGGGAGTCGGACCCTGGAAGGGAGAATAATCAGGTAGGGTTATTTCTGGCCCACCCTGGGCCGAGACGCCGCAGAATTCGCAAGGAGATGTCATAAATGCCAGCTGTTTGCCCCTCTCCAGCTGCAGCCGGCCCAGCGGCTCCGTAGTATCACGGCCCCATGGCCCTTCGCAATCTGGGAAATGGATCTGGTTGGGCCGTTTCCCCAAGCCAGCGGCCAGAGAAGGTTCCTCCTAGTGATGATTGACTACTTCTCAAAGTGGATGGAGGTGAAAGCGTTGGCTAAGGTGACCTCCCAGGTGATCAGGAACTTTGTGTGGGGGGAGATCATCTGTCACCATGGGTTGCCGCAGGCCATCGTCACAGACAATGGGCCCCAGTTCGCCAGTGCCGAGTTCACCAGCTTCTGCGAACAGCTTGAGATCGATCTCAGGTTCGCCTCGGTCCATCACCCCAGGAGTAACGGGCAGGTGGAGGCCGCGAACAAGATCATCGTCAACCTCCTCAAAAAGAAGGTGGAAAACCTGAAAGGGAGTTGGGTGGAGCAGCTTCCCGCGGTTCTTTGGGCCCTGAGAACCACCCCCAACACAGCTACAGGAGAGACCCCCTTCAAACTCTCCCACGGGTGCGAGGCCGTGCTCCCCATAGAGTTCGAAGTCCAAACGCCACGAGTCGTGGCGGCCAAAGAGTTCCATGAGGAATGGCAAGTAGAGAATGAGGAAGAACTGAGGCTCTCCCTTGACATGGTGGAAGAGGTTAGGGACCTTTCCGCTATCCGACAGGAAGAAGTAAAAAGAAGAATGGCCAAGTACTTTGACAAGCATGTCAGGGTCAAGCAGTTTGTGGAAGGGGACTTGGTGCTGAAGAAAGTGGATGCGGAAGGGAGGTCGGCATCCGTAGGGAAGCTCAATCCCAGCTGGGAGGGACCATTCATTGTAAAGGTAGCCTTGGGGTCAGGGGGCTATCGACTCCAAAATGTAGAGGGCGAGACCCTGGGCCTCACCTGGAGTGGTGACGACCTCAAACAATTTTTCCCCTAAAACATGTAAGCAGCACTTTGATTATAATAAATTTCTTCAAGTCCTCTGACAATATTATAACTAGCCTGCATGACAGAATGTGATGTGTTGTGGACCTCGAGCAGATCCCGCTGTCAGGCTCTCACCTAGCTGACAGGGCTGGAAGTCACTCGATGGTGGTAGTATTGGACCCCGAGCATATCCCGCTGTCAGGCTCTCACCTAGCTGGCAGGGCTGGAAGTCACTCGGTGTCATCCTTGGCCTCGAGCAGATCCCGCTGTCAGGCTCTCAACTAGCTGGCAGGGCTGGAAGTCACTCGATGGAGGTAGTAACGGACCCCGAGCAGATCCCACTGTCAGGCTCTCAACTAGCTGGCAGGGCTGGAAGTCACTCGGTGTCATCCTTGGCCTCGAGCAGATCCCGCTGTCAGGCTCTCAACTAGTTGGCAGGGCTGGAAGTCACTCGATGGTGGTAGTAACGGACCCCGAGCAGATCCCGTTGTCAGGCTCTCAACTAGCTGGCAGGGCTGGAAGTCACTCGGTGTCATCCTTGGCCTCGAGCAGATCCCGCTGTCAGGCTCTCAACTAGCTGGCAGGGCTGGAAGTCACTCGGTGTCATCCTTGGCCTCGAGCAGATCCCGCTGTCAGGCTCTCAACTAGCTGGCAGGGCTGGAAGTCACTCGATGGTGGTAGTATTGGACCCCGAGCAGATCCCGCTGTCAGGCTCTCACCTAGTTGGCAGGGCTGGAAGTCACTCGGTGTCATCCTTGGCCTCGAGCAGATCCCGCTGTCAGGCTCTCAATTAGCTGGCAGGGCTGGAAGTCACTCGATGGTGGTAGCAACGGGCCCCGAGCAGATCCCGCTGTCAGGCTCTCAACTAGTTGGCAGGGCTGGAAGTCACTCGATGGTGTCGGCCTTGAAGTCGTCAGGAATAGGCCAAAGTCTATGGCAGGGAACCAAGGGGAAGGGTCCTGACAGAGCGAGCTCGAGCTCGGCAAGCTCAACCCAGCATGCCGGGCTGGAGGGCTCTGCATGGGTGAGTTCGGGCTCGCCAATCCCGACTCGATATTAACGAGTAGGCCGCAAGCCCGGGCCTCGTCAAAGGAAGCAACCCGGAACGGGACACCGCGCCCCCTTCACCCACTACACTTGAAAGATTTCTTCTTTGACGGGCATAACCCGGGGGGCTCGCGTGCGAGTAAAGGTAGGCGGATAAAGGGATGGAGGTCGTGTGCGAGTAACAATGGCGTGGTAAGGGTGGAGAGCAACTTGCCACGACATCGTTTGGGGGTCGGCGAACACCCCAAGCGCGTATCGCTCGCGTGCGCGCTCTCATGCTCACTCCACTCGCGGAACCTGTCTCTGCGAAGTCGTGGAAGGAAGCACTCGCATACATTCATAACATAACGAACAAAGGAGAACACCGGTATGATCAAAAAACTTTCATTTATTATTCACAAATGTACAGGGAGCTCGCCCGGGCGAGTAGTCAAAAAAGATAAAAGAAAAAAGAAGAAAAGAAAAAAAAATACAAGGCTGTCAGCTGGCCTCACCCCCTCCGCCTGACTGGTCCTCGCCGTCGCCCGAACGGTCCTGGAGGCTCTTCCCGAACATCGCGTCCAGGGTATCTTCCTTCTCGCTGGGCGGCGTCGCCGGAAACAGACTCGGCATCAGGTCCCGAGCAGAGATCTCCCCGCATCCTTCCACCAGCACCCCGGAGTCCTTCATCATCGCGAGGGTGCACTCGGCGGTCTGGATTGAGTTGATCCGCAATCTCTCGACGAGGTCGGCCTCGCCGAAGATGCGCGGACTCTTGTAGGGGAGTGTGGGGTCGATGTCGTGCGACGGGAAGAAGATCTCCGCCTGGCGACGAACCTCGCCGAGAAGGTGCTGGTTCTCCCCCTTCAGCTTCGCGTTCGCGCCCTCCAGCTCGCCGAGGCGTGCGCGCAGGCGGCCGTTCTCCTCCCCGAGCTCGGCATTGCGAGCCTGGAGCTCGCCAGCAGCGTCGGCATCCGTGGCCAGTTGTGCGCACAGCCGGCTAACCTCCTCCCCCAGCTCAGTGTTGCGAGCCTGGAGCTCGCCCGCCGCCTTGGCATTCTGGAAAAAAGCCCATTTAGCGGCAGCAAAGCTTTATAAGTAAAAGAGAGCGGTGCGTAACACTTACCAGCCCGCCAGCAGTCTGGGCGAGAAGACTATCCGCGATGTCGAGCCGCCTCGCCTGATCAGCGACCTGCTCCTTGGCGAGGTCGCGAGCCTGCTCGGCCTTTTCGAGCTGGTGGCTGATGGCGAAGCTGCGGCGCGCCAGCATGTGGTGCAGCTCCAGAGTCCGCAGGTGAGACTGCAGGCCCTCATGGCCGAGCTGCCGGAGGGTCGACCTCTTGTAGGCCTCGGCATCCTCCCGGCCATAGAGGCCGAAGCCGAGGGCGTAGGCGTGACCGGTGGCGGGCTCGCGGTCGTGCCAGGACGGGTGCAGAGTGGAGACGGAGACTCGATGAGCGAGCTCGTCCCACTGCAGCATGGGCTCGCCCGCGGAATCCTTCCAGCGCCCGCCGAAGTTGAAGAGGGGGTGCTGCTTCGGCGGCGCGCGCTCGCGAGCAGCCCTCTTCGCCGAAGGAGGAGGGGAGATCGCGGCCGAGGTAGAAGGGCCCTTGCCGCCCTTTCGGCCCTTGCTGGTCGTCTCCTTCAGCGGGCTCCCCGGTGACGCGTCGGGAGGAGTCTCCGACGAGCTGATGTACTTGGGGCTGGGTTGATGTTGTTGTTGCCCCCGCGGAGCCAGCAGGGCCCTCCACATCTTTTTCATCTGATGGGGGCCGGATGGCGGGTTCGACCCCGCGTCCTCAGGTCGCCTCTTGCCGGAAGAGGGCTGCGAGAGGGCCGCCTCGTCTCGGCAGGCCGATGTCGCCGCCCTCTCGCGAGCAAGAGGGTCAGTGTCGAGCCCCGGGTCCGTGAACGGCGGGTTCGCGGGGATTATTCGCTCCCCTGCATGAAAATACTTAAGGTTAGGGATTCCAGATACGATGATGAGCCGAGCTCGGCGAGTAGGCGAGCTCGGCAAGATGTGGAGGGCATACCTTCACCGGGCAGAACCGGGGGGAGCGCATCGAGGCCCCTCCGCAGGAAGGCGACCTCAAAATCTTTGTGCAGGAAGAATTTGTGGAGCTCGGCGTCGTTGCCGGACACGGCCGGCGGGCGGTACACCTCCTCGCCTTTTTGTTGCGGCGAGTAGGGGATGTTGCCGAGATCGCCCTTGATGAAGGCGATCTTGGTCATCCAGGTATGGTGCTTGTTCGCGATCTCGCGAACTTTGATCAAGGAGCCGCCGAAGTAGGCGACCCCGTCCGTCGTCGCCTTATAGGAGAAGAGTTTCCTGAACACCGTCAGGTTGAACTCGATCCTCTCCCGTCGGAGGTAGCTCGCGAACGCCACCATCATGGCGATGGCGTTTGAGTTCAGCTGCGCGGGGACGGCCCCGTAGTATTTCAGGATCTGCCGGATCTCCGGCCACAAGGGAAGTCGCAGCCCCACCTCGAAGTGCGAGATGGGGAATGCGAGCTCGTTCTCATAGAACGTGTTGATGTCCTCGCCCGGCCCCGGCCTACGCGCCTCAAAGCCCGGCGGCACATACAGGGCTATGAATTCTGCGAGCTCCTCCTCGCTGGTGTGGCCGTCGAAGAAGCAATAATCCGCGAAGTGTTGCGCATATTTGGAGAGGCCATCGGCGTCAGGGTTGGTCTTGCCCATGATCGCAGAGAAGAAGCGAAGCGCTGCGCGAGCAGAGAAAGGAAAAAGCAAGGAAGGGAAAGCAAAGCAATAAAGACAGTACAGGGGTAGGTGAAGGGGGGGCTATTTATAGGAAAGGAATCTGAGGCAGGCTGTCACATCGGCGCAGCTCGCCGCCCCAGCTCGCCATCCCAGCTCGCCACCCCAGCTCGCCGACTTCCGGCGCATCCCAACAGGCTAAGTCAAACATTACGGCTTTTTATTTAAATCACATAATTAAGAATGTTCTAAGAGTTGTTCATCACAGAAGGGGAAAGTTCAGAACAGAAAAGGAGGCGCGCGAACAGGGAGGGCATCGGGATGCGAGGGACGGTCGGCTCGGCAGGGGAGCCCGCAAAACTTACCTACCCCGGCCTCGCGATCCCCGCCCCCCAAGCTGCCGCGCGCGAAGTAACTCGCGGATCCTTCCGGAATTCCTTTGTGCAACCAAGAGACTGTCATCTATCTCATCCAGGAGTCGGGAGGGAGACATCAACTCGCGAGCTCGGCCGAGGTGCACCTCCTCAACAAGACGCGCGTAGTCGCGCTGCAGCGTCTCGTTGACCCCCTGCACCTCGCGCAGTCCACACACCAGCTTCTTGAGGAGCTTGACCTCCCTCCTCATCAGCTCGCCTTGATCCACCTCCGGACCCAGGTAAGAGTCTAGCGAGCTCGGAGATGGGAGGGGAGAGTGGTGGGCTGCCCGCGAAGACTCCTCGGCAGCCGATTGACTGGGAAGAGCTGTAAAGGCAAATGTCAGCAGAGCAAAAGCTTGCGAAGAACGGGGGTGAGCGAGGCTGACCTGAAGAGCTCGGCGGTTCAAGGGAGATGCGAGGAGGGACAAACCTCAGGTCCTTCCCGCGACCTGGGCCGCGAACCCCCGGCGAGATGAGCTCGAAAGCCGGGGTGGGAATGGACGCCCGACCTCTCCCGGCGGCCTCGTCAGTTTGCTGAGGAGGGGAGCCCGGTGGCGAGGTCGGCCTCTGCGAGGTCACAGGCAGGATCCCGAAGAGGAGCGGCGGATCCCGGGGATGGCTATCCGGTGCCGAGAATCGCGAAGTGGCGAGCGCGGCCTCGCCTTGCGGTGTGGAGACCCGCGGGGTGGTGCCCTCGCCATCTGGTTGGTCGTCCTGGTCGTCGCCAACTACCACGACCTCCCCGTCATCCACTGGAGTAGTTCGAGTAGAGGAGCCGGTCTCGCGAGCCAGGGTGGCCCTCAGGTCGTGGAAGATGGGCTCGGCCGCCTCGGGGAACGACTTTGTCCTCTTGGAACTTGGCTCGGCAGAATCAACCTGGGGAACTTTCGCGGGGACCGCCGTCAGCGCGGCAATGCGAGCCGCGGAAGCCTGGCAAGCTCGGTCTATGCGCTCTTGAATCTCCTTGGGAAGGGGCATCTTGGCAAGGCAGTAGGGGGAATGGCAAGAGCCAGGAGGCATAGCAGGTGCATATATATAGCCGCAGGTGGCCCCCACCAGAAGATTCCCTCCAACTCGCCAGCCAGAGCTCGCCGCACACTTCGGGTTGGATGATTCTTTCCGAGCTAGTGCCAAGCTCGAAAAGAGCGGGGATTGTGTACAACCCCGTGTCCGGCGAGCAAGGTCACAGGGGAGCTCGGCAGCAGCAGGCGAGCTCGGCATCAACAGGGGCGAGCCCGAGCTCGGCATCCGCCAGCCAGAGATCGTCGATCGGCGACCCCGAGCTCGGCATTCGCCGAGCGGGCTGCAACTCGCACCCTCGCAGTGGAGTTCGGCAGCAGCGTGCGAGCAGAGCACGCCGAGGTGGCCAGAGCTCCCATCTCGCCTGGGGGTCAGAGGTACTTTTTACTGTTTTACCCCTGCTGGTCTGCCCATAGCCCTTCAAAACAGCGGAGTTTGGCTGTTGGCAGGCCCAGCCAAGGGTTTCCTGGTAATTTCAGGTCAGTTATTTTGGTTATAGGCAGTCCGGATTTCAAAAACTATAAATAGGACCCAAGGGGTACCCCAGAAAGCAGGTTTTTTCCCCCTGTGCTCCTCTCCCCAAAATCTCTAAGTGCTTTCTGAGGGTACCTTAGCTCGGCTTCAGGCTAAGGAGGGGAAGCGCTCTGAGATCTTCCGGGTTTGTGGTGGGACCTCCCCGCCGAGCCCTTGGGTCTGTTTCTCCTTGTCTTGTTGTTTTTTTTGCAGGGGCGAAGTAGGCGCGAGACCACCCCTTTCCCCAAGGGCGAGCTCCACAGGAAGCCGAGTTCCGGTTTCAACACTGAAAGTATAATGTTTTATTGTTGTTGTAACAATTATTTTAACTCTTATAGGAGCTTTGTCTCCGAATTTGTAGGAAATTTCTTCTTCCGAGTGTAGATCCCGTTTTGTGGGATCGAGTTTGTAGGAGTGTTATCTCCAAGTTGTAGGAGCGTTGCTCCAAGTTGTAGGATTATTGCAGTCCGAGATTTAGTGAAGTAGTCGAGCCTAGCCGTGGTGCTAGATAGGCGAGGTGGAAAGTGGACGTACCAAAGATTGGGGAACCACTATAAATTTCTTGTGTCGTCTAGGTTATGCTTGGTTATTTTTTTTGTCGATTACTCTCAAGTTTTTATTCCGCAAAAAAAAGCAGAACTCACCTATTCACCCCCTATAGGTGATTTAGGTAGGCAACTAGATACTTCATCCACTCTTGCGTGTGGACGTGCTTGGCCTCACTCCCCTCTCGAGGTGTTTTTGGGCCATTGGGGCGAGCACGACTTGGTTTTTGCGGCTCGTTTGCTCGGGTTGGCTCGCCTCCACCTCCGGATCGAAATGTTCCCAATTTGACTTAGAAAACTCAGTGAAAACCCATCAAATGTGCGGCTCTTTTTTCATTTTTTTAGATGATGCTATTACACATAGAGAGACCGGTGATTTGAAGTTATTTAACACTATTATTTCTATAAAAAATTATGTTGAACATTTTATTAATTTCATTTGGATATTTTAGTGATTTTTTTCTAGCTACTGTAATATTTAAGTTGGCACTTTTATTTAATTGGGTTAACAATTTTTATAATACATAAATTTTTCACTACAACAATCACTGCAATTCTGTGTTACCAAACAAATAAAACTGTGTTCTCATTGTTGAAATTTTTGAGTGGAAGTGGGCGGTTGGGGCAGCCTGAGCGGTCTGTCCGCGCGACCTATGCGGACAGAGAGCGACGACCTGTCAGGTCGTCTTGGAGTGGTTGGCAGTCTGTTCCCTGGGGTAGCCGTGCGTATAGGATGGTTATTCGCTCAGTTACCAGATTGTGTTGTCTTCCTCTGGAGTTCGCTGAATTTGTGTTAAATGAATTTTGCATTCGTTGGTGTTGTGTTTGCACCATGGATGTCTGATGGTGTAGACTTGGATTGGATTTGGACCAAGTGCAGGTTGGCTTAGTCCGGGAGGTCACATTGTCTGCGTGGGCTGATTTCTCTGTCCGCTAAGTTCGACAGAGTCTTGTGACATTTGGCTGCAGGCTCGGGATATGCTGGTTGGAGTTGTGTCCGCAGGCGCGTGCGGGCTGGAGTTGTGTCCGCAGGCGCATGTGGACTGGAGCTGAGTCCGCTTGTGTATGGACTGGTATTGTTTCTACAGTGTCTGCCTGGTTGGCGACCAAGTTTTGTTTCGGTGATTAGGCGGCTTGGTTGGGTTTCTTGTTGTGGTGGTGTGACCTCAGCGGGCCTGCGGTCTGGTCTAGTCGCGGCGATCTGTTATTGTGTCCGCAACTTAGCGGATACACTCTGTTCTCGCCGCAAGATAGGGAGGTGTTCCTATCAGCTAGGGCGGTGATCACACTCCTCTCCGCGCTTATAAATAGGACCCCCATGTCACATCAATAACACACAGAGTGAACAGTAAGTGAACTCGCGGGAGGTTGCTACGGTTAGGTTTTTTTATCTGCGCGGTTTGAAGAGGTTGGCCAGTTTGTGCTGTGTAGGTTGTGCAGATAGCGCTGAGGAGCCAGGGACTTGGTTCTAACTTCAGTCAGGGTCAGTATGGATTATGCGGTTTGCAACCAGCGGTTAGCAGCAGGTCGTGGCTTGCCACCAGACAGCCTTCTCTTCCGCAACTTGTTTCTCAGTTCAATAAGTTGTCCGCCTCTGGCGGCTTGTTCAGTTCGGTGGTAGCAGCAATTCGTGTGATTTGGCGGCTAGGCGACGTCGTGGTCAGGAGATTTGCATATCAGCGGACAGAGTTCTTTGTCAGCACTAGAATAACGGGCTATCTACGTGGCTTGGTTGCAGTCTTGTGGCTAGGCGGCTTCAGCGGACTCCCTAGACAGCTCAGCAGGGTCGGCGGCTTCTCCTTGAGACTGCGCGACTTGTTCTGTGCCCTGTAATTTTTTCTGCTTCCATCGGGTACATCGGTGAATCATGTCTCGTCATGTATGCCTTGCTTTGTAAAGATTTTTTATAGTACATGATTCTTACTCTTCTGGTTGCATTTGGTTTGCTTAGGTTCAGATAGGTTGAGTGTTCTTGTGTCTGGTGTCCCGTTTTCCGCTTATCACAAATTTTTACATGGTATTAGAGGGATCAGAGGCTGAATAGTGATCAACCATCTGTTTGTCTTATTGCTTCTGAGAGTCTAAGTAAACCTAGGTGATTGCAATGGAAGGTGGATTCGCAACATGTCTTGGAATTGAGCTGCTTACATCGACTAACTTTAAGAAGTGGAAGTCATGTATGGAGAGCTATCTTTTGGGCGAGAACCTTTAGGAGGTCGTCTGCGAAGACGAAAGGCAAGAGGTTACCGTTGCTGTAGGTGCTGAAGCCGTGAGAGCTTAGAGGAAGACAAATGTGAAAGCAGAGTTTACTCTCAAACGGGCTATCGCACAGGAACTCTTTGACCACATCATTAGATGTTGGTCTACTGCAGAGATTTGGACTTCTCTCGACGGGTTGTTCAATAGCAAGAATGTAGCAAGGCTACAATTCTTGGAGAATGAGTTGGCAAGGGCTACTCAAGGAGATCTACCCATCTCGACGTTCTTACTGAAGATGAAAAACTTGTGCGCTGAGATTTCAGCGCTGGACCTTGATGAGCCTATTTCAGAAGCGAAGCTGAAGAGGCACATAATCCACAGTTTACAGAAGGAGTATGTGGCCTTTATCACTTATGTTCAAGGCTGGGCCACTCAGCCGTCTTTGTTGGAGCTGGAGAACCTGCTGGCTTCGTGGGAGAACTTGGCAAGATAGATGGCTGGGGTCATTGTCTCTGAAGAAGGCAGTGAGGTGCACTTTTCTAGGAAGAAGAAGAGATGGGAGAAGAATAAGACTGATGCTAGTGATGGTTCTTCAACTTCTTATCAGAAAGAGAGGAGTGATGCTCCTAAGCGTGATTGGAAGAAGAAGAGGGATTGGCTTAAGTGCTACAGGTGAAACCTGTCAGGTCACTTCAAGAAATACTACAAGGTCAAGCTGCAGTCGGGGCATGTTGCAGACAACGAGGAGGCTGGTTCCAGTGTTGAGGAAGCTAGATGTGTTTGGTCCATTGCCCACAATGTTCCCTAGATTAGATTTGAAGAGGCAACTCCATCGACACTAAGAGCATAGTTCTATTTGATGTTGTTTAAGTTCATCATGTGCAGGATGTTCCATGGAACAAGTCTAAACAAGTTGGCTAAGTGATGTGACAGGTGGTCACAAAGTGAAGATGCTGGAAAGGCAGGAAGTAGCCTAAGTGGCCAAGTCAGGTAAACTCTTACCTATATTATGGGCTGACAGAAATCTAAGTCCACGAGCGTTAAGTGATGAAGACACACTCAACGACATACAACAAAAATGCTGTAAAGTTGAACTTAGTCGAGCTTAGCTCAAAATTTGTCGAACTAAGTTCAGAGATCGTCGAGTTGAGCTCACCATTCGCCGACCTAAGATCACAGCAAAAATACTGTGAGTTGAACTTAGTCGAACATCAAAATTCATTGATCTAAGTTCAGAGTTCGTCGAGCTCAGCTCGTAATTCGTCAAACTCAGCCCGCCATTCGTCGAGTTTAACTCAGAAGTGTGGGACTCAGAATTCGTCGAGCTCAGCTCACCATTCGTCGAGCTCAGCTCACCAGTCGCTGAGCTAAAGTCAGAAGCACTGGATTCAGATTTTGTCGATATTAGTTCGTCATTCGTCGAACTCAGTTCAGTTAGTCGAACTAAGTTCAGAAAGTTCAGAAATTGGGCTAAGGCAAGAAGCGTTGAGTGATGAAGACACACTCAACGCACTCAACGCCAGAGAAGCGGGAAGATTTTACCTGAGACAAAAGCATCGAGACAACTGAGACAATTGAGAAGCTCAATGCAAAAGCGCTGTGAGAAACGTTGGTCTCAACAAAACTGCTGAGACAAGAGTTAGTCTCAGCACAGCCGCTGAGATAAGTGTTGGTCTTAGCAAAACCACTGAGACAGGAGTTAGTCTCAGCACAACCGCTGAGATAAGTGTTGGTCTCAGCAAAACCGTTGAGACAGGAGTTAGTCTCAGCACAACTGCTGAGACTGGTGTTGGTCTCAGCACAACCGCTGAGGCAAGTGTTTGTCTCAGCTGAGAACAAGAAAGCGTTGAGACAGTTAAGCAGAAAAATGGTTAAGGCAAAAAATGTTGAGTAGAGGTTGCTCACTCAATGCTGTCAACGCCTAGTGAAGACAGAATTTTGTCTAAGGAGTTTGGCGTTGAGTGTTGCTCATACACTCAACGCCAAGCAGCAGATAGTTGATAAAGTAAGTTGGCATTGAGTGAAGCTGAATCACTCAACGCCTAGAAATAGATTTCAATTCTAAGTAGTTTGGCATTGAGTGAAGGTTACTCACTCAACGCCATGAGACAGTAAATCTATCTAAGTGTTTTGGCGTTGAGTGATGCTTACTCACTAAACGCCTATGCTAATGTTGTTTGATTTTTGGCTAAGTCCACAGCTGATGACGTCAGCAAGTCAACAAGTCAACATATTTCAAATTAGTGGCGGAATAGCTACAGTACGCGACAAATGTTGTCATAAACCTACTGTACGACAGTTGGCGTTAAAGCAAGGTTGTTGCTGGACATTAAATGTGTGGGGCCCACTACTCAAGGTTGCTGCTAGACATTAAATGTGTAGGACCCACTGCACAAGAGCCGTTGGGTCAAAATCAATAAAAGGAAAAAGGCGTACTGAGGAAGAAAGCCTTCAGAGAAAAGAAAAGTGATAGTTCTTCTTCTCCGTCATTATTGCTAAGGTGAAGAATAGGAAGCTCAAGTCAGCAAGACGAAGAGCAAAGTTAGATGTTGATATCAACATCATCAACAGCAAGATAGCTGGTGTGATCTTCATCTGCACCAGCAAGCTAGTCCAAAGTATTTCTTTGAGGAAAGAGGTAGCAGCTAAGGGACGACCCTTGCTGCAAGTTCTTCACAGTTCCAGGTGTACAAGCATCCTGAAGATCTTAATCTGGAAGCTATAAAGAGAAGAAGCTTGAAGAAGCAGATATCTGAAAGAAGACTCGTGAGACTATTCCTCAGAAGTCAAAGTCAGGGCTGAATCACCTCAGCCCAGGAAAGGAAGAAAACTTAGAGCTGAGATTTTCTCAGTTCAGGTAGCAGCAATTAGCTGCAATAACTTCACTGACTAGTAGGAAATATCCCTAGTATTGTGAAGTAGTAGTTAGGACTGAGCTTCAGGCCTAGTTCAGAGAGAGGCAGAACATTGTTCTGCAAGTCACTTCCAGCTCAAGTAAATACTTGTTGTTGTGGAAGTAGTTATGACTAAGTACTTCTTACTTCAATGAAGGTAGACTCAGAAAATAATTTCTTATAGTCATTGTTGGGTTGAGTCTATCTCAGTCAAGAAGCTTGACATAGAGAAACGTCTCTTGTGTCAAGAGTATCCACCAACCCACCTTCATCCTGTAGGATCCAAGTGTGGATCTGAGTTGTAGGGCTTAATTTTCTGAGGTAGGAGAGTGCTGTTCTCTGAGTGTAGGGCCTTTGTACCTGAGGTAGGTGACAAGTTTATCACTGAGCTGTAGGTGCCTGGAGGGGCACTGAGGTAGGTACGTGGAGGGGTACTGAGTTGTAGGAGTGTTGTAGCACTCTGAGAGTAGGGCCTTGTGCCTGAAGTTGTAGGGCTGAAAAGCCTGAGCTATAGGCCTTAGAGATAAGGCTGAGGTAGGTGGCTTTTGGGTCATTGAGTGTAGGAGCACTACAGAGCTCTGAGGTAGAATCTTTGTTGATCTGAGGTAGGGTTGTCCTCCCAGCCTGAGTGTAGGGCTTAACAAGCTGAGGTAGGTGGTTTGCTGACCACTGAGTTGTAGGCCTTTGTGGCTGAGAAGTAAGTCTTGGAGGAGACTTAGAGATCCTGAGGGATCTGAGGTGTAAGCTTTTAGGAGCAGTTTGGAGGAGTTTATGCCTAGTTCAACAAGATAGTTGGATAGGTGGGAGGAAAAGTGGATGTACCAAATTGGGGAACCACTATAAATCACTGTATGCTTTTTTTGTGTTTGTTTTTTCTTTTCTTATTTGCAGGTGTTAAGGATAAGATCTAGATCACCCTAAGCTGAAAGCTAAAAGAAAACAACAAGATATTAAAAGATACCAATAACCTATTCACCCCCACCCCTCTAGGTGATTTAGCTATCCTTAAATTAAAGACTTTCAAGTGGTATCAGAGAGAGGTTACTCAAAAATAACTTAATAGTTTGAGTAGACCTCAAAGGATAGCTAAAAGGTTTGTATTGGTGGGTTCAAAAGAGAAACATAAGGAGTGGAGCTCAATGGAGCTTCAAGTCTACAGTAAGGTGAACTTTGTGACATGGAAAGAAAGGATCAGGCTGATCATGGAAGCAAGTGATCCTAGAGTTTTGGCTTAAATTCAAGAAGGACGCTTCATTCCCATGAGGGTCTATACATCAGATGCAAGCATGCAGACCCCAAAGAGTTATGCAGAGATGTTTGAAGATGAAATAAACTTAGCATATATGGACAAGAGGGCACAACACATCATGGTAAGTGTCATAGATGACTCCACCTTCCAAATGCTTGTCCACTGCAAGACAGCCAAAGAGATGTGGGATTCTCTCACTGGCTACATGGAAGGGACAGAGGAAGTCAGTCTTTCTGACAGTGGTTCAGAGTCTGAAGAAGAAGAAGCCTACATTGGGCTAGTTGTTGCTGTTGCTAAAGATGAAGTTGTTGCAGCATAAGAAGTCAATCCTCCAAATGCTAGAATGGAGATCAGGGCCCCTCTGTCACAATCAGAAAGTGATTCAGAGGTGGATGATGAAGAAGATGACTGCAGTTGTTATGGGATAATTGTCATGACAAAAGAAGAAGAATCCTGCTTCCTCATCCAGGGATGAAGATGACTCTGAATCTAAGGTAGTTTGATTGACAAGTATGGTAAAATCTTGGATGCTTTGAGATGAAGTAAGAAGTTGGCCAAGATGCATGCTGAGGAGATTATCTATCTACAGCCAGTTGCTGCTCAATAGTCTGAGACATCATCCTTGCTAGATCAGAAAGTGAGGGAAGTCAGCCAATTGAAGGCCATATCAGTGATCCAAATTGAGACCATAAGGCAGAAGGATAAGATCATTTTGGATCTTCAAGAGAAACTCTTAAAGAAGAGAAGGGATGTGGCTGAATTCAATAAGCCGAAAGTTATGTTGCCCTTGATAGAGTCCTTCTCCTCTCAAAAGGGCAATAAGGAGTTGGTAGTCATGGGAAGCACAAGAGTTGATCTTTCCAAAGGGAAAGGCAAAGCTCATGTAGTGCCCCAGTCAACCTTTCACAAGGTAATCCTCCCTTCTCACAGGTATGACCAAGGCTGCATGTATGGTGAAAGAATTGGTTTCAAGATAACCTAATACACCTAGAGGGGGGGTGAATAGGTTCAAATCCTTTTTATTCTAAGGCAGATAATAAACTCTAGTTTTCTGTTGGTTATACTATTAACACAGTAAACACATCACAGAAATATATCCAATCACAGAGTGCACAGGATTTATAGTGGTTCCCCAAGTATTGGGTACATCCACTTTCCCCCTTCGCCTATCTAGCAGTGTGCTAGATTCGGCCTAACTTCTTCTCTTCACCTCAGATCCGCAGATCTTACAACTCAGAACCCAATCAAGGTTCCTACAACTCAGAGTGAATCGACACTCCTACAACTCAGGCGCACAGCCCTACCTCAGCCTTCAACAAGGCCTACACCTCAGAGATAACAATCTTCTACAACTCAGGCTCACAGCCCTACCTCAGCCTTCAACAAGGCCTACCACTCAGAGACCTAAATCTCCTACAACTCAGCCTTTATAAATTAGGCTTACAACTCAAATCTATAAAGATCCTACAGAAAATTGAGTTAAGTTTATAATATACCACCACCCTAGTATAGAGAGAAAGGATGGATGGCTTCTTGATCAGTTCTTGGAAGAATCTGATAGTAGAGAACAACCTCTCTTAGCTTTCTTTAGAGCTTCTTGAATCTGAACTCAGTAGGGTTGAACTCCTGTGAAGATGATCTTCAATCAACTTCCTTCTTGATATTCAGATCTCAATCTGAATCCTTCTTGGCAGCCTGGTTCAGCCACTGCGCTTCACTTCAATAGATGGAGCTCTCTCTCTCCAACTTCTTCTTAGATCTTCTCACAAAAATCTTCTTAATTATGTATGTGTATATTCTTTTTCAGTCTTCTCGATCTCACCTTATTTGTTGAAGGAGAATGCCTTTATATAGACTTTCTCTATGGTAATCGGCTAATCCGGTTTCTAACAACCTTCTGACAGCTCTGACAGTTGCAGTAGACCGGTTGGTAACGGTAGCTGTCAATTCATCCAGTCACTTCTTGAAATTCTGTCTGTCAGCAAAGTGTCGAGACTGAACTTCATCATGTGTCGACACAAGTAGACTAAGTGTCGACACAAGCCTTGATGATGTCGACACAGCTTCCTTAGTGTTGACAAAGCTTCTCGACACTGCATCTGTAGAATGTGTCGACAATGATTCTGTGTGTTGACACAATTACTTCTTCTCTTTAACTTTATTGAAACTCTGCAGTGTGTCGACACAGTTGATGTCAACAGTCTTCTGTGTGTGTCGACACTGCCTCTGTGTGTCGACACAGTCACTTCTTTTCTTTAACTTTGTTGAAACTCTGTAGTGTGTCGACATAAGTCCTGTGTGTCGACACAGTTGATATCGACAAAGCTCTCTGTGTGTCGAAACTGCCTCTATGTGTCGACACAGCTGATGTCGACTAAGTTTTTCTGTGAGTCGACTCTAAATCTATATGTCGACACAGTTTCTTCAGGTGTCGACACAACCATTCCAAGTGTCGACACAATTAACTCCAAGTGTCGACACAACTTTTCTCCAGTGTCGACACAAGTCCTCATAAGTGTCGACACAGCTTCTTCTGGTGTCGACATATGGACTTAGAAACTTTTTCCTGCATTCTTGCATTTTCTTAACCTACACATATAAACTCAAAACAACATCAAATACACCTTGATGTATATAATTGAGCAGGGTGAGGCTTCTTCAAATCTGGTACACATTTTCCAATGTACCCAACAATCTCCCCATATTTGGAGAAGTCATAACTCTTAGTCAATGATATACACCATTCATAACAAATACACATTATGATATATAACAACATTATATGACAGGGTAATTTCTAAAATAAAACATATATAACAAGTCAACACAGAATAATAATGCAACCCGAGTGAGCATTAATTATTGTTTTGTTCCAACTTACAAAAGTTTCTAATCAAAAGTTTACATGGATTTCAACACTAAAGATTACAAAGTTGTAAACTCAAGTAAATCTAATCTAAAGCTGATTTGGCTCCTTGATAACTATTCTTTTGCCTGATTTGATCTTGGCTTGAACAGGAGCATCAGAATCATCAGCTGGCTTCTTGCCCTTTTGATCTTTCTTCTTTTGCTCTTCAGCCCTTTATTCTTTGTCTTTCAAAGTAATGAAAGGGATTTGGGAAATATTTGCTTGGCTCCTGAGCATTAGGAGGTAGCTTCCCAGCTTTAGCCTTTCTTCTATATTGAACTATGGCTTCTTGTCTGGCTTCATGCTTTTGCCATTCTTGTTCTGAGTACCATTTTCCCCCTATCATGGGTCTGGTCCTTTACAGCTTTCCAAGCAGTCAGTATAATGTTCCTGGATGTTGGACTCCACTGCTCAAAATCAGGCTTCAACTCTGCATGTTCTCTGAATCGTTTCTTTGACAATAGAGCTTCTTGCTCTTTGTTCAAAACTGTCTCTGGCACTGGCATATCAACTTTCCCAAGGATAATATTTTGAGCACCTTCTGAAGGGTTGTACATGGACTGTATTTCTTGGTGAATCATTTCAAAATCAGCTGGAGGATAAATAACTTGAGCAACTTCAGCTTGATCACCTCCAAAATAAGCAGGGTGTATACCTGACTCAACCATATTGTCATCATCATAGAGGGGTGGATATTCAAGGGTGGCTCTGATGCTATTAGATATCCATTTAGCATGATCAGAGCCTGCTTTGACTAATACTCTCTCCCCCTTTATGACTTCTTTTGCAACATGATCCCTGAGATCATCTTTTTGAAATCTGATTTGTTCATCAAAAAAATTTACACCATCCTTATAAAGAGACTTTAACTTTAGTAGCTGTGCAGAAATAGTCTTTTGAGAATCCTTAATAGTTGTTTAGACAGCAACTACTTCTTCCTGTAATTTCTTGTCAAAGGCTGCCTTGGCTTTAGTCCTTTCTTCAGTCTGGGCAGAAGCAAGATTCTTCATTTCTGTAACAATCACATTATGTGATTCTGTCAGATTATCATTCATTCTAATTTGATTCTCTAGGACATAGCCTTGCTTGACAGCTATATCATCAACTTGAGTCTTGATTTTTTCTTGATGTGTTGTTAGGAAAACCACAGCATTGCCCCCTTTTATGAAAGTAATCTGTCATCTCCTTCTTATTCTGATT
The DNA here is from genome assembly GCA_039583875.1 of Platanthera guangdongensis. Lineage (NCBI taxonomy): Eukaryota > Viridiplantae > Streptophyta > Magnoliopsida > Asparagales > Orchidaceae > Platanthera > Platanthera guangdongensis. The sequence goes on along the minus strand of CM077166.1, from coordinate 179,120,150 downwards.
AACTTCAAATCTTATTGACTTTATATCCTGAGCCAAGGAGAATTGTAGATCTTTATGAGTTTCATCCATATATTTCTCCATGGCAATCATTTGCTCATCTAGCTTTACTTGTAATGATATCAACAAAGAACTGTAATCAGTTACTGGGGCAGGTTGAGGAGCAGTCTGTAAAGCCCTCTTATAGCTTTGACTCCTTCTTTTGAAAACCATTAGCTTCCTCTGTTTGGCTTGAATTTCTGCTTCATCTTCTAAAGTTGAGGTATTGTCTATATTAACTCTATCTTTGGGACTAGGAGGCAATTCCTGTGCAGTCCTAGGTTGCTCCCCCTGAGTCCCTTGCTCCTCTCTCACAGTACTTACTTGCTCCTCTCTCACAGTACTTACTTGCTCCTCAAAGTGTGCTTTCTCCCCTTCAAATTCAGTTTTCCGTAGATCAGGGAACAACTCTTCAAGGGTGAACTCTTGTTGAGTTGGCACTGGAGACACTCTTATCTCTGGAGCATTATCAGTAGCAGATGTATCTTCCATGATAACATCTTGTGCTTGACTGTGTAGTTGAGTTGGCTGGTCAACATCAATCAAAGATTCAGTTATTGTTTCATCTTTATCAATGAGAATTGATTGATTAACCTCATGTATTACCTCAAGGATAGTCTGAATAGCCATATCACTTTCCAAGTGTATTGGCTCTTCCTCAACATGAGGCTCCCCTTGCACCTGAGCACTATCTACAATATCTTGTGCAGGAGTATCTTGTGCTGTAGATTTCTCAGGAATCTCTTGCCTATCTTCCTCAGGCATATCCTTAGTTAGGACCCTATCTCATCTGGATATAATCTTTATGTCCATTCTCCTCATATGGTTAATCTTTGAACCAGTTGACTGTTCCATCACTTCAGGTATTGTTCCAGCTAAATACAAACTCACAATTCTTCCCAGATTTGGCTTCTTCATACTTTCCTTAATCTTTTCAAAAATGACTTCTGACCAATCTGTGTTTAGTCTATAGATGATTCTGGTCATAAGGCTGAACATATAGGCAGAAATCCTATCATGCCCCCTGGCTTACAGAGAATCACTTTTCCTACAACTTCAGACAAGAACTTCTCTTGCATATTCATGTCTTTCCTGTTCAAAGCTGAGTCAATCTTCATGGTGGAATCCAGTCCACACCATTGAAGTGTTTCCCTTAGCTTAGATGCGGGTACATCTTCTTCTTATTGTGTTCTTGGCAGGTGAAGAACTTTCCTTAAACTCTTCTTGGTGATTTTCACCTTTACTCCATGGACTGTGGATCTAATTTTGAGTCCAGTTTGATCTAGGGTAGCAGCACCATAGAATTCTAGTGTTTCTTTCTTCCAAATCTTAGTTGTTTCAGAAACTAAGAATTCCAGACCATTTTCAGCTATTAAGGTTATTACTCTTGTAATTTCTGATTCCGCTCCATCAAATGCGTTCCGAACCAGTTCGTATCCTTCATTGACATTGTCCTCGATCTTTGGCGCCATGGTTGTTGAGAGAAATCTGGTATGAGGTAAGAGAGTTTGTCGACACTAGATTCTGGTCTCAAGAATCTGGAGAGCGTGTCGACAGAGTTTGTTGTTGACCTATTTATACCTTTTTGGACAAAGAAGGTCAAAAGGCGCGTCAACAATCACTGAATGTGTCGACACTGTTGAAAAGTGTCGACATAGACTACTTAAGTCTCGACAACAGTGTTGACTTCTATGTGTCGACACCAATTATGATGTGTCGACACAAATATCCTTAACTGACGACTCAGTGTTTGAGTGTCGACACAGACATCTGCATGTGTCGACACCACTTTCCTGAAGTGTCGACAACACTTCTCTGTGTCGATACCGTTTTGCTGGATATGTCGACACAGTTTTACTTAGCCAATTTTGTTAAACTAATCTATGTTCAACATTCCTAGTTCAATTTTAAACTTATTGAATTTAGTTTCATCTAGAGGCTTAGTAAACATATCTACAATTTGATAATCTGTTTTGACAAATTCTAGTGAGATATCCTCTTTCTCTACATGTTCTCTAAGAAAATGGTGTCTAATTTCTATATGCTTAGTCCTACTATGTGAAACAGGATTATTAGCAATAGAAATAGCACTTGTAGAATCACAAAGCAAAGGTGTTCTACTTACCTGAATACCATAGTCTTCTAGCTGGTGCTGAATCCACAACAGCTATGCACAACAACTTCCTGCTGCCACATATTCAGACTCAGCTGTGGAAATTGTCACACTAGTCTGCTTCTTACTGCTCCAAGACACCAATCTTTCTCCTAGAAATTGACAGGTGTTTGTTGTGCTTTTCTTGTCTACTTTGCAACCTGTAAAGTCTGCATCTGAATAACCCATTAGCAGAAAATCTCTATTCCTGTAAAGGCCTAGATTATGTGTGCCCTTAAGATATCTCAAAATCCTTTTTACTGCAGTAAGATGAGATTCTTTAGGGCAGGATTGGTACCTAAAACAGACACATGTAGCATACATGATATCTGGTCTACTAATAGTCAGATATAGGAGGGAGCCAACTATTCCTCTATATAAAGTTTCATCTACAGGTTTCCCTGCATCATCTTTGCTTAGAGACACACTTGACCCCATAAGAGTTCTCATGGTAGTGGATGATTCCATAGCATACTTCTTAATTAACTCCAGGGTGAACTTAGACTGGGATATGGACAAGCCATCTTCAGTCTGTCTTTCTTGGAGACCCAAGAAGAACTTAAGTTCTCTCATACTGCTTATTTCAAATTTTCCTTGCATAAGTTTTGCAAACTTTCTACAAAGATTACTTTCAGTATACCCAAATATTATGTCATCAACATATATTTGGACTAGGATTATCTTTCTTTTGGATTCCCTAAGGAATAGAGTCTTGTCTATTTTCCCCCTTGAGAATTTGTTCTCAATGAGGAAAGTAGATAGGGTTTCATACCAAGCCCTTGGGGCTTGTTTCAACCCATAAAAAGCTTTCTTAAGTCTATAGACATAAGTAGGATAGAGTGGATCAACAAAACCTGAGGGATGCTCTACATATACCTCCTCTTTTATGTCTCCATTTAAGAATGCAGACTTAACATCCATTTAGAATACTTTGAAGCCTTGATATACTGCATAGGCTAGGAATATCCTAATATCTTCCAACCTAGCCACTGGAGCAAAGGTTTGATCAAAGTCTATGCCCTCCTCCTGTATGTATCCTTTGGCAACTAGTCTTGCCTTGTTCTTCACTATGATCTCACTCTCATCAAGCTTGTTTCTGTATATCCACTTTGTCCCTATGACATTGTGGCCCTTTAGTTTTGGAACTAAATCCCAGACCTTACACCTTCTGAACTGATTTAACTCTTCCTGCATTGCATCAATCCATTGTGGGTCCTTAACAGCTTCTTCAAATCTCTTGGGTTCCACTTGAGATAAGAAGCTAGAGCAAAGAACTGTATTGAAGTTCCTGCTCCTTGTTTGTACTCCTTGTCTTGGATCACCAATTATCTGATTTGCTGGATGATCCTTTAAGTGTCTAATAGCTGGAGGTAGTCTATCTTCAGGTCGAACACCTCCAGTCTCTTCATTATGCTGCACCTCTTGGTTTTCATCAGCATCTGGAGAGTCTTGTACTCCCCCTGGATAGCAGCCACCATTTTCCACTTCCTGATTTGTAGTTGAATCTTCTGTAATGGTAAGCTTGTCCATTCTCTCATTAATACCTATAGAACTGCAAGAACTACTTGGCAACTCATTGTTAATAAGTCTTGTTTCATCAAAGACAACATGTACAGACTCTTCTATAACTTGAGTAATCAAGTTGTAGACCCTCTAAGTCTTACTATTGTTGATGTACCCAACAAATATCCCATCTTGGGATTTGGCAGCAAACTTAGTTAGATAAGACTTGTCATTGTTAAGGACATAACACTTGCAACCAAAGATCCAAAAATATGATAAGTTTGGTTTTCTGCCTTTCATAATCTCATAGGGAGTTTTTGTGTGGCTTTTGGTGATAGAAGCCCTATTGATCACATTACATGCAGTGTTTACTGCCTCAGCCCAGAAATATTCTGGGAGAGAAGTGTCACTCAATAGAGTTCTACCAGCCTCAATCAGTATTCTATTCTTCCTTTCAGCAATACCATTTTGCTGTGGTGTTCTAGGTGAGGAGAATTCTTGAAAAATCCCAAATTCTTCACATAGTCTTGTCATACTCTCAGATTGAAATTCAGTGTCATGGTCACTTCTGATTTTGACCACTGTACTATCCAGCTCATTCTGAATTTGTTTGACAAAACTATATAAAACACTTGGGGTTTCAGATTTTTATCTCAGAAAGAACACACATGAATATCTAGAATAGTCATCTACCACCACAAATGTGTAGACCTTCCTACCTATACTATGAACTGGCATGAGACCAAATAGATCCATATGCAAGAGGTATAGACACCTCACTGAATCCATGTTTTCAAGTCTATGAAAGAAGGATTTGGTATGGTTGCCTTTTTGACAAGTTGAGCATATCTCATCCTTTATACACTTAACTTGAGGACCATTCCTCACTAACTCTTTGCTAAAGAGTTGGCCAATGGTCTTGTAGTTAAGATGGGCTAGCCTCCTGTGTCACTTGACACAATGAGAGACTTTCTCATTAGCCACAAGATAGATAGGAGAATTCTTATTCTCACACACAAAATCTAGGCAATATACATTTCTTTTTCTATATCCTGTCAATATGACCTTTTGATCACTTGACATTTTGATATGATAACCATTCTTGACAAATGAAATGTCATAACTTAAATCACTCAGCTGACTTATGCTAATTAGGTTGTGTTGCAAACCCTTTACATAGGCCACTTGAGTGATTGTAACTGAGTTATTAGAAATGTTACCAAAACCTTTGATGACTCCCTTTTCAGAACCACCAAAGATAACTTTAAGCCCATTCAGCATAGGTGAGTAGTCCTTCAGCAATTCCCTTGTTCCAGTCATATGCTTGGAACATCCACGGTCCAAGTACCATATAGGGGCATGACAACTTAGACTTACCTGCAACAAAGATTACTTAACCTTAGAACCCAAATAACTTTTGGGTCTTTGGTTCAAGTTAGTCTGAAATTTAACAAATCTGCCTGTAGCTTTTCTAACAGGCAGGCTGCTACTCTCCTTGACACTGGAATTGTACCAACAGTCTAAGGCAAAGTGGCTTATCTTGCCACAACACCAGCACTCAAACTTATTATACCTCTTTTTAGGTATAACCATAGTTGTATTGTTTATAATAGATCTATTGTTCTGTGCTGGGGCTTTGCCTTTAGAATTGGACTTCGCAGTACATGCAGTTTTGAAAGAAAACGGTTGTCAACCTAAATCACCTAGAGGGGGGTGAATAGGTGAGTTGTGCGTCTTTTGCGGAATAAAAAATATTTAGAGCACAGCACAGAACTATCTACCAATATCACAGACGACACAAGATTTATAGTGGTTCCCCGACCTTGGGTACATCCACTTTCCCTCACCGATCTAGCAATCAACTAGACTTGGCTACTCCACTATCTCGGATCAAAAACCGATCCTACCCTCGGAAAAAAGTTCCTACAAACTCGATCCAAACAATGTGATCTACACCTCGGAAGATAACACTTCCTACAAACTCGGAGTGAAAAACTCCTACACTCGGAGAAACTTTCTCCTACAAGATTAATAAAGTTTTGAAAAATTATACAAACAGTAAATCTAATCAGATCTGATGAAACGGCCAGAAAGCTTCTTCTTATGGACTTTGCAGCTCTATCAGAATTCGGTGAAGAGAATCTCAGCCCAGATCTGGATCTTCTTGCTTTTACAGAATCAGAGAGAGAAGATGAACAATGAGGTCGATCTCGATCTGTAACTTTCTTCAGAATGAGTCCCCTGAAATTAGAAGCAGTGGCCGGAGAAGAGGGCGGCGGCGGCGACTTCCGTTTCGTGAAAACAGACAGAGGAGTCGGCTGAAAACTTTCTCAAAATAAAATGACAAGAAGACTTGGAGAATACTTAGGGTTTGTCATTTTTCGATAAGACTTTATATAGGAGAGAATAACGGTCATAATCGGTCATAATGATGTACACGTGGACCAATCATGTCGCATGATTTGAAAATCCCGTCAGAAAAAGACTTAGACAAATTTCAGGAAAGCTCAGCCATATACACGAGTAAGAGAAGATCTACTCGAGTAGTTGAATAACTACTCGAGTACATGAAGGAGAACATACTCGGGTATATAAAGATAGGTCACTCGAGTGGATAGAAATCAACTACTCGAGTAAGCAGAAAGAACTACTCGAGTATATAGTGACTTACTCGAGTACATAAAGGATCTACTCAAGTATAAGAAAAACTACTCGAGTATATTACATAACCTACTCGAGTACATGAAGGACTACTCGAGTGGAATACTTAGAATAAATTCTGAAGATGTCAACAAGCAGTTACTCAAGTAGTTGAACTAAACTACTCGAGAGGAAGTGATCTACTCGAGTAAGTGAAAGTTCTACTCGAGTAAAAGACTTAGAAAATTCTGGAGTTAGGAAAATTTCAAAGTACACGAGTGAGACACGATCTACTCGAGTAGGTATAATGGACTACTCGAGTATGTTTCTATCTACTCGAGTATGTGAGTATACTTACTCGATTATAAGCGTATCTTTACTCGAGTCCATGACTTAGAAGAATTTTGATGAGTGAGGCCTTTAATACTCGGGTATAATGAGTGATCTACTAGAGTATATAAACATGCTACTCGAGTATATGACTAAGTTACACGAGAGATATACTTAAGTACTCGAGTACAAAGTTTCTTTACTCGAGTAAATTATAACCAATCTACTCGAGTAGTTATGGACCTACTCGAGTAAAAGACTTAAAGAATTTTTTGTTGTTGTTGGAAACTCTTTCTTCTAATGTAGTCAACTTCCAATCCTTTTCCCAAGGTTCAATAGCTTGAATATGAAGTGTATCCCAATAGAGAGACCACACATAAGTCAACACCTTGGAATATTCAATGAGGGATTACAGTGCACAGTTCTTGTGTTTGGTGACCCACTGTGGACTGACATTGGTCTACACTTCCCAGTGAAATTCCTGCAAACATATAACTCAAACCAAGCATCAAATACAACTTAATTCATCTTAGTTCCAGGGTGACTTCATCAAATCTGGATTAGTGTGGATGTAATACCCAACAATCTCCCCCTATTTGTTGAAGTCAGAACCCTTTACACTAAGATGAATTATAGACATAAAAGAAACTAAGTAAAAAAGCATGAGCAGGTAAGCAATAGACAATGAAAAAGATAATTAGACAGAAATTTAGAATTGTATCTATGTAAATTTCCAAAAACATCAAGTCTACAACTTGTTATTTCAATCTCTCAACATCTTTTAGGTTTAGGCTTGGGTTTGCTGCTTTTCCATCTTTTCTTGTTGTCTCCTTAGATAGCTGAAAGGCTTAGGGAAATATTTAGGAGGCCTTGGAGGAGCAGCAGGATTATTTCTCCCAAACTCTCTGTCATAGATCTTCCTTTTTTGCATAGATTTCTCATATAAATCTCATTCCTGGGAACTGTAATGAATGTTCATGTTCTCATTTAGATCCATAACTAGCCTGAGTGTATCCAAAATTAGAGACTTGGAAGTTGAAGACCAAGCTTCAGCATGTTCAGTTGCTTTGGAAGGAGCAGTCCTGCTAGCAGAGGGGCCTTCACCATACTTCATTTTCTTCTTGTAGGTTCTGATCTCTGGAGGAGCTTTAAGGAAGATATCAGCAGGGTCTTTTGGAGCATAGGAGTCTGGAGGGTCAACTGTGTCTCCAGGCTTGGGAGAGAAGGTAGGTTGCAGAGGAACAGCTGGGGCAGTGACATCTGTAGCTAGAGGATTGAGATGATGGGGAATGATGTTGGGATCAACTGCAATGTCTGGCAGAATCTGATTGTGCATCCAGACAGCAGTGTCATAGGTGTGAAATTTGACACTCTGTATCTGGGCTAGCACATCATCATGAATGGTCTTCACATGAGTTTTCCATACATCTGTCTTCTGAGCAGCAGATTTTTCTACCTGTTCTTTGAGTTCTTTTATCAAACCCTCCCCCTTTCTGATTTCAACAGATATTTTCTCTATTGTGTCTTCTTTGAAAAGTCCAACTTTTTCACAGATTTTCATTTTGTTAGCTTCATTTCTCTTGTCTAGCTCTATCTGATTGTTAGCAAGTGTGACACCTTGTTCCATAATATTACCAACACTAATGATAGTGTGGTCTATGGCTTTCCCACCAAGTTGAAATAAATACTGGAGCTTGTCAGTATTATGCTGAATTTCAGCAAAGCCTCTGCTCATCTCAGTCTCAAGAGCAGTTACCTTGTCAGTGTCCACCTTTAGAGAGGTGTCAAAATAATTTCTCTGTTCTTGAAGAAGAAGTGCAATATGGTGCAGCAAATCTGAGGAGGAAGAGACTGTAGCAGCAGTAGGGATAGGAGGAGTTACCCAAGGAGCTATTTCTTCAATGATGACAGAGCTGAGAGCTCTGGTGGTATGAATTATAGCATCCCTTTCTTTTGTATCATGGGGAATGGAGAAATCTAGGGTTCTGAGAGGGGCCTCAGCTGGCTCTGGAGAGGTCTCATCAGAAATAAGAATGGTGTCTTGCTTGTTTGTTGGGGGATATGGAGATGGTGTTGGAGTCCTGGCTGGAGAATGGGCAGGAGACTGGGCTGGAGAGAAGTCCTTGTGACCTTCAGAGGTTGGAGCTGGAGGAGATAGAGGAGGAATGGGCATCACTTCTTCAGAAAGCTCCGCAATCATAGCATCTATGGTAGCAGCTGTGGACAGAAGAGATTCTTGATGTAACTGAGCTGAAGGAGTGGCTGTACTTCCTGGAGTATGAGGTAGGGAAGGAATTTCTAGCAGGGGAGAGGGCTACCTGACTTGGCTAGAAGGAGCAGGCTCCCCCTCACTTAGTGCACCAGAGGAGCTGGCCACATGATAAGGTGCGGGAGATGGAGTCCTGTCCTTTATAGCTGGAACTTCTAAAACTTCTGAAATCTTTGCAGCTTGGGCAGAATTCTTTAGCTTGATATCCCATCTCTGAATGGAAGAGATGGAGATCTTCTTCATGTGGTGAAGAGGGGTCCCTTTGGAGAAGTTGAAGATCTCAGGATTTGCACCTTGCACAGTCTCTTTTTGCTAAACTAGATCTTCTCCCCTTCTTTAGCATCAGACATGTCTTTGACTTCAGCTTTCTGATTAGCAGTACAAGAGTGTTCAGCCCACTGTTGTTGTATGTAGGTCGGGCGGTCTGGCGGTCTGACTCTAGCAGATTAGAGACCGAGAGGTCTGTCGCTTTCTCTCCAACGTTTTGGTGGTCGGACTGTTGCTTTTGGTGTCCAGGTGATCTGACGGTTTGTCTCAAGCGACTTGGAGACCGGGCGGCCTGGCGGTCTCCTATGGCGGCTTGTTCTATCCTTTTGGATGTTGCCGGGTGGTTAGCCTATTCGTCTAACCGCGCGAACAGTTCAGCTTGTTTTTATGTTAAACCACTTACACCTGTAATTATTTAGTCCCACGTTGCTTAATTGCAATCTCTCTCATCTCCTCCATTCTATAAAAGGGAGGCTATACCTTTATAATAGACATCTTTTTTGGATAATAAAATTTGCTACTCTAAATTTTTTGACTGTTTGTTTTCTGTTGGCACATGGTATCAAAGGGAGGTTCTTTTCCGCCTGATTCCGTGCCTTCTTCTAACCGCGCAGTTTGCACTCCTTCTTGTAGTGTGTTCGCGCGACCTCTCTTCTCTTCTCTGCTTTGTCGATGCCCTTTGTGTGCGCGACCTCTCTTCTCGTTCCGTCTTTCTTTCTATCCGCGAACTATTCTCGAGGTTTTTCTCTTTCCTGTCTGTACGCCCTTCTCTCTACCTGCATGGCCTCTTTCCCTCTGCTTTATCTGTTTCTTGGTCGTGGCCTTCCTAGCCGCTGGGTGTTGACACCATGACCGCTGCAGATCCTCGTCTTCTGTCCGCTGCGACTTCCTCTCTTGTCCGTTGCAGTCTCTTCTTGTTCCTCTCTTCTTGTTCGCACAGACTCCGTGGTTTGCTGTTCACGTGACTTTTCTCTACCTGCGCAGCTTCTCTTCCATGGCTCTTTTTGGTACCTTTACCACCACCACTACTCCTGCGGTCAATCCGCCTCCTCCTCTTACCCCTTCTGGGAATCTTAGCACCGTCTCCAAACTCATCGGTTCCAACTACCCGTATTGGAGTATCTCCTTCATCTTCCTTCTTCGCTCGCAACGCAAATGCCACCATCTCACTGATGATCCTCCTCCTCCCACTTTCGCTGAGTTTGACGACTGGGATGCTAGCGACGCACTTGTGCGCACTTGGATAGCTAACAGCCTTTCAGATGAATGTCTTCCTGTCATCCGTAATTATGAGACGGTCAAGAAGGCGTTGCTTCATCTTGCTGCTCCATACTCGAAGAGGGCTCAGACGTCCCGCATCTATACTTTGTATGCAGACCTCTTTGCCCGTCCTTCCATGTCTCCCACTGCTGCTTATCAATAGGTTCAGGCTCTAGGGGCTAAGATTCTTTAGCATCGCCCCTTCTCTGCGGATTTGGCTGAACAGCACAAGCACTTCTAAGAACTTCTTGTTGTGTGCTATCTGTTGTGACTTCCTGAGTCTTATGACATGATCCGCCAGCAAATCTTGGGCGAGGCGGACTCTCCCACCTTGGATGCTACTACTGCACACATTGCCGCAATCACCTCTCTACTTCAGCGTCCTCTTCTGTCCTCTCCTTCTCCTCCAGATAACTATGCTCACCAGACTCAATGACGTGGCTCTGGTAGCTGCAACCACCATTCTGGTGGACGTGGCCCTTCCCGCTTCCTCTGCTCTCAATGTGGCTGCACCGGGCATCTCGTGGATCATTGTTGGATGAAACATCCACATCTTCGCCCCTCTAGTGACTCTTCCACCTCCTCCTCAAAGCCGTACACCTCGGTGGTTACATCATCAGGTAGTGCCCACTTGGTCACTCAAGGTAAATGGCTCATCGACTCTGGTGCGATTAATCACATGATGGACAATCCTCAGTGTTTTTCTCTCCTAAAAACACATGATCGATTTCCCCCAGTCCTTGTTGCAGACGGCTCTCCCTCCCCAGTCCATGGGATGAGAGTGGTTCATGTCACTCCGTCTCTTTGCTTTGCGGACACTCTCTATGTTCCCAAATTTCCATGCAATTTATTGTCGGTTACCTCTTTATGCAAGCAGCTTCATTGCTCCATCACATTCACTCCAACTTATTATTCTTTTCAGGATCCAAGCTCCCAATGGACGATTGTTACTTGGACTGAGAGCGGCGGCCTCTACTTTCTCGACAACGTTTCTGCTCTGTCTGCCTTCTCCTCGTCCTCTACAGATCTTCTACAGTGGCATCTTTGCCTTGGTCATCCTCCTCCACGCCTTCTTCGTCAATTTCTGCCCCACCTCCCTCCGCATAGTTCTCCTCTCAACTGCGACGGCTGTCAGCTTGGCAAGCATCATCGTTCCTCCTTCCCGCCGAAGCAAGCTCGTGGCTCTACACGTCTGTTTGATCTCATTCACTCAGATATCTGGGGTCCTGCTCCTACCCTGACCGTTGGTCAAGGTAGTTCATATTTTATTACCTTCATTGATGACTTTTCTTGATGTACTTGGGTGTATCTCTTACGAGATCGCTCTGAATTATTCGATGTATGGACATCCTTTTATCATTTAATTCAAAATCAGTTTGGTGTTTCAATTAAAGTCTTACGCTCTGATAATACTAAGGAGTATATTAGTCAAGCTTTTTCATCCTTCTGTATGGAACGTGAGATTATTCATCAAACTAGTTGTGTCTATTCCTCACAACAAAATGGGGTAGCGGAATGCAAAAACTGTGACCTCCTTGATGTCGCTTGCACTCTGCTAACGCAGATGCATCTCCCTCGCTCTTATTGGAGCTATGCGATTCTCATTT